>JAWRVZ010000178.1:231758-409258 GCA_037043235.1 Rhodeus uyekii | reverse complement strand
CGTCTTCCCGCTGCCCGCTGATGCCGCCGTCTGCCACTTCAGTGCCAAGATCGGAGAGCAGGAGATTGTGGCGGAGGTGCAAGACAAACCGAGCGTGAGTCTAAACCTCACTTCTACATGTAAAGAGCCTCAGTAATGAATGTTTCTCTGTCATCGCGTGATCAGTTATCAGTTAGTTTTATCTTTGTCGTTGTGTCTGATGTGGTTGAGGAGGCCCTCGAGTGACCGCAGACATTTACACACACACTTAACTGTAGGGGATTTACAGTTAAGACCCGAGGACCAGATATGTTGAATGAAAAGCGGGAGTCAGAAGTGCATCAATAGAAGAAGTTTTAGTGAAGTTTAGTTTGCAGTTTCATCAGCAGAAGCTTCAGGTCTCACAAGGAGTTCGTAGGCCGCCCCACTTATAATAACATTGTTACAGCAATTATACTCTAACAGAGGGTACTAACTACATTATTACTGAAAGTTAAATGATTCTGATCGGCTAAGAAAGACAGAAAGATAAACAAAGCTAGTAATTTTCCACACAAGAGCAGACTGTCTGAAGCAGATCTTCGTTGATCACATGATTGACGGATTAGTGACTTTCCACGTGGCTTATCGAGAACAACAAGTCATTCCATCTCCTTATGGTGCCATTTAATCACCTCACCAATACAGACCATATTAACACACACAGATACACACACAGATACACACACAGACTTAGATATTTTGCGACTGTTGCGACCAGGGATTCTGTTATCAGTCTCATATCGTCTGTAATAACAGTAAGTTATGCAGTGCTGGTGGTTATGGGTGTGTGTGTGTGTTGCAGGCGCGGGATCAGTATGACGATGCTGTGAGTTCGGGTCAGCAGGCGTTTCTGCTGGAAGAGAGCGATGAGAGTTCGGATGTGTTCAAACTGAGTGTTGGGTGTTTGTCTCCGGGTCAGAGCGCCGAAATCACCTTCATCTACGTGATCGAGCTCAGCGTTCAGACCGACCACGCGCTGCGCTTCTGTCTACCGGCAGTACTCAACCCCAGATACACACCTGCAGGTGCAGTTTACCTGACACACACACACACAAACTCATATACTCACACACTCACTCACTCACTCACTCACTCACTCACGTAACACTCTCACACACACACACTCATATACTCACATACACACTCACTCACGTAACGCTCTCACACACACACTCATATACTCACACACTCACTCACTCACTCACTCACGTAACACTCTCACACACACACACACACACACACTCATATACTCACATACACACTCACTCACGTAACAGTTTCACACACACACACACTCACTCACGTAACAGTCTCACACACACACACACACACACTCACGTAACACTCTCATACACACAGACTTATATACTCACACACACACACACACACACACACACACACTCACGTAACACTCTCATACACACAGACTCATATACTCACACACACACTCACGTAACACTCTCATACACACAGACTCATATACTCACACACACACACACACACACACACACACACACACACACACACACACTCACGTAACACTCTCTAACACACACATTCACGTAACACTCTCACACACAGACTCATATACTCACACACACACTCACTCACATACACACTCTCACACACACTCACACCTACACACACTCACACACTCACGTAACACTCTCACACACACACACACACACACACACACACACACACTCACGTAACACTCTCTCTCACACACACACACACACACACACACACACATTCACGTAACTCTCACACACACAGACTCATATACTCATACACACACTCACTCACATACACACTCACACTCACACCTACACACACACACACACACACTCATGTACACATTCTCACACACACACACTCATACTCTCACACACACACTCACACACTCACGAAACACTCTCACACTCACACACTCACGAAACACTCTCACACTCACACACTCACGAAACACTCTCACACTCACACACTCACGAAACACTCTCACACTCACACACTCACGAAACACTCTCACACACACACACTCACGAAACACTCTCACACACACACACTCACGAAACACACACACACACATTCACGTAACACTCTCACACACACAGACTCATATACTCATACACACACTCACTCACATACACACTCACACTCACACCTACACACACACACACACTCATGTACACATTCTCACACACACACACTCATACTCTCACACACACACTCACACACTCACGAAACACTCTCACACTCACACACTCACGAAACACTCTCACACACACACTCACGAAACACTCTCACACACACACACTCACGAAACACTCTCACACACACACACTCACGAAACACTCTCACACACACACACTCACGAAACACTCTCACACACACACTCACGAAACACTCTCACACACACACTCACGTAACACTCTCACACACACACTCACGAAACACTCTCACACACACACACACTCACGTAACACTCTCACACACACACACTCTCACGTAACACTCTCACACCCACACACTCTCATGTACACACTCTCTCAAACACACACACTCTCATGTTCGCACTCTCTCACATACACACACTCTCATATACTCACACACACACTCACTCATATACTCTCACACACACACTCACACACATACACACTCTCACACACACACACCCACACACACACACACACACTCATGTACACACTCTCTCACACACACACACTCTCATATACTCTCTCACACACACACACACACTCACGCACATACACACTCTCACACATACACGCACACACTCGTACTGTTTTCAGTTGTAATGTTTTGTTTATGTTTTCTCCCCTCATGGGTAGTTCATTTTGTGTGTTCATTTTTATTTCTGTTATAATAACTCCTCCTTCCCCTGCATCCTGAGTCTTCCCCTACTTGTAACGTGACCTGAAGTGTACCGTCCATCAAGCACCCTCATTGACCGGACAGAGCTAAACGTAGTCCACCAGTTCACTTACTTGGGCTGTGAGATATCCTCTAATGCAGTGCTTCTCAATTATTTTCTGTCGCGCCCCCCCTAGGAAGAAGTAAACATTTCGCGCGCCCCCCCTCCCCCTATTTTGGAACTTTCGCTTTATTGTTTCCATGGCAACGCGTCATGCTTGTCACGTGACAGACCGCAGTCACAAAGAGCGCTGTTTGATAGATGTTTCACATTTATTTTTTTTTATTTTTTTTATTCAAAATAGTCAGCAACTTGTTGGCTCTGTTATCAACTACCTGATATTCAGATTCTCAGATATGTGGAAGTGAATGTTTGTCGCTTAAAAACCTTTATAATGATCAAGTTCTCTGAGCGCGTCTTTTTTGGATCAGTGCCAGATAGCGCGTGAAAACACGTGTGAATTTAGCGATTGATCACGTGACACATGAACACCGGTGTGATCGTACACATCAACGGGTGAAGGGTTTGTTATCTGAACTTCATATCTGCTGCTCTTGTTCAGTGCAAGAAAACTATTCCCTGACAAAAAAAGCATGGGGGGCGCGCCCCACTATTTGAGAACCACTGCTCTAATGCAAAGATCGACAAAGAAACAGACAACAGATTAGCCAAGGCAAACAGCGTGTTCAGCAGACTACAGACATGTCCTGCATAATTCCAATCTCAAGAGAGGTACGAAAATCAACGTCTACAGGGCTGTAGTACCAGCGCCGAATCCTGGGTCACCTACAGTCGTCACCTCCGTCTCCTGGAACGCTTCTGTTACGCAAGCAGAATGAGTGGAAATGTAATGTGATGTAGTGCGTGTAAGCAAAGGCATAATCATAGTAATTAAATCGTGTCAGGCGACGTCTTCCATCTGTTTAGCATCTTTTAAAGGAGAAGTTGGCCAAAGGTGTCACCAATGAGTCCTCATTCACTAATGAGGAAACCACACTGACGACACGGGTCAGCGCTGCCTCCACACCATCCTCAACATCCACTGGAGTGACTCCGTTACCAACACTGAAGTCCTCAAACAAGCGGGGATCACTAGCATTGAGGCCACACTCATGAAGATACCGCTTTGCTGGGTAGGGTACGTGTCCAGGATGGAGGATCATCGCCTGCCAAAGATCACACTGTATGTGAGCTGTCATCTGGCCACTGTGATAGAGGGGAACCCCGAAAGAGGTATAAAGACTCCTTGAACAGACCCTCACCACCTGTGGCTTCAATCACCATCAATGGACATCACAAGCAGATGACCGTGCAAGGTGTGAACATTGTGAACATACAGTTCACCAGGCTGTTGACACATTTGAACAAAACAGATGGCCCATCTTGGAGGAAAAATGATGGAGAAGAAAAAACTAGGAACCATTGTCAGCATCCACCACAACCCAATCATTCCCCTGCAGCCTCTGTGGACGGACGTGCCTGTCACGTTTTGGGCTCGTCAGTCACCAGCGAGCAAGCAATAGACATAGAAATCCCCCTTCTTAATCTTCGTAAGCGAAGTCAAGCCAAGAGAAGATTAGATGATAAATACAGTAAAACAGTGTAATATTATATCAGTGTAAAACAGCTGTTTTCTATGTGAATCTTTAGTAAAGTGTATATTTATATACAGTATATATATATATATATATATATATGGAATTTATTCCTGTATTTAAAGTTGTATTTTCAGCATCATTACTGCAGTCTTCAGTGTCACATGATCTTCACAAATAATTCTAATATGATGCTTTTTCTTATGAAAAGATTGTTAATAATCAGATAATATTCTTCAGTTGAATCGTCTGATATCTGCATTGATGGATGTTTTATAGTATCTGTGTGTGATTCTCAGCTTCAGCCGCTGGAGTTCCAGAAGTTTCCTCAGCACATGTTATTCCCTACACACTCTCTCTGAGCGCCGATGTGAAATCAGCTGCACGAATCTCCCGCCTGGAGTCCAGCTGCCCTCTGGATCCTCTGCTGTTCCTCAACGCACAGCACACTCACGCCACGGTACTGAGAGAGTGTGAGTGTGTGAAAGAGTGAGAGTGTGTGAGTGTGGGTGAGAGAGAGTGAGAGTGTGAGTGTGTGTGTGAGAGAGAGAGTACGCGTGTGTGTCCGTGAGTTTCCGTGTGTGTGTGAGAGTGAGTGTGAACGTGTGTGTGTGTGTGTGTGTACATATTTTATGCAGTCAGTGTCAGAGTTTCAGACATCTGTATGGTGTGTGTAGGTGAGTCTGAGCGCCGGTCACCGGTTCGATAAGGATGTTGAGCTGCTGCTGTATTACGAGGATCTGCATCAGCCCACAGCTGTGGTGGAGGCCGGCGCGGCCGCGGCTCCGACAGGTACAGCCTTCTGCTTCTACGTCAGTTCAGTGCGCTGTAAACATACTTGAAATGTGTGTGAGTTTAAGGATTAGATCACATTAAAATGAAAATGAACAAATCGTAGGCAAGAAGATATTGGTTATGTTGACGGCTCATTGGAGCTTCACACACACATCTGTTATGTGAAATATTTGATATTTCCAGAAGTTCTTGAAGGTGGTTATTGGGCTTTTGGTCTTCTTGTTTCTCTAGCAGTTAAAGACTTCTGATTTTCCCCTACAACAAGATAAACAACCTGTCACTGTTTACTCTATATACTCCACATTTAATTTCATTTGCACTATTAACAGTTCTTCCTACTGTTTTAGAGTGTGTGTGTGTGTGAACATTGGGGTTTGACTCACTCTGCAGGATTGAGAGTTGTTCAGTGTAACACGGATCATCCGGATCATTGTTTCAGGGTCTCTGATGGGCGACCCGGTGCTCATGGTCAGTTTGTACCCAGAGTTCCCTGCAGACGTGATGTCAACAATGGCACATCAAGGCGAGTTTGTTTTTGTGGTGGACAGATCCGGCAGTATGGACTGCAGGATGCATCAGGGGAATGACGCACAGATGCGCATCGAAAGTGCAAGAGTAAGATCTAGGCGTTCAGCAGCGACTCATTGATTGATCTGTGTGTCGTCGCGGTGTTCACTGTGCGCTCTCTCCAGGACACGCTGCTGCTGCTGATGAAGAGTCTGCCCATGGGATGCTACTTCAACATCTACGGATTCGGCTCTCACTTTGAGTCCTACTTCCCGTCAGTAACCAGATGTTAGTGGTTTTTCAGGAATGATCTGGTGTGGTTTAGCGGTGGTTTTGTGAGAGACTCTGGTGTGTGTCGTTGCAGTCAGAGTGTTGTGTACAGCGAGGACACGATGGAAGAGGCTCTAAAGAGAGTGAAGAGCATGAATGCAGACATGGGCGGCACGGAGATCCTTCGGCCTCTGAAACACATCTACAGTCAGCCCTGTTACCCCGATCACCCCCGACAGGTACAGCCTAACTCACCCATCAAACACACTTTCTGAGCATTGGTGAGGAGTTTTTCTCAGGCTGAGTTTTTCTCTCAGCTGTTCATCTTCACTGACGGAGAGGTGTGGAACACTAAAGAGGTGCTGGACCTGGTGAAGAGTCACGCTTACTCTCACAGGTGGGCGCTCACGTCTCACTCCTCATTTACTGATCGCACCACGGGTCACTGCAGGTTCATGTCAGCTGGTCATGTGTCTTCAGGTGTTTCTCCTTCGGGATTGGAGAGGGCGCAAGTACGGCTCTCATCACAGGAATGGCCAGAGAAGGTTCTGGTCACGCCCAGTTCATCACAGGCACCGACCGCATGCAGCCCAAAGTAAGATCTGCTGCGGACAGAATCACTACAAGATGTTTAGGTTTGTTCTTCAACACCATCTCTTGTGCTTCTCTCAGGTGATGCAGTCGCTCAAGTTTGCTCTCCAGCCGGCCGTGAGTAACATCTCTGTGGACTGGACCCTTCCTGCGGGCATTACGGTGGACATGCTGTCCCCGCCCATCAGTGCCCTGTTCCAGGGTCAGAGGGCGCTCGTCTACGCTCGGCTGAAAGGACAGGTCAAAGCTTTTTAATGCTTTACTTTAAAGGGCTTTTGGAGACCAGAATCACACTGTTTAAACCAACAATGGGAAAATACTTCTGTGATTTAAGAAAAACCCTGCCTGATAGCCTGTCCTAAACCAGATGTGATGAAACAAAGTAGTTAAAGAGAAATAATTAAATGCTCACATTGCTTTCTGTTTCTCCCTCACACAGAGTTCAGGAAAGTCAGAAGGAGCAGTAACTGTGAAATACAGGCTGAAAGATCAACCAGTGACTAACCAGCTCCAGTTTACTCTTAACCCATCGGAAGATACAGGGTAACACACTCACTCTCACACATGCGCACACACACACAAGTCAAGTCAAGTCACCTTTACTTTATATAGCGCTTTTTACAATACAGATTGTTTCAAAGCAGCTTTACAGTGGTCACGGGAAAACAATATAAACTAGAGAGGATAAAGTTCGTCGAGACAAACTTTAGAAGTTGGCTGAGAAAGTCGCACCGGAACCTTTAATTTTGCATGTTGGTAGCACAATTTAACATTAACTTTGAAATACGTTACGAAACCAGAAATTAACAGGTTGCCAAGTTGTTCTGGGTGGTTGCTAGGGTGTTGCTAAGCAGTTGCTATGGTATCCTGGGTGGTTGTTAGGGTAATCAGAGTAGTTGCTAGGGTGTTGCTAGGCGGTTGCTAGGGTAACCAGAGTGGTTGCTAGGGTGTTGCTAGGGTATCCGGGGTGGTTGCTATGGTAACCAGAGTGGTTGCTAGGGTGTTGCTAGGCGGTTGCTAGGGTAACTGGAGTGGTTGCTAGGGTGTTGCTTGGGTGTTGCTAGGCGGTTGCTAGGGTAACTGGAGTAGTTGCTAGGGTGTTGCTAGGGTAACCAGAGTGGTTGCTAGGCGGTTGCTAGGGTATTTTGGGTGGTTGCTAGGGTAACCAGAGTGGTTGCTAGGTGGTTGCTAGGGTATCCTGGGTGGTTGCTAGGGTGTTGCTAGGCAGTTGCTAGGGTATTTTGGGTGGTTGCTAGGCAGTTGCTAGGGTATTTTGGGTGGTTGCTAGGCAGTTGCTAGGGTATCTGGGGCGGTTGCTAGGGTGTTGCTAGGTGGTTGCTAGGGTAACTGGGGTGGTTGCTAGGCAGTTGCTAGGGTATCCTGAGTGGTTGCTAGGCAGTTGCTATGGTATTTTGGGTGGTTGCTAGGCAGTTGCTAGGGTAAACAGGGTGGTTGCTAGGGCGTTGCTAGGCAGTTGCTAGGGTATCCTAGGTGGTTGCTAGGGTGTTGCTAGGCGGTTGCTAGGGTAACCAGGGTGGTTGCTAGGGTGTTGCTAGGTGGTTGCTAGGGTATCCTGGGTGGTTGCTAGGCTGTTGCTAGGGTATTCAGGTTGGTTGCTAGGCAGTTGCTAGGGTAAACAGGGTGGTTGCTAGGGCGTTGCTAGGCAGTTGCTAGGGTATTTTGGGTGGTTGCTAGGCAGTTGCTAGGGTATCTGGGAAGTTTGCTAGGGTGTTGCTAGGTGGTTGCTAGGGTAACCAGAGTGGTTGCTAGGCAGTTGCTAGGGTATCTGGGGCGGTTGCTAGGGTGTTGCTAGGTGGTTGCTAGGGTAACTGGGGTGGTTGCTAGGCAGTTGCTAGGGTATCCAGGGTGGTTGCTAGGCAGTTGCTAGGGTATCCAGGGTGGTTGCTAGGCAGTTGCTAGGGTATCCAGGGTGGTTGCTAGGATGTTACTAGGTAGTTGTGAGGTCTTCTGGGTAGTTACTATGGCATTCCTAGCACAATTTAACACTTAGCTAACCACTATTAGCATGTAGCTATTCACTGCTAGCATATGTAGCATGTTGGAAGTCCTGTTTGCTAGCATGAGTCAATAGAGCCAACCCCCATGTCTCTACGACACTCAGAAGCAGAGATATAGGTCTGGCTAAATAGTTGCTAGGGTAATCGTTTGGTTGTTAGGGAGTGGCTTCATAGTCATCATGAGACACTCATTGGTTGCCTGATTAAAAAGAGCCCTCCCCCATGAGTGTACAATACTGTGATGCAGAGTTATGTTCAATGCAAAATCCCTATGCAAGTTACCTTGAAACATGAAGGGAATGAAACAGGAAACAGGAAGTGCAAGCACTTCCTGTTTCCTGTCATTTGCCATATAAGGTAGAATGGCATCATCACTGATTCTGATTGGATGAGAGACAGTTATAGAACCACCTCTGCACTGACTCTCAGCAGCTGCAGTGTTTAGATTTAAATTTGGAGACAGTTGGAGTTTGAAATATCTGAACATTCCGCAATGCAAAGTCAATGGGACTTTTTTTCGGGCTTTTTTCGCCATTTTTAGGAAAACCGTAGGTCCGATTCCTTAGAAAAGATATAGCAACTCGAGTCAGAACAGGCCTTCGGCCTGTTCTGATTTTGGGTCCTGTAGCACTAAAGCTGTTGGAGGAGATAGTGTGTAAATTTTTGTACAGAAGAATAATAATAATAATAAGTTTATTAGCATTTCAATATGTTGGCTGCTTCTCAGCCAACTTAACAAAGTTTGTTTGGCTGAACTGCAGCCTTAAAAGAGGCAGGAGAATCAATACAATTAATGAATAATAAGTGTTAAGTTTTGATTATTGATTGATTTGATTGATTGATAGTTTGATTATTATATTGATAACAATTCAAGTCCAATATTAAGTCTAATTTGGTCCGGTTGGAGATGGGTTCATGATCGTCATGTGGAGGTTCTAGTAGAGTCAGGATCTCAGCAGACACTTCAGGGCAGTGCTGTGCTCGTGTCCAGGTGCAGGTCCTTCATCTGATCTGGATACGGCCCAGATCCGGCTGACCACGGTAACCTCGGAATAAACAGAGACCAATATCAGTAGATGCCATTCTTCTTCTGATGTATCGAGTACATCAGGTGTTATGGGAATGTTCCCGGTTCCGGCTGACCTAAATTATGCAGCCTAACAATAATTTTTACATGATTTGGATTAAACATGTATGTATAATGTGTTATGTGTGTGCCAGGTTGAAGAGATGTGTTTTTAGTCTACATTTAAACTGACAGAGTGTGTCTGCTTCCCGAACTGTATTAGGAAGACTGTTCCAGAGTTTAGGAATTAAATAGGAAAAAGATTGACCGCCAGCAGTTGACTTTGATATTCTAGGTATTATAAGCTGGTCAGTATTTTGGGATCGCAATAGACGTGAAGGACTATAATGTGTTAGGAGATCGCTCAAGTACTGTGGAGTTAAACCATTTAATGCTTTGTAAGTAATTAGCAAGATTTTAAAATGTATTCGGTGTTTAATAGGAAGCCAGTGCAGGTTTGACAGAACTGGGCTAATATGCTCATACTTCTTGGTTCTAGTAAGAACTCGAGCTGCTGCATTTTGGACCAGCTGGAATTTGTTTATTAAGCGTGCAGGGCAACCACCTAGTAGAGCATTACAATAATCTAGCCTTGAACTCATGAACGCATGAACTAACTTTTCCGCATTTGTCTTTGAGAGCATATGTCATAATTTAGATATATTTTTAAGATGGAAGAATGCCGTTTTACAGATGCTAGAAACATGGCTTTCAAATGAAACATTGGTATCAAAGAGCACACCCATGTTTCTAACTGACGACGAAGACTTGACAGAACAGCCATTGAGTGTTAGGCAGTAGTCTAGATTATTATGTGCTGAACTTTTTGGTCTAATAATTAGAATCTCTGTTTTTTCAGAATTAAGCAGTAGAAAGTTATTAGTCATCCAATTTTTTATATCAGTTATGCATTCTGTTAATTTAGTGAATTGGTACATTTCATCAGGATCTGAAGAAATATAGAGCTGAGTATCATCAGCGTAACAATGAAAGCTAATGCCATGCTTCCTAATAATTGTTACTAAAGGAAGCATGTACAGGGTGAAAAGCAATGGTCCTAGTACTGAACCTTGAGGAACTCCATACTGAACCTGTGATCTATATGACATCTCCTCATTTACTGCTACAAACTGATAACGGTCAGATAAGTATGACTTGAACCAGGCTAATGCAATTCCACTAATGCCAACATAGTTTTCAAGTCTATTTAGAAGGATTTTGTGGTCGATTGCATCAAATGCAGCACTAAGGTCCAGTAACACTAACAGAGAGATACAACCATGATCGGATGATAAAAGCAAATCATTTGTAACTCTAATGAGAGCAGTCTCAGTACTATGATACATAACGTTGACTGTTATATAGCATAATCTAATGTTTCTATTGTCCTTCTTTTATTTGTGATGTTTGTCAGAGTGTTTTCTTTTTCCTGGTTTGTACTTGCGCTCTTTACCTGTTTGAGAAGAGTGTGCTGGTACTAAACCAATCTATAAAGCTCGTGTGACCAGTTTAATCGCCTCGAGTTTTCTTTAGTTTCCATTTAACATCTGGGCAGTCGTCAACCACTCTGACAGTGCAAGTTTTACCAGTATACGATAAAAAGCACCTTCGATTCTCGATACAAACCTTTAATTATATTCTCCAACATTGCAAACACAATTTCGCTCACAGCGTAAACGCAGTCACAACACACATAAACACATTCGCTCATAACAGTAATTTCGCTCTGTCACAGTTCTGAAAGTATTGTGAAATTACAATAATAAAAGAAATAAAAATGTCTTGTTCTATGAGAGTTTTAAGGCTTTATAGGGATTTAAAAAAGGAGCGAGAGGATTTATAATCATTATAGGGTGGTTGTGTAACACACATTTATGTTCTAAAAGTGAATTTTGCATAATAGCTCATAAATAAACAATTGAATCATTTTACACATGCTGGATGACATAATTTCCTTGCTGAACCAACAGTAAATCTCATGGATACAGCTTTATTATTGTTAATTTTGTTGCTTGTTTTGGCTGAAATAGGACAATTATGAATGACACGAAACAATACAAAGAAGAGTGGGATCAGACGATCATTAGTGCCACCATATCAGATCATGTTCACTAGCCGCCGGCTGAGTCAGGCTGTCTTTACAGGTTTGTGTTTGTTGCAGACGGACGATCCACCAGCTGGCGGCCCGGTCTGTGATCCGCTCTCTGGAGATGGAGGAGCGTGCCGAAGGAGCAGACGCCGAGGCCGTCCGGAGCAGGATCGTGGAGCTCAGCGTTCAGGCAGGAGTGAGCAGTGTTCATACAGCCTTCATCGGCGTCAATAAAGACAGCAAACAGACCGTCAGTGGGCCGCTGCTGCAGAGGAGAGTGCCAGTGCAACGTAAGTTCACTGATTTCTGTGTGTGTGTGTGTGTGTTTAGATCAGCTCAGTCCGGTCCAGATCCCGGAGAGACTCTGTCCTCCAGTCCCAGTCAAACACAGCGCTGCAGCCACTGGCTCTCTGGGATCAGAATTGTTTAGAAGTAGGATTTCATAAGCAGTTTCCTGCCATATAATAGTGCAATATTGGTGTCACAACACATCATCTAATGTGACTAATTCTTTCTTAGATATGCTTCGAGGGTCTGCAATGTTTGGAGCCCCTATGAGAATGTGCGGTAAGAAATAATCCTCAATGTTCTTTCCTTTTGAGCCTCTGATGCGTGTCAGTCCATCTCAAGTGGTCCAATGGAGGGGTTACGCTAGTGATGGGACATATGAAGCGAGGCTCCGGAGCTCGTGTCGAGCAAAAAGGGGCGTTCCAGATGAAGCCCCGATTCGAAGCGTGTATCGTTTCCGCGAAAATCACGTGACGATGACAAACGAGGCCTCGGTTTCTGTTGATGACGTCATTGCTTCATTCTGAGTATCGCTTCCGCATAAAGGTGGTTGAAAACCTCGCGCCTCTTGTGCAGTGTTGCCAGATTGGTCCTTTTGGTCACGTCCGACCGGGGGAAAATATATTGGGCTGGTTGATAAAAATTTGGGCTGGTTTTTGATGCAACTGGCGGGTTTTTATTTTTTGACTAGAAATGTTATCTTATTATTTTTTACATTAAAACGAACGTTACAATAAAGTATAATATGTAATTATAAACACACACACACACATATATACACATATATAATATGTATAGCCTATATTAGTAGTAGTGTTATTATTATATATAATATTGCTATTATTATTATTATAAGACTAGACTGTATTAGGGAAAGCTTAGAAAGTTGGTTTAGTGCAAACGTTCTTATGTTGTCCAGCATCATCGGTGCCCTGTGAAATGGTGTTTTTAAAGGCAGGAGAAGTTGTCAAAAAAAGAAAAGAAATCGCCTTAGCCGTAAAACAGTTGAAAAATAATATTTTTTTGGGATAAAAACTCCTAAAGTATATCCTCTTCATTATTTTTCTTGTTTCCATCACAGTCCAAGATACACAAGCACATTCACTGTCTTCTGCCCAGTTAAACCGAGACACTTATTATAATTATAATTTTCCCAGGTCTGCCTATGACCAAACAATTGATTTACATACATTTGATTTATTTATCCGGGAAAATCCCATTGAGATATCATAATCTCTTCTTCCAGGGAGACCTGGTTAAAAAACGGCAGCACACATGGTTTCAGACAAATTATACCGTTTTGGAGATGTTGAGATGGATTTTATGTGTGTTGATTTTCTGTGTCTTTAAAGTGTCTTATTCTTATGTGTTTCTCACTAATGGAGGCATTTGATTCTGCAATGTGTAAGAAGAGAAGTGAACAGTCAACAGGCTGTTTATTTCTCGTTTTTGAAAATGTTCATTAAATTGTGTTTTTCTGCATGTCTGAATGTGTGTTTGATTGTTTCTCTCTGTGTTTTTAGCAATGGCGGCTCCTTCAATGGGTAAGACGAGATTTATATCTGTATTTTTTGTACTTTATATCTTATTTATACTGTTTTATATGAATCTAATTGTCTTTTTCTCCATATCTGAACAACATTCAATTATTTTTTTAGCATATGCCCTTATCAGTGTCTCTCTGTATTCTTAGGACATGCAGCTCCTATGATGATGCGTAAGAGTTGTAAACAGCCAACAGGCACTTCACTCATCTTCTCTTATTCTTTTTTTGAATGCATATTTTCTCATTGTGTTTTTCTCAATATCTGAGTGTGAGTGTTTGATTGTTTCAGCAAACGCTCTGATCCGTTTCTCTCTGTGTTTTCAGCAATGGCGCTTTGTCAAAGATCATCTGCTCCTCCAAGAAGTAAGACAAGATATACTTCCTGAACTTTTCTTTTTGTATATGAATCTAATTGTCTTTTTCTCCATATTTGAACGTCGTTAAATTATTTTCTTTTGCCCTTATCAGTGTCTCTCTGTATTCTCTCTGTATTCGCCAACAGGCACTTCACTCATCTTCTCTTATTCTGTTTTCTCATTGTGTTTTTCTCCATGTCTGAATGTGAGTGTTTGCTCTGATCCGTGTGTCTCTGTGTTTTTAGTAATGGTGGCTACTCCAATGCCTATCGTTGCTGACATGAGTAAGATGAGATATACTTTGCTGAGCTTTTCTGTTTTACATGAATCTAATTGTCTTTTCTGAATGTGACTCTGTTGTTTGTTTTTTATCAGTGTGTGCTGATGTCATGATTGAGTGTGATTCTGCATCATATCAGGGTAAATCAAACCGTCTCACATTCAGAATTACTGTAATCATCGTTTTAGACTGAGACGTCATATTATGATGTAACATATACAGAGCTGCATTTGTGTTTTAATCCATCTGAATACGTCAGTCATTTTTCCCCTCCTGTATTTGTAAAGTGTTCCAAGATTTGCCGTTCACAGCGGCGAGAGTTAATGGTAACCTGTCAAAGCATTCATTATGGGGGAATGTAGATTCCTGGTGTAACACTCAAAGCCTGTTTTTGAATGTTTAAATATATTATGTATTATATATATTTTGTATGTCTCAGATATTACATGTAGATGTTGCCAAATGTCAGAATTAATCAAACTGACTTAAAATTATTTATGGAAAGGAACAATTATGTTGAAGCCTTTATGATGATAAAGTTTGATCCTTTGAAACAGGATATTTTATGAGCACTGAACCTAATTATGTGCTTTTCTCTTTTTCATTTCCTTTCACTGGCAATAAGAGAAGAAAACATAATTGTTCCTTTCTATTAAATGGTTTTAACATTTGCATAATCATCATCACACACACAGTTCTGCAGTTGGGTGAGCTTTTCTTTTGTGTGTCTTACACCACTTGAATGTTTTGTAAATGAAAGTGACATCATCACCGCTGGTGAAACCACATGTCTGTCTCAAATCAAGAGTGTGGAAGTAGACAATATCAAAAGTACAGAAATGAATCCAGTGACACTGGTGGCATAGGGAGCTTTAATAAATTATAAAAATTACCAACGTGTTTCTCCATACAGCAAATAAAACTATAAAATTAAGAAATCTTCTCTATACGGAGTTGCTCGTACACTCAAGACGTCGTACTAAGTGGTTAAAGGTTGATGATCAAAACGAATGACGTCTGTCCTGAAAACGAATCCTGTGTGTTCTGATGATCACCACATCAGAAGTGTGTGTGATGTGACCATATCATAAACTGTGTGTGATTGAGCAGAACCCGAGCCGCCGACGGACCCGCTGCTCCAGCTCGTCTCTCTTCAGAAGGCCTCGGGATGCTGGGAACTCAACGCCGCGCTGGCTCACGTGTTTGGGAAGACTGAGGACGAGGTGGCCAATCACAGAACAGCACAGGTGGGGGCGATGATGTCATATCCTCAGCTATGTCATGATTGGTTCAGTGTGTGTGTGACGTGTGGTTGTGTGTTCCAGCTGCACCGGTCAGTGTGGGCCACCGTTCTGGCTCTGATCTGGTTGCATTCAAGTCGATCAGATGACCAGCTTGAGTGGCAGTTTGTGGCCATGAAGGCGGCGGCATGGATTCGCTCTCAGAAACGTGAGACAACATTCATTCGTTCATTCATTCAGCGCTTGCTGTACATGTTTTACCGTGTGGATTGAGTTTGGAGGTGTGTGTGTTTCAGTGGACGGCCTGTCTCAGTGTGTGAGGGACGGGAACGTCTTGTTGGGAAGTCATGTGACTGAAGATGCTCTGGGAATCTGAAGAATCTTCTTCTGTCAAAACACTAAATCACTCTCACGCTTTATCATAAGCATCTGTGTGTTTGTAATCTAGGGTGAAATATAATCAGATTTTTTTTTATATCAAGGGGATTTTATTTAGATTAGAGCAGAAGATTTTTTTAGTATATGTAAGCTTTAGGGTCTGTCCTAAATTGTTGTTATTGCTCTAAATTTGATTTTGAGTCTATAATCTTCCATTACTGTGAGTTCTGCTGCATTCGGGTCACGGGTGGAGGTGGGATGAATCCTTCACGCATCACGTCACTGTTATTCTCACAAGTCCCTGAAAAAACAAATATGGCCACCGCATTGTCTCTCTGCCAACCTGTGACAGAATCTGACTGCTCAGATTATAATTATCATTAAACATCAATAAACATCACAGCAGTCCTTACCTCTGAATATCTTAAACTGTCCACGGCCGAAGCTGAAGTCCTGTTTACGGCTCTAAAATCACTGATGAACTTCTGCAAACCAGCTGAGGAACGGTAACACATAAACAAGTTTCTTCCACAGCAGACTCAAACATTTCTTGGCAGCATTCAAACATTTGGTTATGCTTAAACAAGGACTTACAAACATTTCTGAAATTTACTTTTGAAAGCCATTAAAAAAAAAAAAAAACAGTGTTTGGATTCAAATCTCATGCACATGTGACGTAGCATTGGTCCCAGCCGTTTAATTTTGGATGGAATATGAATCAAGTAATGTTGTTTAGGTGTAATGTTGTTTTCTGAGAAAAGGTCCTTAAAATGTTTAAGATGTAGTTCAATCAGTACTTTTAAATTTTCAGTAGTCTCAAGGCAAATAACTGGTGAAAACAAAATCTGAACTATCTCCAGAAGTTCAATAATGAATGAAAAATATGCACTACCTTTAATCACATCCAACAGAAATGGCAATATTTTGAACAAAACAAGCATTTGACCTGAGGACTGCTTCAGTTTATTGTCATTGGAAGCTAATGTGCTGTACGCAATAGGACAAGGCCTATCTCTAATATATTGTGGAGAGTATGGGAAACCAATGATGTCAGCATTGAAAGCATCTAGGTCCAGTTGTCCCAAAAGAACCAATTGTTTCAACACACACTTAAGTTCCAACGGTGCAGTGCCCTCAAAAATTACATGCATTATATCATGAGGTGTCTGTTGGATTAAATCGAAGGCAGGAAAATCCATTATTTTGCTCCTTCGGTTTATTCCGTATGTAGTTTTAAGGCTGCTCCCGAGAAACTCAACTCAAACTTTCTCAACGTCACTGCACTGTTGAATATGTCTTTCCAGTGTTCTTTGCTCTTGTTAATTTAATTAAAAACCTTTGTATAACGGCTCCTGAGGTTTTCTTCTGATTAAAAGAATCACGCTTCCACTGACGTCTCAATGTTTAATTTATTGGCACTGTTGACATCATCACCTCATCTTGGCTTTGACATCACTTGAATATCGTGCACCACTTATTCAACATCTGTGACACCTTGAAAAACTGTGACTGTGAGTGTTTTTTCTGTCCACAGTTTTCAAGTCCGGAACGGTTTCAACAAAACACATCAACTTGCAAATTAACATACCGTGTGCACCTTCCAATCAGAAATCCAAGAGACATGGACCGAACACCTCTTAGCTTAGTCTGTGCATGTTTCCTCGTGGTTCCGCTTTGCACACTTCTAGTTAAATCACGTGATCATTTTTTACACTATTGTTCACCTGAAGGTGTCGCTTTAACAAACCCTTTGAGACAATTAAATACAATTTCACATGAACATAAATTTACATAACATTTATAATACACAAATTAACTGAAATATTCACAAGAAAATACACCTTATTTTGCGACAGCTACACTTTCCATGTCATCAAAAGAACATTCACAATGTCGGCATTTACTGCAAAACCCACACCCTCTTTGAATCCACACAACTCATGTTGAGCTAAAGTATCTCCACATACAGAAACCACTGCTCCATATATTTCATGTTCACCATTTGCAAGATTTTTCACCATTATAAAGTTTTACCAAGTCCTCATACAGTCTTGCCAATATGGCATCAACTCCACATTTTGAGAGGTCACTGTGCTTCGCAATGGCAAGAAGGCGGACAGAAGCCAATTTGGACCTGTACTTTGGATTAATGTTTCCCAAAGTGTAGTAGAACATGAGCAACTTGTTCTTTGAAGCATGAGACCCAAGTAGATTGCATATTTCCATTTCATCTGAATAAAGTATAATCTGTAAAGCAGAGGGTCTAGAGGAAAATAAAGGGTGTGATAGCATGAGTTCACCATCTATGATGTCATAAAAATATCCACTGCTACATTTCCGAGGTCCACCATTTATCATGGCGAAGATTTTTGGATGAGACAATAATTGTTCTAAACTCTTTATCAGCGGTATATAATAAAAACATTTGTTTTTATGCCGAGGTCTCTTCTTTTTTCTCTTTTCTGACAACATACTGCTAATCCAACTGAAACTTCTTCTGCTTCCACAAAACTGAATTTTTCTTTTATGACACTGTCTTGCCTGTACGCTGTTGAAACTTCAGCAAATGGATCTGTAAAGCAGTCAAAGATTCCCAAAGCTTCTTGTTGAAGCTCACTTCCTGGATGTCTGCTGAACACTGTTTGTAACTGATTCCTCAAGCTGCTCAATAACTGAGCTTGATACTCCTGTCTCACGACGGTCTAAACTCAGCTCACGTTCCCTATTAGTGGGTGAACAATCCAACGCTTGGTGAATTCTGCTTCACAATGATAGGAAGAGCCAACATCGAAGGATCAAAAAGCAACGTCGCTATGAACACTTGGCCGCCACAAGCCAGTTATCCCTGTGGTAACTTTTCTGACACCTCCTGCTTAAAACCCAAAAAGACAGAAGGATCATGAGGCCCTGCTTTCACGGTCCGTACTCATGCTGAAAATCAAGATCAAGCGAGCTTTTGCCCTTCTGCTCCACGGGAGGTTTCTGGCCTCCCTGAGCTCGCCTTAGGACACCTGCGTTACTGTTTGACAAGTATACCGCCCCAGTCAAACTCCCCACCTGTCACTGTCCCCGGGGTGGGTCTCTGGGACAGGGGACCTCGGGGAGAGGCCCCTGCACCCAGGTTGACTCCAGAAGCGCTAGCCCGCCAGGGGCTCGCCTCCCCGCCTCACTGGGTAAGTGAGGAAACGATAAGAGTGGTGGTATTTCACCAGCGGCACCCGGGGGGACCCGGGGCCTCCCACTTATCCTACACCGCTCATGTCTCTTCACAGTGGCAGACTAGAGTCAAGCTCAAAAGGGTCTTCTTTCCCCGCTGATTCTGCCAAGCCCGTTCCCTTGGCTGTGGTTTCGCTAGATAGCAGGTAGGGACAGTGGGAATCTCGTTCATCCATTCATGCGCGTCACTAATTAGATGATGAGGCATTTGGCTACCGGTTGCGACGCAGTACAAGCCACAGGAGTGCGACTTTCCGAGTTGATATGGGTGCCCGGCATCCAAACTACCAGCTCGCTACTATAGGCAATGCCCGTGAGCGAACTTTGACAAACAGCTAGGGAAGCTATTAAGGCAGTTTTTTTTCCTCTTACCGTCACCGTAGTAGACATGAATGGTATGGACCCCCGGTGGCCCGGCCGCGAGTTGGTGTCACTTTCGCCCTTATACAGGAGTTTGTTCCAGTGAGCGGCACTCTGTAATCACTACGAGATTCTTGGTCTCCCATCTCCGGGTCTCCGACCTCCTACCTACAGCCCGTCCTTGGTTGGTCCGAAACCTGGAACGAGACAAGCAAAGTCGCGGGGCAAAGGGCTCCCTGGGGAGCATGTCTCCGTCTGTCACCAGAGACTCCTGGGTTTTGGGGCTGGTTTCGCTTTAGGAGCCAACTTGGCCCGGGTCGTGCCGTTTCCCTCAAACAGTAACGGCCGTCTCCCGGCGCTATTGGTTGGCGTCCTCTACTAACCCAGCCCCAGTCCGGCCTGAACTTATCTATCGGCAAAGCGGGGGGACGAGTAGCTGACGCATACCCTCCCCATACCCGCACTTCTGGCTTTCCCCCCCATGGCGAAACGTGGCAGGGACACTGCCTATGCCCACCTCGGGATACGTTTTACTTGCTGCCCACCTCGCCTCAGGGACACCCTTTCTAAATCCAGCGCTAGTCCCCCGACCCGCTGGGCGGACTCTGCATGGCTAGAGCTCTCCCCCGGGAGGCGTTATTTTATTTCTACTCCCGGAACCTCCCGCCCGATCGGCTGATGGCCCCCCGATGCCGCATGGCCACATGGGCCATGGGGGGAGGGCAGAAGGCCTGCAGTACAATAGACCTGACCACATGAGTGGGTACTTTGGGAAACTTGCCTGGCCTGGGATCGAGGAAGGCTTTCACCATCCCAGGCACAAACTCAAGGCTACAGAGAGCGCCTGTAGATCCCCAACTCTTTTTAGCGATGTTATAGCTAATAAGAATAATGTCTTTAAAGTGAGTACCAGGGATAAGTCCCAGGTAGGAACCTTGGTCTGTACTGCAGGCCTCAGCCTAATAGTACCACGGAGGAAGCGTGTGACGAGGGGGTCCCTTCCAATAGACATGCCACCCAGAGGTACGTGGTAAGCAGCCACATAGACCTTCAGGGTGGACGGGGACAGCCCTGCAGTGAATTTATCCTGCAGGAACTCCAGCACTTTGCCAATGTGACAGGTAACTGGGTTCACCTGCTTTTCGCTACACCAAGAAGTGAAGAGTCTTCACTTCAGAGCATACAGCTTCCTTGTGGACGGAGCTCTGGAGTGGAGGATGGCCTCAACAACATTGAGATCGCTAACACATGATAGTCAAATAAAACATAAATACAAAATAAAAGTAATGGCGGCAGTCCTTCACGGACGACTGGCACCCACACAAACACAAACACAAAAGATAACATAAATCCAGGCCTGGTCCTCTGTCGTCCTTTACTGTCGTCGCTCCTCCTTTTATACCTCCGCTCCTCCGTGAGATATGAGACCGAGTGTCTCGTGACACTTCTGATCTGACTCAGAATTGAGGTGAACTAAGATGAACTAAGGTGGCTCGCTGGCAAAATCCCTACCTCCCCTCTCCAAAAACCCATATCAGCGAGGGATCTCAACGGCTCCTTCTTAGCCCAAATTACACGTCACTGTCCCTGTTAGCCTTGTTACCTCTGGTAACCACATTGAGGAGATTGTATTCTACCTCCTGAAGTCTCCTAGCACCGCCATTGTATTGGGGCATCCCTGGCTGGTCAAGCACAATCCTCATGTGAGTTGGTCGGAGAATTCTGTGTTGGCATGGAGCCCTTTTTGTCATAAGTTTTGTCTGGGTGCTGCTTCATCTTCTGGCTCTTTTCTTCTGTGTTTCTGAAGTGGATCTAGCCAGCGTTCCTCTGGAAAACCTCGGTTTGCGACGTGTTTTCAGTAAGTCCCGGGTGACATCTCCCCGACCCTCCGCTTCTCCTGTAGGCGCTGGGTTCTTCTTCGTGGAGAAGAAGGTGAGAGAGAGGGCTTTAAATCATACTGTACTTGGCCGAGAAACAGCACTGTGAAATGACTGATCCAGCAGTTATATGTGCAAAGTTTCAGCAGTTATATGTGCAAAGTTCAAAGGTCCAAAAACATTGGTAAAAACTTATGGTTAAAACTGTTTAAAAATCTATCTATCTATCTATCTATCTATCTATCTATCTATCTATCTATCTATCTATCTATCTATCTATCTATCTATCTATCTATCTATCTATCTATCCATCTATCTCTCTTGCATTGAGGAAGGAATTTTCCTTTATTTGTCCTCTGTCATAGACAAGTATTTTTTTCTGTGTAAATGCTTTTAAATTCTTCATATTCTTCAATCTCTTAATATTTGGAAAAAAAGAGTTTTGAATCGTGTTGGCTCTCTTATGTCACACATGCTCCATGAACTCAGGATCACAGCCTGAGTTGACAGAGGAAGTTGATGAATGGTGTCATTGTACCAATGACTGATTGAATTGATTTGGTTTTGTCAACTTGAAAACTGCCATTATGGCATAGACAAGGTTTATTGTCATAATTTTCAGACTATTTATTCAGAAGCAACTTGAGCCATGAATTTGTGAAAAAAAAGGCCAGTGAAAATATTCTGATTATTTGTCAACATGCAATGCAGCATTTGACCTAAACCAACTGTGATGACAGGTGGCTTGTTCAGTGGCCTCATCAAATCACAGACTACTTGACCATATCACATATTACAGACTATTGCCTCCATGATGAAAAAGGAAAAACACTTTAAAGTATGCTATTGAAATCTAGATAATATATGACTGAATTTTTGTTGCAATAATTAAAATTCAAGACGGGTTTAATCCTACAATTCTATGCGAAGGATTTGTTGGTTAATGGAAAAAGTAAACACATTTCTTTGTCTATTTGTTTGTTTATTAAGTCAAGTCAAGTCACCTTTATTTATATAGCGCTTTTTACAATACAGATTGTTTCAAAGCAGCTTTACAGTGGTCACAGGAAAACATTATAAACAAAGTTTGGTTGGCTGAACAGCAGCCTTAAAAGAGCAGGCCAATTAATACAATTGATGAATATTAAGTGTTAAGTTTCCCCTAACAAAGCTGTTGTAATCAGTTTTTCCTCAAATTAAACTTTAGTGTAACTGACTTTAAAATGTTCACCCCAGTCTGGAAGAAAAAATAAAATAAATGACTAACTGAATGATTGATATATATATGATATATACTGTATATATATATATATATACATATTAAATAAACATATCTCTCTCTCTCTCTCTATATATATATATATATATATATATATATATATAACTGCCAGTGAGAAAAAACAAAAACAACAGACTTTATGAATAAATTATGTAACTTATCATGTTGTGCGTCTCTCTGATTGAGTTCTATTTTCACATCATAAGTCAACAAACCACAAATTAACCCCCAACAACATTCTGATTTTGAAACCATGACTATGAGACGTTTTGCATGATAAAGTACAACAAAATTTTAATTTATGATATGAGACTCATGTTGAGATATGTAGTTTTTTTATTTTCCGTAATATTCAGACTTTGTATTAATGATGCTATTGATAATTCGGGATAGATAATGCAGAACACAGTCCATTATAGTTATCCTAAATGGTTGAAATGTTCTCTGAACTTTTGCACACTGACTTGGTTTCAAAGATAAGAGTTGTAAATTGGGAAAGGGCATGTCCTTTGAAACTAACTATGATTAGGACATGATTCACATGTCCATGCAGAGAATGGTATTTGTTAGTAACTCGGATGTGATTTTAAGCAGAGCTCCAAATATTCTACTATGATAATCAAAAAAATGTTCAAGAGAACCATGACCATAATACAATATTTAGTTTGCTTTAGATGTTATTTGTGCCATTTGTAATGAATTTGCCATAATAACATTTTAATGAATGTTTATTTCATTATTATCTTAATATGCAGTAAATGTTTTATAATCAAAGCCAAAGAAGTTATAGGCCCTTTAAAGCCCTTTAGCCCTTTTATTGCTTTTGATGTAGTCTTACATTAGATTACATTGATTACAAGCATTTACAGTTTTTGGAAGAATAATGGCTAATTAAAAATCAGCTTAGAAACAAACTTTACACAAATAAAGTAAACATCTGTTTATTTGCCAACAACCTTTGACCTATACACATTTTTCACATGAAAGAAAAGAAAATCAATTAAGGTCTAAAATCTGTTGTTGAAGGTGAGTCATGCAATCAGTGAGTTCCATCAGTTCTATTGCTGACGGGCAAGTCTTAGGTGTTGTTTATGAAACCACATTTGCCTTTGGCCTGCCACACTGGCTGATGGAACTTTGGACCTGTTGCAACCCTTGATTAACAGTGGACTGAATAGATCCAAGTATAAAAGATGCACGCCAGAGGATCACTGTCAGTCTCCGTTCAGAGGAAGACTCGCTTTAGTTTCAGGGCTTCTGAGCTTCTTCGGACCCAGCATGGGGAATCTGAAGCTCTGCCTACTGCTACTGCTTGGCACCTATGCCGTAGCCCGTGAGTATACAGTTCCTTTGCATTCTGGTCCATTAATGCTACACTCTACATGCACTGAAAATCTTTATAAATTTTGCTTCATACTATCCTACATCCTGTTTTTAGCATTGTATTTTCTTTCAAGGCTATGAATTTTATTAATGAGAAAGTTGTAAGGTTAAGTTCATCTTAAAACTAAAAATTAAAATACATATTTCATTTTAAAATATCTTTTAGTGTCATGTTTAATGAAATTACATCATGACTTTCTCACCAGAGCAAGAAACTGAGTCCAATTCTCATCCAGGATGTCACTGTAAGTATTTTTCTTTCTTTATTTCTAATCATTTGATGAAATTTTCTTTGAATTCAAAATGTCTATGACTCACACATGCTAAAGTTCCCAATAATTTAACCTGACCTTTTACCTGTTGGACTCTGTTGTTGTCACTTACTTTGAACCCTCAATAAATGAGATCACCTTTGTAACCAGGCCTACCGTGTTGTCTTTATCAGCAACAGGCAGCTCTTGAGTCAGGGTGTCAGAGTCCATATTCCTAATTGTTCATCTTGATTAGATAAAACAATGTAATATGCAATGCAATTTAATAAGTAATATTTTAAATAATAATCTGATCAATTATCTAAAACATCTAACAGTCCCAAAAGACAAAATGTATATTACATTTACATACAACAAAAACAAACTATATATATATATATATATATATTTTTTTTTTTTTACAAACTAAATATATTTTTATTGGAAAACAAAATGTAATGAAAATATGGGTAACAATTGGGTCTGTTTAAATATGTTAACATTAGTTGATGTATTAACTAATGTAAACAAATGGTAGGTTTTTTTATATTTATTTTGCAACAATTAAAAATCTTTTTAATTAATCTAAAATTTCTTATAGTTTTTTTTATGTTAGTTCAGTTTTTTTATTTTAATACACTTTTTAATATTGTAGATTTTAATTTTAACAGACATGCTTTAGGATTATTGTTCATTGTTAGTTCATGTTGACCAATGTATAATTATACAACATAATATTAAAGGAAACTGGAAATATTGTACAAATATGGTACAAACAATGACTGTGTATCATCGTTTAATTTAACATATTATATATATATAACCCTGTATTTATTTTATTCACAGTATCTAACATATTTAAGATCTACAAAAAATATACATATCGTTATGAAGCAGAGATCCAAAACAGAGTGTCTGGAACATCTCCTCTCATGACTGGCCCCAAAATGTCTTGCAAGGTACATCATAATTTGAGAAATCATATCTAACTTATAGTTTCACAATATGTCTATCCTGTTTTGTTTTTTTCATTTCTTAAAGTTATTAATACCCTTTCAATCATAGGTTGAAATTGATGTACCTGTGGCATGCAGCTTTGTGCTCCGGACTAGTGAATGCTCCCTAACTGAAGTGGTCAGAATAGATGCAAATGGTGCTCCCATCTATTCACCTGTTCCTGAGGCCCAGGCCTTCCAATCTGCCATGGAAAAGTATGTTTAAGTTTTCCATCCCAGCTTTAGAGAAACTGACTCAAATAACAAAGTTCAGATGTATTTTAAATTAACACAGCCAGTATAACAACAATATACAAACACCCTATGGAAAATAAAAAAGACTAGTCTGCACTGCCCTAACAAACACTCTAATGTTAAATATTTTAAAGTTGCCTTTGGACTCAACAACAACTGAAGTTTGTGTTTGTTTCGATATTTTATATAGTTTATGTATTTTCAGCAGCAATTAATTCTCTTTGAACAGGAATGTACTGAAGTTTGTAATTGAGAGTGAAACTGGTGTGACGCTCTATCCCGAGGGCGATGAAACCAACATTCTGAACTTCAAGAGGGGAATCATCTCTGCTCTGATTGTGCCTGTCACGGAGAAGGAGCAGAGCAAACACATGGTACATAAACATATTTACTTCTTCCTTAAGGTTCTAATCTGTAAAGGTATTGATTGGCTTTTATCGTAAATTGAACTTGATTCATTTAAGAATAAAATAAATCGTTTTATGGACACTCACTTAACAACTGAATCTTATCTGGAATAATAAATTCCAATGAATAACAATGTAATCTTTACTTAAGCATTTAGCTGATAGAGGACAATTTCAACACCGCCTTTATGTAATCAATATCCTCAGGATTTGGTGAAAAGCGTTGAGACCAGTTTTTGCATATTTCATAACAGAGCCCCCAATCCCAGTACATCATGTTTGTGTTTGTCTTTACTCATTAGTTGTAATAAAATTAAATGAAGCTATACAGCACTGTATATATATATAAATCAAAATAATATGAGGAGGGAAATAATAATTATTCACAACAGTCAGTTGAGTTCATTGTCTGTATATATGCCAGTACATCCTGTCTGAAAAAAACATTGCAAAGAGTGACTGAAACCTGTACGCAAACATTTATTTGCATTGATTTCAATTTCCTTGTTTCATCTAGGTTACGGTCCATGGAATCTGTGCCACTGATGTCAAAGTCAATACGAAGGAAGACATTACCACTGATATCACCATCACGAGGGACCTGTCAGAATGTGATTCTTTTAAACCCCACAGAAGCCACACCAGCCCTCTTGCCATCATCACTGGTTTGGTGAGACAATCGGGTTTTATAACACCCTCTACTGGTTGAATCTTGCAGTTATTGTTTTTTAAAATTCATAAATACATTTGTTCCACTTTAATCATCACTCTCAGTACAATTTATCAATGACCCAATGTCTACACAGTTAGGAAAAGATTAGGCAAGTTACCTCTAACTAGGGGTGTTTCTAGAAATTTAATATTTGAGGGGCTGAAACCCCATTGAAGGTATGGTTTTAAAACAACAACAACAAACATAGGACAGGATTTTGACAGGAAAAGTTAATATTAGATACTTTTATAAAAGTGCCTAAATAAAATCTCAAGTCTTGTGAGAGAAAACAAAGGCAGTGACATATTTTAAGATACAAGTTTAGTCTGCATTTTAGTCGAATACATTAATATATTGTTGTACACTAAAAAAAAATCTAGTTTATATACAGTAGGTTCAACACTACATCAAGACAAGCCCTGAATAATGATTTCATTTTAAAATAATTTTAAATAACCAGATCATATTCATTAATGTTTCTTTAGAATATAGACAAGCATTGCGTTACAGTAGATGTCTAGAATATGTCTTTATAAAAAAAATTCTTCTTAAAAGAATAACATCTTGCCACTTCTACAACACAAATCCTTTTTCTACAGCTAATAAATGTTATAAGATGTTTGAATGAGTACTCTGTCCTGTCACTGATTCTGACTTAAATCATTTCTGTGTGTGACAAAATCTTAATCTCATGCCACATCCATCCTTTTAAAATTTAAAATGTATTTTTTCACTGGAGGAAAACAAGTGTGATAAGCTATGCGTTTGTCAACAGCAATATCCCCTGTCCAAGCTGATTGGCAGTACCCAGAACTGCAGCTATAAGTTTGACAACCAGAAGAAGCACATGACATCTGCCACGTGCACAGAGAAGCACATGTTCCTTCCCTTCTCTTACCAGTGAGTGGCATCATATCACTAGCTACATTTCCCTGTGTAATACGGCTCCATAAGCGGAACATCACGTTCTGATTAATTTCCTTTGCAGGAATGAGTACGGTATCTCTTCCCTTGTGAAACAAGTCCTAACTCTTCAGGAAACCAGCAAGATCAATGACAGGGTTTTTGATTACCGTGAGTTTTCCCAGTTTCAATGTGCATCTCAAATTGATTAAAGATCAATCTGACCATGCAGATATTCTGACCACCCCATTCTCTTCCATACAGGTTCTACTAACCCCAAGGATTTGGATCTGGAAGCAATAGAGGATAAAGCCCCAATCCAGACCCCTGAGGCTCTGCTCTCCATCTTCAGCGAGCTGAAATCCATGAACGAAAAACCAGATCACCATCTGAGGGCCAAGATGTTTCAAAGTTTAGTGTCTGTACTCCGTGGACTTGAGCATGAGGTTTTAAAGCAGGCCATTACTCAGATGATGGAAGAGGACAAGCTCTTGACCTGGCAGGCTTTGACTCAGTGTGGCACCTCAGAGTGTGGTAGTGTCATGTTTAGTATCCTGAAGACCTTTGACAATGATGCCATTGAGGTAGATGCTGCTGTCTACGCTCTAGGAATGATGCACAGCCCGACTGGCCTCTTGGTGAAAGACATATTGGAGATTGCCCAGGCCAAGCAGAGCAAGACAATAATGTATGCTCTCAGCAATGCTGTAAGGCGGTAAGCAAAAAATTATTTTTCCATTTCTAGACCATTTACGTTCTTATTGAATCTTTTGTTTCCCTACTGAAAAGACAAGCATAGAACATGCTCTGGTTTTTACATAATTGACCTAGCTTGTTCATACTAGTTAAGTGTTTCCAGCTTCACAATGATGTCAGCTGCAAAACATAGAAGGTGAAAATTGACACCTGTAAAGGGCCAGTCACACAGCCGATCACGCACGAATCACTCACGAATCACGCACAGATTGGGTTTGTGCGTGCTTGTGCGTCGAGAAATTGACCAAAGTATTCCACGAACATTCGACGCATGAATCACTGACGGAGCGCGTCCACATTTCACGAACGTTCCACGAACAAGCACTTTGTGAACAAGCAGAATCCACATTGTCAGTGGAATGAACGTGATATGTACGCGGTTCATGCGTGATATGAAGGTGGGGCGTCAGTGGACGGATGTGGACGTGCGCGCTTTCGAACCAGTTCCGACGCATAAGCACTGACGGTCGACGCGTGTCCCGCGCATAGTCACGCATACTTGACGCATAAACTACGCACGCCGACTCATGAATAACGGAAAAATTTGGAACCGTTCAAACCTCAAAATCACGCACAAACCACCTTCGACGCACATCCACTTACAATCACTGATGGTCCACGTTCGTTCCACCGACGAAATACACATATGACGCACGCTCCGCGAAGAAACAAAAATCTGTGCGTAATTCGTGCGTGATTCATGTTTTCGATGTGTGACTGGCCCTTAAGGTCTTTCTATTGAAGCTAAGTAATCATACGTTATGCAATAGTTAAAAAACCAAGATGGGATCAGCAAGATCCTGAAGACCAGCTATGATCCTCCAATCAACAAGTATTTTGAGAGAAAAATGCTTGTGTCAGGATATGTCCACTATAACTGACAATGTATAATATATCCCTTCAGGCACTTCGAAGCTGAGGGTCATCTCACCTCTGAGATTTTTGAGGTGTATAATTTCATTAGCTCAATCCTTGGTGCTGACTGTGCAGGCGAGAAAGATCTGACCTACTTGACCTTGAGGGTGTGTGTTTGAACTTCTACATTCCTGGACATTTTCACACTGGGAAAAAAAATGAGTGTTGTTATTATAATTATTATAACCTACATTGTTTAGGTGATTGGAAACATGGGTGAGGCAATGGAAGCAGCTGATCCCAACATTAAAACCACTCTGCTGAAGTGCATGAGACAGCCTGCCACCACCCTTTCCATCCAGATGTCTGCCATTCAGGCTTTTAGACGAATGTCTTTGACTCCTGATGTAAGTATTGCTGTATTTCATCTATCTATATTTCTTCAGAACCAATTGTATGGAACTATCACACTAACACTAACCAACTTTATACCTGAATCTTTTTCATGCTCAGGTCCGTTCCAACATACAGAGAGTGGCCCTTTATGCCAAAGGTGCTGTTCAGAAGAGACTGGCTGCGTATCTTATCTTAATGAAAAAGCCAGAGTCAAGCGACCTAGAGGTTGTGAAGAAGATCCTTACCCAGGACCCGAATGTACAAGTCAAATCGTTTGTGGCTTCTCATGTCTACAACATTATTAATTCCAAGGATCTTGAAATTCAAGAGTATGTTCCTCAGTTTGTCAGTTTTATTTAGACTGCATTCAAAACATATCATCATCATATGCATAATGTCTACTATTTCAGTTTGCTCTTTATCCTCTCCTTAACACAAATAATTTTTTTCCTTCCCAGGTTGGGCAAAAAGATAGTCGAGGTTATGCAGGATGATGAGGTGCTTGCCCACTCAAACTACACTCAGCTTTCTCGTAACTATAAGATGGACATATTTATGCCAGGAAAGAATGTCATGGGTTCCAGCACACAGGGAAGCATCATCTTTGATCCCAGCAGCCAGCTGCCCAGAGAAGTTATGCTTGAGACAACTCTAAAAGCCTTAAGTTACAACCTTGACTTCATGGAGGTAGGAATATTATGTACTTAGTTAATTGTGAAACAAATGATCAATTACTAATTGTTTGGACCTATTCTTGATTTTGTAGCTGCATGTAACTTTTAGAATTTAAAATTATCTTCTCTATTTTTTTGCTCACCAAGTTTGGCATGGATGGTAAAGGATTTGAGCCAACTGTTGAGACTCTCTTTGGAAGCAATGGCTTCTTCCCTGATACGATTTCCAAGGCGATGTACTGGGTTGGGGACAAAATGCCAAACAAAATCAATGAGATTCTGCAGGAATGGGTTGATCCTCTGAGAACAGAAAAAACTAAGAGACAGGTACTTATATCATTGCTTATTCCAAGTGATTATTTACATGATTGAGTTTTGATGCATTTATCCAAGGCTAAATAATATCAGCACCTTCTTTTTGACAGGTTCCTGAGAATATTATAAGAGAAATTGTGCGTAATTTTAACAAGCTTGCAAAGGACTTGAACAATCAGGAGTCCCCAGAGGCCATGGCTTACTTAAGAATCATGGGGAATGAATTGGGATACATCAAGAGTACCAATGAACTGTCAGCTATTGTTGATAGGATGACCACATATATTCAGGCCCTCAAGTACTCACCTGCTTGGGTATGCATTTTACATACATACTGTATACATGTCTATATTAGCTCATATATTGGAGTCCATGTTGGTATTGCCAATATTTGCTTTGTGATATTTTAAAAATGGTTGCTGTTCAGGTCCAATAAGTACAACAATCATACATTTTATTCCTGTTTCAATAGATTACAAAGGTATTGATGTCTGGAGATCAGAGCATATTTGCTCACTACATCTTCATGGATAATGAATTCTCCCTTCCAACTGCCTCTGGATTCCCCCTGAAGTTTGCCCTGTCTGGGACTTTTGCACCTGGAGTTGAGGGTGGTCTGCGCATGGAGCCTGGCAGGGTATTAAATATTGCCCCTGATTACTATTTGTTCAATAGCAAGTTGGTTAATGTATAAAAATGCTACAAATTATGATAAATTCTTTCATCTCATGACTGTCATAATTAGCATTACAAGTGTCTCCCTGTTCTTTTCACAGCATGAAATATCCTTTTCACCCTCCATGGCAATAGAATTTGTCACCCGTATGGGAATCCATATTCCCAAGCTTGTTGTCTCTGCTGTGGAAATGCACACTAATCTGTTCCATGAAAGCTCTTTCAATGCCAAAATCACTAAGGGCAATGGTCAAATAAAGCTGTCCATCCCGGCACCTAAGGGAACAACTGAACTCTTCAGAGTCAGGTAGCTTTTGTGCTATATGTCTGAATTCATACTCCAATGTTTTAATTTAAAAGTATGCTCTTTATACCATAGCATCAGTTTTCAACAAATATGGTGAATTTGGCTGCTTAACAAGGACATAATGAGGAACATCTTGTCATTTTTTCACAAACAGCAACAAGCTAGTGATGGTGTCCAAAACCCCAGTCACACTTGTTCCGGACACAGGCGACAGGACAACGGTGGAGCACTGCAGCCCCCTTATATCTGGGATCAATTACTGCACCACCATACTTCACTCTAGAGCTGAGAGAAATTCTCCATACTTTCCTCTCAATGGAGAGTACAAGTAAGAATCAATATTTTACCTAACAAAAACACACTAAATCATTCATCTACTTCCTTTTCCAATTCCTATTTTACTAAAATGATAACTTTCCCACAGTTTTGTTTTGGGTATCCAGCCCACTGGTGACATCACTGAGTACACTGCAACTATTGCCTATGGACTCTTGAATGAGGGCAAGGATGGCCGCCAGAAAGTTGATTCTCTGAAAATTATTTTGAAAGCAGAAGGCATGTATATTATACTACTATTTTAAATCATGACCAAATTGTTCAAAGGTGGAGACTTTTTATGGGTTTTAGGTTAATTACCTTTTTCTTTTCTATTCATAAGGTGATAAACCCACAGAGGCAGCCGCTGCTATGAAGTATAACAGGAACAAGAACATTCTCACCACCAGCATTGAGATTCCAGACTATGATATCGAGGCTGCAATAAAAATTGGTGTCACTGACAGCAATGCCAAGGGAAAGAAGATCACCATTGATTTCTCCAACAAAAACATTAACCAGTTTTCTCTCATTGGTCGTGCAAGGTAAGCAGAGATTTCGATACATTTTTTAAACAACTTTTTGTCAACAGACAACCAAAATTCTTTTTTCCTTTCATCTAAAGGCAGGTTTCTGGTAATAACAGACTTGAGAGCATGAATGAAGGCTTGCTGGAGGCTCAGTTGATTGTGCCCTCATTTAACACTGAGTGCACCCTTACTGCCTCCCTGAAATGCGCTGAAGATTTGACCCTGGAACTCAAGAGTAACATCAAGCTCCCAGAGACCAACTCTGTGCAGAGGATTACCTTCCAATATGGTATTGGATCCATTTCCTGACATTGTTTTTGCAAACTGTTGATTATTAATTAAAAATCGTTGTTGTATGAAATGAATCATCAATATTTTTTACAATAAGTAAAAAATTGCTTTTACAACAGCCAAAGAAGAGATGAAGATGGAGATGAACTCTGACATAGATTCAGAGATACAGAAGCTGATGTCTGATCTAGCACCTCTTCAGAGACGCCTGAATCAGGTCTTTGAGGACATTATGGAACATAAAGTTGTCAAGACTGACATGAAGCTCCATCACATTTACACAAAGCTCTGGGAGGTATGATTATATGTAATTTCAATTGAAAACAGTATTCATTGCATATATCAAATTTAAACAATGTTTATTTTATAGGCTTACCTCATTTGGATGGATAAGATTGCTTCTGATGTGCCCTACCTTCAGACACTAAGACAGAACATTCCTGAGTTGGTTATTCCACCTATGCCTGAGAGGGTGTTCATGAACACGTAAGATTAATGCTAAAAACTTAGTCTACATAATCCACCTACAAAGGTGCATATCCATTCACTTCCAATTAATTTGAATTCTCTTTACAGTGAGAGCATGTTCAAATACAAGTTCAACAAAGATCGTGTCACTTTCACTATTCCTTTGCCTCTTGGTGGAAAGACATCTGAGGACCTGAAGATCCCTCCCACAATGGCCACACCTGGCCTAACTATGCCTCAGATTGGTCTAAATCTGCCCTCTAAACAGTTCAATCTACCCACCTTCTCCATTCCCTCAAGCTATGATATCTCAATGCCTCTTCTTGGAATGGTGGAGGTATCTGCAAAAGTGAGCTCTAACTTTTATGATATAGAGGCAGTTTTCTCTGGTGGAAACAACACTGTCAATAAGTCCAGCTTCTTTGCAAACTACAAAGTTGTTGCTAATAGTCCTTTGGAACTTCTTGCCTTTGCTGTGGAAGGTAAACTATGCATACATGCAGTATACACAATGCATGATTTTAGTTTATTGATATGGGTCCTTGAGTACATGTTTTTCCTGTAATTTCTGTAATTTCCATGTCTGTTACATGCAGGATCTACACAAATTGCTGGGACCTCAGAGGGCACTGAGAAGTTTGTTATAATTTCTTCCCTGAAGCATAAGCTCTTAGCTGCAAATTTCAGCCTAATGGAAACAGCCAAAATCACAGATGCAGTGAAAGCAACAGGAAATTACAAGATTGAAGCCTTCAGCCCTCTGGGAATGCAGATCTCTATGATGTACGCAACCCAGTTTTCAGTCTCTTCTGAAATCACAGGTGATGGCAGTTTAGATGGATCACTAAAAGTAGGATCTATGTCTGCTATCACCACTGCCACCCAAACCTTTATACTTCAACCCAAAACCAGAGACGCAAAAGTCGAATCCACTTTCAGGTTCAGATGTCCAATTCTTCAAATCAAAAACAAGATGAAAGCTGCAGCAGTCAGTGGAGAACTTTCATTTGAGTCAAACACTGAAATAGAGAATGACCCAGTCCATCACACCACCAAGTTCAACATTGAACTGAAACATGCTCAGTTTACCATTAAGTCTGACTCTGTCACCAATGCTAATGAGAGAAAGCTTCAAAACCAACTAGACTTCACAGCAACCATGAAGGAAGTCGCTCTGAGGATTGAGTCCCAGGCTGATGACAACACAAACCGAGTTTTCTCCCAGTTTGCTGGATCCCTGAACAGCCAGGGACTGGAACTCAATACTGATGCCATTATCAGCTTCGCTGCCAACCGTGCCTCCAACAAAGGCACCCTGACATTCACCAAAGATGGCCTGACCACTAGCTGCACCACCAATGCTCAGGTCAGCTCTATGACCTTTGAAAACATTTTCCATGGTGGCATTACAACCACTGGTGGCGCAATGTCTGTCTCTACCAAAGGAACAGTCCACGAGAACAGTGCTGAACTCAAAGTTGAGGGCAGACTTGCAAGCTCAGAGGTATACCTAAACAGTATGTATAAGGGTGACATTTTCAACGTCAACACTAGAAACAGGATCAATTTCAAGTTGAATGAAGATGGCCTGAACCTCTCAAACAACTTGATTGCATCGCATCAGGAGATGAAAATAGAAAACACAGACTCTCTGATCCTTACACTCAAATCTCTGGCCATCCGCTCTGAGTCTGACAACTTTCTGAATGAGAACAACGTCTACAAGCACAACATTGCAGTGGACATACATGACTTTATGGCATCGTTAACTGTCAACAATGAACTTAAAGTCATTGGTGCCAACTTCATCAATGAAGCCCAGATGATGGCAAAGCCCTACAGGATGGAAGTTACTGGAGCTCTGAAAGGGGCATTTGGTGAAGAGGAACTGAGACATAAATATGAGATCACCTATGTTGACCGTATGGCCACTGCAAAGTGCAGTACCAATGGAAAACTCTTGGGCACTCAAATGACTCAGAGCTCTGAGTTTGAGATTGTTGGATTTTCCACCAAGTTCAGCAATGAGGTGCGTTTCATCTCTCCCTCTCTCCGACTGGAGAGCAGCGTCCTCACTAAAGCAGAACCTTTTAGTGTGCATGTTGAGAGCTCCTTCAACTCTGATGGAGCGCTCAACCTGTATGGAACACACAGTGGCCAGGTGAAAAGCATGCTTCTCATTCAAGCTGAACCTAAGTCTTACTCACACAAGCATGAATGCAAGGCCTCAACCACTCACCAGTTGAACAATGGAAACCCCATTGAAACTAACTTTCAGCATAAATTAACTAGTGCTATCACCCCTCAGCAACAAACTCTTAACTTGAATATGAAGTCTGTGCTGAATGACCATGTCTTTGATCACTCCCTGGAAATTTTCAACACTCCAAAGAACATAGGTATAGCATTGAAAGGCACCGTGTCCACTAACCTCTTGAACAAAGCAAATGATAATCAGGAATTTGCCATCAGAAGCGCTCTGCAATATGAGAAGAACAGTGATAATCATGTTATTTCCCTGCCTTTTATGGATAATCTACCTGTTCTTATAAGGGAGATTAAAAGTTCAATGCTCACCATGAAAGATCATAGCATTGACCTGCTTCATGGTATTGATGATAAATATGACATTACAGCTACTATTAACAGCAAAGGAGCTGAACTGTCACAGGTGATTGAACAATTTGATAGAGATGTGTTCTTTGATGATGTGAGACTTTTCACCTCCTACATAGTAACGGAAATGGGTAAAATTCTGCAATCTGTAAGGAGCTTGATTGACAGCTTGGACCAAAGAACTGGCATTTTCACCAAGATAAATGAAATCTTCAACAAAATTGATGAGGTTTTGTCAAAATATGAGATTGAAGCAATGGTTGAGAAAATCATTGATGATTCTGTGGATTTAATGAAACAATATGAGCTAAGAGAAAATATGCAATCAGCTGAAAGTTACCTAAACTCTCTTGAAATTAAATCAGTGCTTGAGAGAATCTTTAGACAGATTCATGGGATGACAAAACAACTAAACGCCAAAGTCATTGAAATTATTGCTTATGATTTTGACACCTTGGCTGATGAAGTAATGCAGATTGCCAGTGACCTCATTAGAGTCCCCTGCTTTGGAACGCTGCATGGTGAGATTGAGGTCAAGGCCTCCGAGCATATTCTGAAGACCAACGCTGAACTCAAGAACTCAACAGACAAGATCTCTGCTAACCTGAATTCTCAGTTCCAGACTCCTATTGATCTCCTGGCCTATACGTTTGATGCCACTACTCACCTTAACATCCCTAGAATGAAAGAGCTGTCGCTGACTGAGACAGTGAAAGCCAATCACATGGCTTTCTCTCTTGATCACCAGGGAACCATGTCCATTAATGACGTTTTTGCACAGATATCTTCCAAGACCACAGCTAAGGCAACCACAGATCCATACACTGCTGACTTAGTGAACAATGCATTTCTGAGCACAGAGAATGGCTTTGCATGTACTTTAGAGACCTCTTACATCCACAGTGTGAACATGCCATTGGCTAACATCTTCAGTGAAGCTAAAATGACACAAAAAGCTTCTGCTCAGCTGGAATCTGGCATATTCACTCTCAGCCTGGGAAATGGTGGCAAAGGAAAATACGCTATCCTTGATTATTCTGATGAAGGAACCCACCAGAGTAACCTGGATTTTGTGATGAATATGGAATCCCAAAAAATGATCTTTAATGGTGACACTGAGTGTAGTCTCCTTAAGATGAAGCAGAAACTGGATGCTGAGACCATTGGTTTGACTCAGATTAAATTTAATGTCCATGCCGAGACAGAAACCCCCTTCATCAAGAGAAGCATTGCAGCATTGAAAGGGCAGATGGATTTGAAGGAACTCATGTTTGAGCTAAATGGATCTCATGACGCTGAATTGATTGGCAAAGTTGAAGGCACTGTTTCCAACTCAATTAACTTCAAGGCTGTGCCTTTTGAAATCACCTTTGACACCAAGAACAAGGAAAACACAAAGCTGATGCTTCCCTTTAAGTTGTCCAGTAAAGTTGATCTGCAAAACGATATGACTTTAATCCTGAGTCCCTCTGTGCAACAGGCCAGCTGGACCGGTCTTGCCAGGTTCAATCAAAATAAGTACTCTCATTATATCAGTGTGGCCAATGGCGAGAAGGAAATTCAGATCTCTGCATCAGTCAATGGTGAGGCTGACTTCACTGTACTGACCTTGCCAATTAACATTCCTAAATTGACTATCCCATTCATTAACAAAGAAACACTGTATGTGGAGAAATTTTCTTTATGGGATGACACAGGCCTTAAAACAATTTTGATCACACCCCAGCAGACATTCGATATAGATGCAAAGCTTAAGTATGTGAAGAACCGTAAGATGTTTAACATGCAACCAGCCCTCAATTCCATTATTCAGAAAATTAAAATACCCATTTTTGCACCTGCTAAAATCTCATCTGATACTGATAAATGTCCTTATTTGGCAAAGATCCCTCTTCCCAATATAAAGGAATCAATTATGATCCCTGTCATGGGAGACCTGACCTATGATTTGTCTGTGAAAACTGCTATGATCACCATAAATACCATGGCTGAGATCCTTAATCAAGATGGAATTGCTGCCCAGTTTGAAACCCAGGCAACATCTGAGTTTGAGGTTTTCAATGGGAAAACCAGTGGCTCTGTCATCTTTAACATGAACCCAGGAATGAAAATGTTAACCAATCTTATTGTGGAGCATCAATATTTTGAGAACAACTATAATGGACTTCTTGAGGCCAACACAGAAGTCTCAAAGGCTGTTATTTCAAATGCTGTCAAAGTCAGTCTGCCAGATGTGAAATTCATGCTTTACCACAATTTAACTGGAAATACGGAAGAAGGTCTTACTGTCTCTGTATCTTCCCCATCTGCTGGACTCCTCGGGTTTCAGCTAAAGAGCAAGAACTTCTCTCACCATACAGGAAGATTTTTTGGTGCAAACCCAGTAAGAATTTGTTTATCATTTTAGAATATTACAATGTATTAAAATTCTCAATTACAAGTTAACATGATTATAAAATGTTATAATGATGATTTCTGTTTCTCTATTACAGTCTGAGGATAATGTGGACATTCTGAAGGTTGACATTGCAATGACAAACTCAAAAAGATTGAGTTTCCAGACACAATGGAACAAGGAGTTCCCCAGTCGGATTCGTTTGTGGCTGAAGAAAAATGTTGCTTCTTTAAAGGATTTGAAACATTCAATAACATATTATATTACTGCAGTTTACAATGGCATCAGTGAGAAGTATGAGAAGCTAGAGAGTGCCATTGATCACATCAAGGATCAAGGTAAAGTCATGTACAAGAGAGCAGCTGAAAAGATTGCTGCTGTTAACCTAGCAGGAATCAGCCGTAAGATTTCAGACAACATTGTAATGACCCTAAGGGCATACCAGAAGAATATTCAAGCCCTGCTGGAAGAAACCATTTCATTTATGAGGAACACCCAGTTCCAGCTTCCTGGACACACTGAGAAACTCTCTGGACTTGAGATCTACAATAAAGTCAGTATCTTTATTTTTGATATCATCGAGGAGACCATCAAAAGGGTGCCAGAGATCTTCACATCATATGCTAAAGCTGTTATTGAACATATTAGAGAAGTAGAAATCACAATACCTGGGTCTACCCATATCATCACTGGAAGAGAAATGTTGAATGACTTCCATGTTGCATTTCAGAAGATCCAAAGCCAAATTATCGCCATTGTGAAAGGTCTAAGACGTGTTAGCTTTGAGACCATTGTGCAGAAATTCTCTGAAATCCTGAATTTAAGTATGAAAAAAGCAGAGGAGCTCCTTCACAAGATCAACTTTCAAGATCTCGACAAGCTCTTATCATGGGTCTCTAAAGTCTTCTCTGATGCTGCCAATTCCAGAATCCTGAGTGAAATAACTGCAAAGGCTGAGAAGTTTAGAAAAATTGTTGAAGAGTACTATAAAACTGTCAAAACCAATGCCCAGGAGATTTTTGCTGAGATGACCATTGAGCAACTGATTGAAGACATCCAGGCCTGGATTGAATCTATAATGAACAGTCTGGAAGTTCACATGGACCAAATTACGGAGACCTTCAAGAACATCCAGTTTAATGTCAGAGTAACTGACACAGAGACAGACATTGACATCCCTATTTCATTCATATGGGATTTCTTCAGTAAAATGATTTCTCATCCTTGTATCAAGACACTAATTAGCTAAACTCTTTACTGAGATAAATTATCAAGATTGCCTCATTAAAAGTGTTATACCCACAACATATTTAGCGCATGCTACTTTGGTTCTATCTTTTTGTTTCGTAAGTGAATAATTTAGAAGACTGTTAAATAACTGAATGTTACAATCTGTACTGTTTTATTTAATAAGAAATGACGAAGTATCAATAAACAAACATTTGTACTGCATAAGGTGTTATGTGTTGTATATAACCAGCTACTGATCTCCACTTCCATTGCATTTCATTCTACAATTATTATTTTCTTTAATCATTCTTTATTTTGTTCATCTCCTTTTTCTGTATATCATAGGTTGACCAATAACTCACCACTGGGTGTCATGAAACAGCAGAGGCAACCAGATAAGATTTAAGATAAACTTCAGATAAATTTAGGAGACTAATAATAAATTGATTAAAAAAACAAAAACAAAGAAATAATAGAAATATTACCACTCAAAATGTAAGTAAAGCTGTCTCGCTGCATGTTATCTGAGATGCTCTGAAATACAACCTATTTTAAGTGAATGGTCTTTTAATGATCAATGATCAATGGTCAACAATGATCAATGGTCACCTTTTATCAACAGTGTTAGGTTAAACATGGAAAACTGTGTAACTGAACTGTGCATATATATTTATATTAGTAGAAAATTAATAAAAAATTTATTAATTTAAATTATAATGTAGACTTTTGACTTTACATCAAGTCAGCTAACACTTGCGTTTATAAAGGTGTTCAGTAATGACTAATTTACAAATGCATTATAAATAGCTTATTTGAAGTTATAACTGCATGAATAAAAAGGCTGACTTTATTATTACATATATCTGATAAATAGTGAGTCATTTCAAACTTCTTATTAATGCTTAATAATTACAGTGGAATACGGTTGTCGACGGTCTCGGGGGTTGCAAAAAAGCGTTGAGATAACCGTTTATCGAGATAAACTACACCCAATATTGCGATTTATTAGAGGAAGCGATTGACAAGCTGTAAAAATGTACATACACTGTATATGTTTGCAAACAACAAAAGGCATAAATGCACCAACTAACAGCAGAGATTCACCAGTATACAATAAAAACACCTTTGATTTTTGATACAAACCTTTAATTATATTCTCCAACACTGCAAACACAATTTCGCTCACAGCATAAACAGTCATAACATATTGGTGAGGTCATCACGCTGCACTAGATTGCATACTTTCTTGCGTTCTGCCTGCCTAATGTGCTTTCTCAACAAGTATGCCCGAGTATCAGCCAGCGGCGGCTTCCCGCACATACGCGATTCATGTGCACATGGAGGAGTGAACATCTCCTGCTCTGCCTGCATCTTGGAGGACCGGGCCACCTGTAAGTGCTTTGGGATGAGGATGCGGCAGCACTCGCTGCTCCTTGAGAAGAGTAAGAACGATATGTGCTTTCACTTCAGAGAGTCTCCAAAAGTGTCCAATAACTCCAGATAAAGTCATTAGTTGTCAGGGTTGGGGGTGAGAGGAAGAGCGAGGACTCACCGATGCAGGTGGAAGGGCTTTTTATTAAACATAAAATAAAATGCAAACAAAAACTACCCCGTAGGAGAAAACACAAGACTGACTAACTAACTGAAGAACTCAACTAAACTAGGAGAACAGGAGCAGGGAGAACAGACACAGGCAGGACAGGAACAGACTGGCAGCAAAACAGGACAGGTACGACAACGACGCGACACAGAACAGCAAACACAGACGGAATATATAGGGAGCACATGGGGAAAGTAACGAGGGAAAGCAGCTGGGGAAAATCAAACTAATGACAATGAAACAAGACGGGTGGGGTAACAGACAAGACATGAACATGTAGCTAATGCGGATGTGCATTGCTGCATGTTCACATTAAACAAAGATGTCAAAATCAGTCAACTGACAACCAAACTGCGCGTGACAGAAAACATAACATGAAAGCACATGGCCGATGACAATACGATCCACGTGCCAAACATAACACACAGACGAGAGGGAGCTCGGCTCGCGCAAAGCTTGAAACCGCGCCCACTCACATGACATAGAGAGCGCAAGAACGAGTAATCACCTATTCTCACGCGCTCACGACAAGGACATACACACGAGTCATGAATGCCCAAATCCCGACACAAAACCAAAACTAAACCAGAACAAAGTATCGGGACCGGACATCATAACTCGCACAAAAGACGTCACACAGACAAGCGTGCACGCGACTCGAACACTCAAAGCCGTGCGCACGCACACACAACTCGAGACAATATGGTAGTGTCAGAGCTCTGCCTCAAAACCAAGAGATAGACCAGACCGAATGTGGCAGATCCCTGACAGTTAGATTTGTTGCTAGTCGCTTTTCTGAAAAGTGAATTTGAATTTGTGCTAGAGTGGTCTGAAAACTCACTAAATATAGCGAAAAAGGCGCTAAGTTGGCAACACTGACCGCAATCCACGTGTAACGCGAACTCAGCGCATGCGCAGTGAACTCTCAATCACGAGATAACCATGTGAAGTGGTGAATTTGTCCCTCTTTTGTGCGTGAGATATTAGATTTTGGCGACGTAAAAGAATCGACATAACCCACAAGAAAATGCTTAGACAAATATTGAGTTTGGCGGTTCCACTTCAAAAGCGTCAACATAATAGGATTGGCGAGTTAACCGTGACTCGAGATAAGTGAACTCCACTGTATATATACTCATATGTATAGTGCTGCAAAAAAAATGACATTATTGTGAAAATGAAGGGTGTTATGTCTGTGGTTTTCTCATGATTCATTCAACTTTTTCACCATGTTGCTCACCAGAAGCTTCTCTCTGTCTTAGTCATGACACTCTGCAAAACGGTCACGCCGCCTATCCACAGCAATGAACAAAAACAGATTTTTTTGTATCAAGATGAAATGGCCAAACTTTATTTTGAAGAGAAAAAAATAGACAAGCGTACATCCATAACTATATTAGTTATATTAGTAACCTGTGAGTTTGAACTTAAGTGTGATGTGGGCACATTGAAACTCATTTTAGCGATAAGGTATTCAAGAATGTTGCTGTATGGTGAATAAGTCACGTTTGAAGAGTGTTGTTTTGCTCAACACAAGGCAGCGTGTCTGTACTGCTCTCCTTGTGTGTTTCTATGTGAGTGAACACAATTCAGCAGCAAGCCAAACTCCCTTCAAATAAAGACTGGAGCCAGGTTATAGTTTCCAAAAACTCCAACATGCTCCAGAGTAAATAGACTGTCAAAAACAACACAAAAATAAGATGTTTTTAGTAAATAGAATGCAAAATATATACACATGCGTAAAGGCTGAAACAGCAGTTAACCATTGTGTAATTAGTGTATAAAACAACAATTATTATCAATAAAAAATTAAAACAGCACAAAATCAAAGAAAAGATGTTCTCAATTAACGTGTTTTACAGTCACAACTTACTGACAATGCTTTCGAAGGCATGAACATTGAGAGAAACTGGAGCAGCAGTCACATTGAGCTTAATGATAGAGAAGACTGAGCACACTGAACAATAATGCTTGCTCCCTTGATTGGTCTGGTAATTTTCAAAATAAGAGTCCCAGACAACAAACCTAAAATCCTTGAAATTATAGTTCAATAGACAGAACAGTGTCCCATGACTTATTCACCATTCAGCCTCAAGTAACTTGTTGCTTTTATAAAAGGGTTAACACACATTACACATATTAATAATAAATAAATAAAAATATTTCATTGTATGTGTTATATGTCTTTCATGCACTTCTGATTTCCTTCCGTGTTCTCCCATGTACAGTGGTACCTCGAGATACGAAATTAATCTGTTCCGAGGCGGCCTTCGTATAATGAGTTTTTCGTGTCTTGGAACACATTTTACATGTAAAATGGCTAATCCGTTCCAAGCCCTCCAAAAACACCCCATTAAATTTCATAATAAAGCTAAATTGACCTATAAACAATGAAATAACTTAAAATGTCGAAGCTTACCTTTCGAGTGAGGCTATCTCCGAAAGTGGCGGCAGAAGAGGAGGACAAACGGCAGATAACGTACGTACGTACGTACACTAAACTTTACAACTTTACACTTTAAAAGTTTCGTGTGCGGAGTGGCTGAGCTAAAGCACGCCAGCACGTACGTATAGAAGATACTGTTGGAGAAATTAATATGTCTTTGAAAACTTAAGAGTAGAACTAGTGTTTGTTGAAGCTATTCATATCATTCAGAAAACCATTTAAGTTCCGAGCTAGTTTGTACTGAAGTAATTAAAAAATGTCATTCAAAGTCCCTCTCAGTGTAGAGCTAATAAGGACATAAATCCTGCTAATGAGGAGAACCTATGTTTGGATGGACAGCACCAGGTCTGGGAAGAGGGCCAAAACAGCGGCACAGATAGGTAGTGGCCTTCAAAATACAACTTCTGAAGCGTGATCAACAAAGATGCGCTGCCACCATGACAATTATAATGTTTTTAAGTGAAATTTATGGTTGCAGATGGTCCAGGTGGAGGTATATGAAAAGAGGTCTGATATCTACTGATTGACATTGAACGATAAGAGAAAAGTATATAAGATCATGTATTTGTCTAAGAGATCAGATGCATAGTGGTCTGCGCTCATGTGTAGAGCTATCATCTCACTTTCTTGCCGGCAATAAAGTTGTCTTCTGCGGACTTGGAAACTTCGACTCTTAGCCTTTTTTCTCTGATTGACCCAACGAGAGAACTTAGACTCTACAGATTTGCCACAACAATACATGATGGGAGGGATGCTGTCCAATTAGAGAGAAGGATCTCATGGCTTGGCTAGCATCAGGAACCAATGGGAGAGCAGGAGGATGGTGACGAGTCTACTATAACTAAGATGGCGGCGTGCGGCGCGAGTTTCAAAATTGTTATGGGGCGAATCTCAGGCTTTCAGAAACCTTTCGTATCTTGAAAACTTTTCGTATGTAGAGCAGTAAAAATTTTCGTCTTTGCTTTCGTAACTTGGATTTTTCGTAAGTTGAGCCTTTCGTATCTTGAGGTACTACTGTATTTCCATTCACCCGTTGCATCATCAATCACCTTGTTTGTCTTGTCAGCAGCGTCTATTCCTCTCATTACCTCCTTTTGTATATATATATATATATATATATATATATATATATATATATATATATATATATATATATATATATATATATCGTTTTTGCCTTCAGTCTTGTCGTGTAAAGGTAGTGTCTTATGTGTCTGTGTTTCTTGTTTTCATGCTCAAAAACGCACATTTGGTGCTGTTTTTGTTATAGTTTTTTCAAGTGTTTATGTTCTTCGTTTTTGCACACCAAGTGCTGTTTTGTTTTGAATTTTTAAAGTGTTTGATTTAGTTTGTTTAATGAAGATATTTCTAAGAATTTCTGTGTGTCTCCTCGTTTCCTCTGCATGACATTATGAGTGTGCTCTTCTTTGGGTGAAGCTCTTGTTTGGCCACAATTGTCTTTATTATACTACAGTTAACGAGGTTTACAAACCTCTTAAAGAATATTTTTCTGTATGCTGCATTGTGTTCAAGATTTAATTGTGTATTTTGGGATGTATCTTACACCCATCTCAATTTGTCCCATGGTCCAATTTATCTTTCCTTGATTTGCAATGTGGATGAAGGCACGGGAATAAACTCAAAGTCTTTTATTAACTCAAAATGAAAATCCACTTTACAATCAAAATTGCACAAATTGTGCATAAATAGTTTGTGGTTTAGAAGCTGTCAGTATAAATGGAACAGAAATATTGGTCAAAGTTAATGTTTGAACAAAATAAGATCATTAACATGGAATTAAAATGAAAATATTGGACCATAAAGTTTAGTTTTTTGGGATGTATAAATATTTGTTCTGCTGAGAGCAAAATTGTAAACTCTCATAAACTTGAAAGAAACTACAAATCCATCCAAAGTAATTTTAGGAATATGTGTGAAACATTGAACCACATTGTGAGAACTGAATATATACCCTCAGGAAGTGATATACTTTCTTAATTTGTTTAATCCAAATGACACACTTTCACATAAAAAAGCACTACAAATGAGTTGTACTTTGCTGGGGGTGGGTATGTCCTAATTAAGTGTTCCAAATCCACTAATGTCTCTGATGCGTAGTAGAAGATTTTGACCCCAAAATGGAAATAAACTGCAACTTTACTGCAGCTCAACATCTTCTGGGCCTTCTCAGCAAGCACAAACACTACCAGCAAATAATAATAATAATAATAAACACATCTCTGACCTTGGATCTTGTGACACTAAAGATTGGATCGGGGGACGACTGAGAATGAGCTCCTGTAAGCCACCAGTCTCGTATCTCACGGAGGAGTGGAGGCATAAAAGTAGGAGCGACGACAGTTAAGGACGAGATAGTACCAGGCCTGCACTTTATGATGTGTGGGCAGCAGTCATCCATGAGAGGCTGACGCCAGTACTTTTACTGAAGGAAACAGTAAAAATGTTACATTTTTTTTTTTTCATATTAGTCTCGAGTATCTTCCGGTTTTCGCCTCCTTCTTGCTTGACCAAATAACTTTGTTACATTGATTCATATTAAAAAAAATTTTTAATTGTAATAATATTTTGCATTGTTACTGTATTTTTGATCAAATATATTGCAGCCTTGCTATGACCAGAAGATGCTTCTTTCAAAAACTTAAAAAATTTACTCACTCCAAACAGTAGTGTGTATTATCCATTTTACCTTATAGATTTTCAGTACACATATTATTACTATTATTCATTATTAAACGCCAAATAACATTTGAATGAATAGTTGGAATATCATTATTATTAGCTTCCCTGTTGCTCAGTCAGTAGAGCATTGGTAGAGCATTACACTCTTGCATTTCCCTTGTGTTTGTTGGTTGTTGAAGTAATGTTGTCATGTGTGGATGCTGTCTTATCTCTGTGGTCCCGGTCTGCTAAATTTCCAGTGTTTTGTTTAAGTTCAGTTTATGCACAAGTGCGCTTTTTTGTTTTGTTATTTAAAGTGTTTTTGTTTTGATTCAATAAACTTTTAGTTGGAAACCTGCTCTCTTCGTCAGTCCCCGCATCGCACACGCTCTGATCCGTCTCGGTTCGTAACACAGAGACATCAGTCAGTAGACATAATCAAAGATAAAGACAAAGAAAGGGTTCTATACCGCCACCTTTTGTAATAAATGGGGGATTAGTTTTACTTACAGTGATGATTGTAAACAGAAAAGCAAACTAAAGGCTTTAACTAAAGATTGGTTACATTGGCGATAGACTAAAATGTACATATATTTGAAGTCATTCAAAAACAAATTATAAATTACTAACTTGATTATGAAGCATTAGAAGAAAAAGAAAAGAAATCACTCATTGCAAATCATAAGAAGAAAAAGAAAAGAATATAGAGATGTATAGACGAGACAATGGATTTTGATTATCCCCCCCCCCCCCCACCATTTTGTTAATGATTAGAAGATTCCCTGATTGAATTAGGGTTGTTTAACTTTTTTGTATAACTGTAGAAAATGCGTATTTTCAGCTTTTAAGGGAAGCGAAAATGCTTTCCTCTTTTGATTGTGTAACAGTAAACGGAAATACAAGGAACTGCTAAAATGCTAAATTTAGTCACAAACAAGAACAACTGAGAACCAAATAGTATGAAAAGTTAACAGTTAAAAGTTAAGGATATCGCTTTATAAAATAGGGTGACATCTTTATTTATATTGTAATTTTCTAGCAAAGCCACCCATTAATTTACATTTATTTACCAATGCATTCTAATATTTCCATAAATACATGAAAGCAAGAAAATCACAGAAATAAAAGCAAAATAGCTCATTCATAGTCAATGGTGTAGGCTATGTGTGGCAAATGGAGCCACAGCTGACTTCAGTTCAAAGAACAATGACACTGGCACAAAAGCCATGTACACACTTCAGCTAAACTGACAGTTGTCACTTTACCTCTTAATATGGAAATAACACGCCCAAAGTGAACATGGGGAAACACCAAGAGCGCGCTTGACGAAGCATAAACAAAACAGCACAATGGACTGAAGGGCAGTGGAATTGTAGGGGAGTGGAATTGAATAAAAAAAACATTAAGGTTTAGCCTTACAAAATTACAAACATATTGTGGGCTACATGTACGCTCGCTCACTTACTCGTAAATCCTATTAAAGCACCATTTAGATTTGTTCTTTGCAACAAAAATATAAATTAACACAGTGTTGAATTTTTATTCATTTTTTATACATTTCCTAACATTACTGTTTGTTATTTTTATCAGCTATAGGTTACTCAAGGAGCCGGTTACACTAGCAGGATGGATCGGATTTGAATCAGACTCCTTAACTGTTTCTCAATTCAGAGGCTGCATCCTTCGAAGGCCGCATTTGAATGGCTCCAAATCAAAAGCTCATTTGAATGCGGCCAATGTCTTTCTTTCCACAGGCCAGGAAGGAACAAGTCAACTGATTAAATGAACAGTTTAACAGTGAAACAGATTGGTAGCAAATATTTGTATGTAGACATTCATTGATCTGAGCAGGAACGGGCCCCACAGTAGAGCCGGAAGTGTTCAACCAGAAGCAGTAATATTTGTACTGCACTTTAAGTTATAATCAACTGCCTAAAAAAAGGGGTTCATATTCTTGGTCCATATATGTATATGTATACACATATGTACATAATGAAGAAAATAAACTGTACAAATAGTGGTAACATACAAGTTAACATCTGAACTTTTATTGTTTTTTTCCATATGTTTTATTAGAGACATTGGATTCTTCAAGTACATTGAAACTTCATACATACATTAAAAAATTGTAATCTGGCAATTTCTGTAAAAAAGCTGTTGCACACTGAAATCTGGCGTAGGCAAGGCCACATGGATCCATCTGTTGTATCCCTTATTTTATGGGAAATTAAGGATCTACCATTGCGCCTCGATTGGCTATACTGTCCCATTTAACAAGTCTTGGTGCATCCTTTGAAGGATGCAGCCCCTGAATTGGGACACAGGTCTTGTCTATAAATACGCAAAAAAATAAAAATAAATCCAATCGTTACATAGGAATGATGATTCAGTGAAATAATTGAAATGTTTTGAAGTCATAGACTGAATAACAGACACATCCGGTAATTGTTTTCTATCAAATAAACAAAATGACCATTAGAGAACATTATTATTATGTTCTCAGTAATTCTGATTTTTATTTATATGTTTTTATACTTTATTTCTGTGTTTATTTACCAATTTACCAAATTTTAACAGTAGAAAATGGCATAACAAACATTCCTTATAGTGCAATATTTTAACACAATGGACAGCAACATCACAATCAACACTGAATGATCTTTTTCATGTAATATGGTCCATGAGAACCTGTGTAAAACGATCAAATAAGAATCCAAATAAAATCAAACGCTGAGATACAACAAAGAACTGAAAATGTCAGAAAAAAAACTTTTATTTTATGATGTTATGTATAATAAATATATTTTATTTATATTGTGATTTTAATATTGTTTATTATAAGATCTTTCTAAAATATGTTCCAAATTATGATAGAAATGTTCTTATAAATCCTTTAGCTCGGAAACTTTACAAAACTTAACATGGTTTCGTGAAGCATATTCTGAAAGCAAAAGCCATTTCTTCAGCAAACAAACCAGTGCCAAGTCTACAAACTCAAGGTGTGAAGCCTAACAGTGGACCCAAACCCCTCATTCTATAAAACACCCCATGAACCGGTCAGTGGACCTTGAGCTCTAGTGGATCACTGGAAACATTGACTTTTTGGACACAGTGCACCGTGTGTTCCGTGACTTAACGCGCTGTAAAGTCTTTCATATCAGTCTGCAACAGTTCAGACATCCGGTGGGCGGTCTGGATCTCCTCTGTAAGGAGGCTCGAGTCGCGGTCTCGAACACTTCCCGAACCCCCTCCTTGGTTTTGGCGGAGCACTCCATGTAATCATACGCTCCGATGCGAGCCGCCATGGCGGACCCGTCCTCTGTCCTCACGGGCTCCTGTTTCATCCTAGACAGCTCACTTCTCACATTGTGATCGCTTCGCAAATCCTTCTTATTCGCCACCAAAATAATGGGCACGTTGGGACAGAAATGTTTTACCTCTGGCACCCACTTTTCTGGGATGTTTTCCAGAGAGTCCGGACTGTCCACGGAGAAGCACATGAGTATGACATCAGTATCCGGATAGGACAAGGGTCTAAGGCGGTCGTAGTCCTCCTGTCCCGCTGTGTCCCATAAAGCCAGCTGAACTCGTTTGGTGTCCACCTCAATGTCCGCGACGTAGTTTTCAAAAACGGTGGGCACGTAAACCTCTGGAAATTCATCTTTGCTGAAGACGATCAAAAGACATGTCTTTCCACATGCCCCGTCCCCAACCACCACCAGCTTTTTACGAATGTTCGCCATCAAGAGTTACACGAACCGAAATAACTAGTAAACTATGAATATAACTATTAAAGCCACTTTTAACTGAGTGGGCAGCGGTGTTGATGATCACACATGATGTGGCAGAGCGGACTTTATACGCGTTCTGTGAGTCTTAATATAGCAGTCCAATCAGTGTGAGGGACTGCCTCTGATTTCACTCTCTGTCCACATGAGTCAAGTGTTGTCGGGACAGTTTTTTTTAACTATTTCATTATAGGACTTCCCCAAACACACAAGCATTGTGGGATAAACGCTACCAGTAAATAAAAGAATATTGATACTCATTCTGGAGGGGATAAAATGCATTGATGTTCATTGTTTGTTGTGTTTAGTAACTTGGGATTGAAAAACCTAGCTGTAGTAATTAGGTCATTTGCTTTTTGGATCATAACTTTGGAAACCTCAGCTCTAGAAACACAATTATTTTCCCTTGAATGTCTGAGTTGAGTTCAAATTTTATTTCATTCTATTATCCTGATAGCACACTTTATCTATTCTAATATTCTATTATCCAGATAGGTCTGTCTATCTGATGTTTACTTCTAAAAGACATATTTTTCTTTGGACAGTTTACTCATTTGTAATAAGCCTCTAGGACATTTCCTGCCAGATGTTAAATACACATTTAGGAAACGTCTTTAAGATTTAAGATTTAGAATGAATGTAAAACTGACACCTTATAGAAGTTTCTCAGATGTTTGTACACAGCATATACTTTCCAGATGAAGATCTTTAACAAACATCCTGCAAATGGATGTGTGTATCTGGGTACATTTCACCATTTTGAATTTTCGGAAAAAACATAATTACTCAGAGCTGAATCACAACTAAAACAATGTTCTTCTGCAAAAAGGTGTTGTTTTTTTAACCCCTAGAAGGCCAAAAGTTACACATGTGTGCTTTTAAGCCGTTTTGGAGGGAATTGTATTTTGTTTTTGTTTTCAGTTGATCACTTTTGTGTCGTGTGGATCGTCATGTTCTGTTGTCTTTTATTTTGCTGATAAACCATATGTTTGTTCACTGCATCTTGAGTCATGCATCTTGAGACTTCATCTGGAAACCTGACACACAGATGATCCATTTTGAATTGCAAAATTATTATTATTTTTTCTGAGAAAAATGACTAGTAGCACTCCTATAGCAGTAGTAGTAGTCTCCTCAGTTTTTCTCTGACATACATTCACAAACAAACAAATGCCACAACTTTGACATTAACTTTAATCACTTTGTTTTCTGTCAACAATATTAAATGTTAGTTGATTCATGACTTACAATGAAAAAAAGATTACGCCTACCAATCCCTATTTGTTTACTTGAACATTGCTGTCCTCATTTTAATGCATTGCTTTTCATTTTCACTTTGTGTTTTTATGTTTTGACTGCATGTGAATACATCAAGTCAAGCAATGAACTAAAGCATGAATTAATGAAATTATTATATTTCATTTACTGACAACATTAGAAAACATGAATAAAAATTAGTAAATGAATGAATAAGAGTAACCATTAGGGATGAGCAAGTACAGCATTATCTATATCTGTATCTGTATCTGTACTCGGATTGGGCGGGGCCTAAGCAGGAAGTGGGCGGTGTTTAACTAGGAAGTGGTCGGATTGTCTTGAAATGGGCGGGGTTTGACCAGTATGTTATTTTTAATTATGCAATTGATATGGGTTGATCAGAAATTGTTATATTTATTGCTGATTAGAAAACTATTTACACGACAGCATTGAGCTTCAGATCAATGGTTTTGATCACGATAACAAACTATATACAGAACAAGTTTTGCAACAATGAATACAACACATGCAGTTGATTATGAAGAAAAATGTAATGAACAAGAGTTTTCATCTAAACATAATTTTCTTTTTTTAGCTTTTAATTTTTTATGATCAGTGTGATTTTTTTTTATCGGGGATTGCAAAAAAGCATTGAGAAAACCGAGGATCGAGATAACCAAAAGCCAATATGGCGATTTATTTGATGAAGCGATCGGCATGCTATAAAAATGTACATACACTGAATATGTTTGCTAATAACAAAAAGGCATATGTGCACCAACTAACAGCAGAGATTTACCAGTATACAATAAAAAACACCTTAGATTCTCGATACAAACTTTTAATTGTATTCTCCAACATTGTAAACACAATGATCGCTCACAGCGTAAACACAGTCATAACACACGTGTAAACACATTCGCTCATAACATATTCGTGAGGTCATCACCCTGTACTAGATTGCATACTTTCTTGCGTTCTGCCTGCCTAATGTGCTGTCTCAACAAATTCGGCTTTGTCCCATCTTTTAATTACCAGGTTCTTCAATCCACAGCGGCGCTCAGCAGAGCACATGTCAGAACAGAAGTAGGTGTGTGTGTGTGTGTGTGTGTGTGTGTGTGTTCATCTAAACCTCGTACTCATAGGTCGGTAACCGCTCGTCAATGTTAAAATATTTGAGAAAACCAATCAAATCAGAGAAGGCTTTATGTGCACACAGAAGCGGATGAGGCTTTGGGATGAGGATGCGGCAGCACTCGCTGCTCGTTGAGAAGAGTAAGAACGACATGTGCTTTCACTTCAGAGAGTCTCCAAAAGTCTCCAATAACTCCAGATAAAGTCGTTAGATTTGTCGCTAGTCGCTTTTTTGAAAATGTGTCGCTAGAGTGGTCTGAATACTCGCAAAATATAGCGACAAAGGCGCTAAGTTGGCAAAACTGTCCATGAGTTCTTCAGCACTGTACGTGCAATGCAAACCCAGCGCATGTGCAGTGAACTAGGTACTATCATTAGTCACGAGATAACCATGTTAAGTAGCGAATTTGTCCCTCTTTTGTGCTCGAGATATTAGGGTTCGGCGACATAAAAGAATCAACATCATTTATAAGAAAATGCTAAGACAAATAGGGAGTTTGGCGGTTCCTCTTCAAAAACGTTGACGTAATAGAGTTGGCGAGTTAACCGAGATAAATTAACTCTATTACTGTCTTCATTCTACTGCCATCTCAACACAGCTGTGCCAATTCTGCGGCTTTATTTTGATGAAGCAGCTCCCCACCACGCCCACCTTTGCTGTCTGTCATATCCCTCTTTGCTGCAGTCAGACTGGAATCTGACCATTGATGGGAAAGAGGCACTGAGATGCTTGTGATCCTCTACTGGCTGGCCAGTACCAATGGTTTGCACCATTGAAGGTTATGTCACAGACCTTCACATCCCCAAGTCCTCTGTGCATTTATGGCCATTACATGAATTCTGAGGAGGGTGATTTGCTTTACAACTAGAGATGACCTGGAGGTAGTAGGATCAGGAATTGTGTCAGCAGCTTTCAGCAGAGCAGTTGGGGCAATAGACGTCTGTCATTTCTGAATTAGACCTCCAGCAAATAGTTGGAGGTTTCAGCTTCCCAATCTCACTTCCAAATCTCAAATGGGACATTGTTGAGCCAGGAGATGAGGAAAACTATGTTGGGAGAGTTGAGAGAACATGTGCGAGATAATCTGGCTGCTGCTGTGTTTGTTCCAAACATTTGTGTGACTGCTCTCCATGAGCATGACTACCAACGAAACATTTAAACAGATTAAAACGCTTTACAATTCATGTTGTCAGCATTACATTTCATATGTTTACAATGACATGCTATTTTTTGTTATAGCTTCATCAGGTTTGTATAGCTTCATCTCCACAGCCACCACAGTATATACTTGAGCATAACATTTTACTCCAGGATGCTCCAGGTTTTTTTTCCTGTAAAAAGTGCCCTGTCATGTTTCTGTTTGTCATGTGATTTCCTTGACCCAATTATATGATCTTATCATGTGTTTCCCCTATTCATGTGTCTTTCTGATTCTACTGTTTCATTAGGTGTTTCATTTGTTTCTGAAATGAAAAAAATGTTTCTGAAGAAAAAAAGAGTTGAATCTTGCTCATAGTTCCTCTGCAAGCTTCTTATTCCACACCTCCTTGTGGTAATATTAAAGAATTGAGGTAATTCGCTATTGAAGTGTGATGATTTGAAATCCATTATAGACAGACTTATCCATAATCATTGGATATCTGCAATTAATACTAGCAAATTTGATAAACAATGGGAACATTGTTGAAATAGGATGTGTTGTTAGAACACATGGTAAACAATCAGCCATTAAAAGAAGAGCAGACATTTTTTTTTTTTCCCATGACTTGTTTTGTCTCTGTAGTTACTTGTTGTATGCTCACTTATTGTATTTGTATTACTGTATTCCCTTGTGAAGCGACCTTGGGTTCTTGAAAGGCGCTATATAAAATAAACATATTATTATTATTATTATTATTATTACATAATTAATATTTCAAAGGAAAGTAATAATCTATTAGAAATTGACTCTGTCACTACTGAGGACCAGGGGCCTCATTTATAAACGTTGCGTACGCACAAAAGAGTGCTTACGCCGCTCTCTACGCAACAATTGGTATTTATTAAAAGCAAACTTGACGGGAAAATGTGCGGTCCTTCACGCAAACTCTGACCCAGGCGTACGCACAAAAACGGGTGAAATGAGAAATGGCTACACCGTCGGCAGATGGAAGAAACACGTGAAAGTGCCTGAAACGTTTTCATTGAAAAAAATCACCAGGCACACCACCAACCGAAAATTTAAAAAATGAAACTCTGTGGCCTATATTAACAATATATAGTCATTCTTATCAAAGTGTATTGAATGGGAATCAAATAAACACAAATAATATAAAGTATTTTAGGATTAATTTGTTTAAAAAAAAGTTTTTAGACCAATTAGTTGAAATTGAATCATTTTCCACAGCACACCTGACGATCTCTCACGGCACACTAGTGTTCCACGGCACAGTGATTGAAAAACTTTTAGACTTTTAAACTTGTAGACTTTTGCGTAAAAGAAATGGCAATACTGCCTCTCATAAATAACATGAAGACGTCACAAAGCAATTCTTACAATTAACAGCCTACACAAATACTCGTTTGATCGAGCTGCAGTGTAAAACAAACAAAATCAAACGAAAATTCCAACAGAAATACAAATTAACACATATTTGCAAAAAGAAAAGTGAAATATGTTTTGCAATAATATTGGCATGTTATGCAATTCATCCTCATAAATAATATGGTAAACAGAACGAAATAATGTACAAAACTGATATTCTCGTTAATGTGTCCGTCTGGCGGAGCAGATATAGATGCAATTAGATAGACGGATAGATAGATATAGGGAAATAGATATAGATATATGTATTAATTGCCCACTGGGGAAAGTTGTTTCCATAGTAAAAATTTTATTTTTTTGCCATGATTTCGCATGCCTTGAATATTAATTTGTGGGCGTTTCACTGACTATTTATGGGCAACTATGGGCGTGACATGAAGCCGCAGAATTGATTGTGATTTATAAAGGGAACCCGCGCAGGATGTGCGTGCCCACGGTTTTATAAATCCGAATATTTCTGTGCGTACGCACATCCTATGTTTCATCCGTACGCCACTTCTGACGTAAATCCTACGCAAAGTTTTATAAATGAGGCCCCAGATCTCTCTGAATAAATTCCAAAACAAAATTAAGTCAATTATGAGGATACAAATCTTATCTCATCTCATATAGCTATTATATGTTAGACTGTGTGTTTGTGTCTGAGCGTGTGCGCATGTGTCTGTATGTTGTGTGTATGTTTATGTGTGAATGTGAGACTGTGTGTTTGATTCTAGGTGGTTTGAGTGTATGTGAAACTGCGTGTGTGAGAGACTTGCGTGTGTGTATGTGTTTGTACATGTGTGCTTATTTGTGTGTGTGTGCGTGTTTGTATTTGTGAGATTGTGTGTTTGTGTGAGAGACTGTGTGTATGTGTCTGTGCATGTTTGTATGTATGTGAGACTGTTTTTGTGTGTTCGTGTATGTATGTGGGAGACTGCGTGTGTATGAATTTGTGTTTGAGAGAGACTGTGTGAATGTGTTTTTTTGTTTGTGTGTGTGTGAGTGAGAGAGACAGTTTGTGTGTCTGTCTGTGTGCGCGTGCGCGCGCGAGAGAGTATGCACAGGGGAGGAGGGCACCAAACCTCCCAAACTCCTATACAAGCGCCTCCAACACCTAATGACTAAAACACACACACGTACCACATCTCCACGGAAACTAAACTTATACACAACACCGCGTCCATCACAACCGTGAAGCCTCGGGCTTGAACATCATCCCACACCGGGCGTGAGTATCATAGAGGAGATGTGATGGATATATCGGAGCGCAAATGTCAATTGTTGCCCCTTTTGTTTAGGGGCTCAAGCAGGGGGCCGTGCTGAGAGTCTCATCAGCGAAAAGACACGGGACTTTAGGCGTGAATTAACTTGACATTGCCTCGCTGTTGGGTTCATAACCACGAGGTCGACGTTTAGATGTATATAACTGTGTGTTACTGATATTTAATGCCTTCACTGATTGTAAAATGAACTTTTAGAGGTGAGAGGCCTGTGTTGTTTTATCAACAAAGCGGCTCGCGCACTAGCAGAGACACTAGCACATTGAAGTCAGACTTGTCAGGAGATTTTTTTTTACATACTTTGATTCGCTGTTCACTTTCATAGCATCTTATCCGTTCAAAGACGTGATTGAAATATTAGTATTTTATTAAAAACATAATAAATTGGGTTTAAAACAAGCTCTCTGTAACGTTGACTGTGAGCAGGGGGCTAGCGGGCCTGTGATGCTAACAAACAACAGACAGCCACGAGCCAATAAAAACATTGCTCAGACTAAACGTTTTAGTCTCACAATCTCACGACAAAATCTAAAATATCAAAAGTAAACGAAACCGCACCCGTGTGTAATTTCGTACCTAGAATAATAGTAAAATGTACAGCCGTCCATTATTAGTGTGTTAGCCGTTAGCATCCTGCTATTCCTGTCCACTAAAAACATTCACACGTAAACGCGTGATTTCAGCTGTTCAATATAACGCATTTACGCACTCTAATATCGTATGGGTTTTTTCCGACTAAGCAAGGTTTAGTTAGTGGCCACATTTGTGAAAACTGTAGTAAATTATGGTGCGGCTTTGTTCTCTTGACAATTTATTTTGTTTGCGTCTGATTGCATAGCTTAGCTTGTGTGTGTTTTGTTTTAAATTTTATATATATGGATATACACACACACACACACAGTAGTAAAATGGACACATTTTGCATTTAACTTTTTAACAATTAATGTCGAAAATCTCACTACATATGTGAAATGTTTATAGTATTTGTAGGCTTCTACATGGATAAAAGATGATAATCTTCTACATTATGAGCTGGAATGCCCCCTCCCCCCTTAAATTCACTTCATGGACTCATTTCCCTAGAAATAAATTATTCTTAGTCTTGTTTTACTGTGATTCTGCTTTCTGTATAGTTAAAAATAATACGCTTATCACCAATGACTAAGAACTAATCTAATACCGTGGAGGCAAATCCACTGATTCCATGGCATTTAACTCCCCTGCCCTTCTTCCTGAAGGTTTTTCCGTGGAATGAGCATTCCATGCAGCATCTTAGGTATGAATGACGTGGCCTGGCAGGAGACGCGAGGTGGGATGCTGCACACGAATGGTGCGCCAGAGACCGGAGGGGTCCGAGTACATGCGGGGGGATCTCTAGCCACTGTTGGAGGTGCTGGGCAGGGGCCTGGAGGAGCTCACACTCTGCCAGGTATGGACCGGGTGGCCAATCCCAACCCTGGCACCCCTCAGCCTCCACTGAGCGGTCGTTCCCAAGATGATGCCACCGTGGGCTATTTCTTTCAAAGGCAGCCCGGGGAGCAGTTGGGGGGCTGCACTGCAAGCAAGCACCGCTGGCCCACTGGCGATGGAAACCATGTTGACCAGGTATGCATGAATCGCACATTTGCAGAGTGATGATCTCTTGTTTGATACAATCTAAGTTAATGATGAGAGCTCGGGGACCATTGCGCTTGGGAATATGAACATGTACACAGACACAGGTCTTCCTAATTAAATGTAAATCAATCGTCAAATATTTTTGTAAAATAATCAACCACCTGCTGGTTTATCTGAATCTGTTTTTATTCTTCCACATGATTTCTTTTGCTTTACTAACTAAACCATGTAATTCATAACTTCTCACTTTTTTCAGGGTTTGTTTTGGTAACGTTTGACTTGCTGCATTTAAGTCCTTTAGTATATCTCGCCGTGTACAGTCTCCCAGTGAAAATCAGATTGTTTTTGTATATCCAGACGAGTTTTTAAAATTCTGCACTGCAAAAAACAAAAAAAACGCGTGAAATGAGATTCCTTTCAAATCTGATTCAGACCATTTTTGGAGTAGGGATGTGCTCAATGACTAATTTTGTAACTGTTTAAATGGAAACAACCATTTTGCAACCAACTAGTCGACCAGTCTAAGCAACACCTTTCACCTGGACAGTGTATAATGCTATCAATATGAAAAAGCACTAAATCTCTGAACAGTGAAATGAATCTACTTCTACATTTATGCATTTGGAAGATGCTTTTATTCAAAGCAACTTGCAATGCATTCAAGGAACGCATTCTAAACAGTTCTTGGGAATTGAACCCATTACCTTGGCGTTGCAAGTACCACACTCTACTACAGGAAAGCATCTCACTTTTGCTGAATGACGCTTAAAGTAGGACAGAGATATTCAATGTGCTTGGCTTGTATTTTTGTCATTGTAGATTAAACTTGAGCATTCACTTAAACAACGTCTGAAGAGTTCAGCCATGGCTACAGAACATATATAGAGTTGGGAGAACATACAAATGGAAATAAAACCAGATTTTCATTTCTCCTCCATGACTTAACATGGCGCTTATTTGCCATGTTAATGTTCTGTTATGAGCAACTGATACTTGATTGTTTCAGGCTTAATAAATGTATAAAATTTTAGAAATTGCATTCTAATATTAATGAGAACATCATGGAGATTTAGCCTACTGATGTTAATGTTCTTGCAGTATTTGAATGGCCTAAATGAGAACGAGAGATAAAGTTTGAGAGCTTACCTGTATGTTTTTGGATTGCGTATGATAAACATTTAATCGTAATTAAATTAATGGAAACAATATTTTATGACAAATAATGCTCATTCTAGGGGTGCACCAAAAGGTTGTTTTTTGGGGCAATATCAATTAAAAAACACTGATCCTAACAAACATTGGTTTATTCCGATTCAACATTTGCAGGGTTTGTATGGAAATGGAAAAACTACTTTTAAACAAGCAATTTCTGGGCCTGGAGAAGTTTTGGAAAACTTGCACTAGACACAAGGTCTGCTCACCTTCACCATTACTCACATTCTCTGCTTGCTTTCTGTTTACAGTTTATTCAGTGTATTTATTTATCATGCTGGTAAGATTGTGAAGTCTTAATTTTCCAATGCGTAAAAGCATTAAAATAATTCACAAGTGATTCTCATAGCTGAGATCTGTGTAGCCAGAATATGATATGGAGTTTCCCCAAACACAATTTTTTTTGTATTCTATTAATTAAAATTATTCTATTAATAATCATTGACTATCAAAAGCATTGATTGACAATACATTAAACAGTCTGTATAAATAAACATTTATGCTCTGTCAGATGCAGCTTCTTTTCCACCTTTGCAGTGTAAAGATGGCTTTTGTTATTGAGAATTTTATTGGTGACCATATGTAGCAGTGGTCCCCAACCTTTTTTTGCGCCGTGGACCGGACAACGTTTGATAATTTTACCGCGGACCGGGGTGAGACAGCGATAACACATTTCCTCACCGTCAAAGCTACAGTGTCACAGCCGCTTGCTGAAAAAATAATATAATTTCCTTGGGCGGGCGATAACATTTGATCCACGGACCGGGGGTTGGGGACCACTGATATATAGTATTCTGATTGAATAATCGGATAAGTTTACATATTTTACAAAAGACAACATAAGTAATCAAATTACACTTATGAAGGTAAAAAATCTTGCCCCTGGAAACCCCTTAATGGAAAACAAGTCTCTTTTGGAGACTTCAAATAGGGATGTAATCTTGTTGATGATTGATGGTTACACCATGAGATTAAAAAGTAGGAGAAAATGGTAAAATGTTTTTAGTTCCCAAATGTTATATTCTAAAAACGTTATTTAAATGTTTTTGTATTAAACCACATAGCTTGTCATTAATCAGTTAAGATATGCTGTGATTTTGATTTGCCTCAATTCAATGAGTTTTATGGGTAGAAATGTGTGTGAACCCCATATTTGTAATTTGCTCTCTTATTTGAATCTGTAATTGGTTAAATGTACAAAGTTCAGAAATGCATTGTTATACTATCTAATTTATTGCTGCATCAAATAATTGGTATTGGATCCATTTGACATCTAACAGGTCGACATTAATGCGTAAATGCAACAGGACGTGCGTTGAAAATAAACCGTCCTTGTTAGGTAGGTAATTTTCTGGTACAGAAATAATTACATGTGAAATACATTTTTCATTGTATAAATGTTAATCATAAAGTTTCAAAATTCTCAATACTCAATTCTGTATTTGCGCACTAAAACAACGCTATTTGGGCGCATACAAAATGTCTTGCACAGTTTTAGTTTATTAATTTAGTTATTTTGTTGTTTCTTGCGCTTGACTCTAGATACGAGCATAATCCGTTCCAGGTCGTAACTCGAATTGCTCGTATCTTGAATAATGTTTTCCCTTAAGAAATAATAAAAAACAAATTAATCTGATCCATATCCGTAACAATGGAAGAAAATGTTTTTTATTGGTATAGACACACACACAATTATAGTACATGTATACAGTGAGATACATGTGATATCAAATGTGGTGTTAAGTTTAAAAAAAAGTTTTTACAGAAAAGAGCGGGAGGAGGGAGGGGGTTGGTACGCAAGACACTTGATTCCCCTACCTTACACCAACTTAAATTAACTACTTTTTTTCAACTTTTCTATTTTATATTATTGTTTATGAGAGTTTCTCATAATAATAAATTAGTATCTCAAAATAGTGAGAAAGTTTCTAATAATAATGACGTAGTAGTCATATTCAGAAGAACTGTTCATATTCTTCAATACTCTGTTTATGTTCAGGACAGTTCATGCTCAGAAGAACCCATTGAAGTTAAAGAACTGTCAATGACGTTTGAGAGAATGTTTTTTGTGGAACACTTGATGACTTTGACTTCACCCAAACTCTGCCTCCTGCGGCCCCCAGCTCATTTGAGTTTGAGACCCCTCTGTTATGGGAATGTTGCCGGTGCCGGCTGACCAAATTATGAAGCCTAACAATCATTTTACATGATTTGTTTTAAAATATGTAAAATGTGTATGCCAGGTTGAAGAGATGTGTTTTTGCTGAATAATTGAAAGTGTTTCGCTTTTAACTAGTCGGTTAAAAGCAGTTGACTGGGGTGTTGTTGATGGCCGTGTTCAGGGGTGGCCAACCTGTTCCGCATGATGAAAAAAAAAAAGCTTATGACTGCGAAGAGCCACACAAAAGATTGTTTTGGGGGGGCTGTGGAGAGACCTGATCGCGATTGTTGATGGGGGGAGACCTGTTTGAATTACTTGTATACCGGGTGGAATACTAAGTCATAACGAGCCTTTAATAGACACTGCTCAAAAAATGAAGACACACTTAATCATCACAATATAATATCAAGTCAATTAAACTTCATGGACATCTGTCCAATTGGGAAGCATGAGTGATTATGAATCAGTTTGACCTGCTTTGGTGCAAATAAGTGACAACAGCAAGACGACCCCCAAAAAGAGAATGTTGCAGTTGGTTGCTCCTTATTTTTTTTATTTTTGTCTGTCTTTAGTTTTGTGGATCTTAGAGATCCCTCTAATATTCAATGCCTACTTCTAACTTGCATTCACAAGTAGCTAATCATGTTTCACTCTTAGTTGCACTCTTATGGGAGTATAGTTTTTGTATAAGATGCTAATTTTAATTAAATCCTGGTGGAAATGAATGTGCAAAGCTGGAAGGATTGTGAAATATTTTCTTTATCTAGGTGCGTGCTGTGGATGAGATGAATTATGACTTTCAAGCCTTGGCTCTGGAGTCTCGTGGGATGGGTGAGGTATGTGATCATAGTTTTTAAAAAGCCATTGTTATAATTTTGACTCTAATAGTCCTTTTTGTATTCTTTTTGACCAGTATCAGAAGTGTTGAATTCTCAGTAATCCTTTTAACGTATTTTTACTCCACTTGTTAGTCCCCCCACCCCTGTTGTTGTATGCGTATTTGCAAAAAGTGATTGCCACATTGACCCTTTTTGCAGCTACTTCCTGCAAAAAAATTGTGGGAATCAGATGAATTGGCAAAAGATGGACGTAAAGGGATGTTGCTGGGTGAAGAATGGAGAGAGAATGCCTGGGGTTCTTCCCGTAAGTTCTTCTGAAACGCTACATGTTACATAATATTTTATAGATTATACTTAAGTTAAGCATTCATACTGAAATTAAATTGGAGCTTTTTTTTCCAAGCAAAGCTTACTATAGTTTATGCCAAAGAAGTACCAAATATTGCCAATTTTTAGTTTTAGATTGGTTAGGTACACATTTTCAAACCATTCTTATGCTTTGTGGTTGGATTCGCAAGACGTGAACGTAAATTAGTACGTTATGACTTCCATGATGTTGAAAATATGGAATCCGGTTGTAAAAATGTAATTAACTGTATGGAATTTGGCAAATTTTGGATGAATGAATCAAAAGTAGGACTACAATTAATTGATATAGACCAGTGTCTTGTTACGTTTCACCCTTCTTGTCTAGGGGGTAAATGGATAGCGATTAACAATTGAGAGAGACCTTGATGATCTTCAGCTCTCCAGTCCCAGAGTAACAAACCAACTAAACAAAGTTTTCAGAAAAAGATGGAATGTCTGCCGTTTATTGTCTGAAACATAGGGGACAAAAAGTAAACAACCCTACAGGTTGGGAATGACATGAGGAAGATTAAATAACAGATTTTTTATTTGGGGTGAAACAACCAACATTTGTAAAAAACACCTAATTTATTTAGGAAACTGATAGGGGCATTTACCGATTTAACATTTTACTTAAAAAAAAAAAAATTAGAACTAAGCATTTAAGATAAGAAAGCTTTGACCTGAATTCAGGCGTTACAGCTTCAGACTTTAGACACATCACCCATTTTCTTCCGGGAAAATAAAGTCATCTTTATTTATATAGCATTTTAACAGAAAACAGAAAAATACAGAAGTTAACAGTAAAACACACACAAACAGAACAATTATTCAATGACGCAGTTCAGCTATAAAATACTTCTGTAGAAAACGAGGATGTCATCGTCAAGCTTAGCATTTATTAGACACTGCATTAAAAATGTTGAGAACACTCCAGGACATATAGTTACAGAATAATTTGTATGTTTTATACAATAAATAAATGTACAGTGGCGTGAGAGTTTTCCCCTTCCTCTTTTCTTTTTTTTCTTTGTATGTCACACTTTCAGACAATTACACTAATTTAAATATAAGGCAAAGATAAAACAAGTAAACACAAATTGCAGATTTAAATGGTTGGGTTTGAAGCTTCACAGGAGTGATTGGCCGACCAAAATTTCCCCAAGAGTGCAGCAACAACTCATCCAAGAGGTTACAAAAGACCCTGCAACAACATCCAAAGAACTGCCTCAGTTAAGGTCCGTGTTCATTACTCAACCATAAGACGGAGACTGGGCAAGATGAAGTTCCAAGCTAAAAACCACTGCTGAGAAAAAACAACATTAAACCTAGTCTTATTTTTGCCAGAAAACATCTTGATCGTCAAGACTTTTGGGAAAATAATCTGTCGTCAAGACTTTTGGGAAAATAATCTGTGGACTGACGAGAGAAGTTGAACTTTTTGGAAGGTGTGTGTGTCCCATTACATGTGGTGTAAAAGTAACACTGCATTTTAGAAAAAGAACATTATACCAGCAGTGAAATGTGGTGGTAGTAGTGTGATGGTCTGGGGCTGTTTTTCTGACTTAGACTTAGAACCATGAATTCTGCTTTCTACCAAAAAATACTGAAAGAGAAAATCTGTCCCTCTCTCTGTGACCTCAAGCTGAAGCGAACTTGGTTTCTGGAGCCGAACAATGATCCAAAAATACACCGGCAAGTCCACCTGACAATGGCTGAAGAAAATCAAAGTTAAGACTCTCCAACTGTAAAAGACTCATTGCAAGTTATCAAAATATGACTAATTTTTAAATTGGTTTGATCTGAAACATTTAAGTGTGACAAACATGGAAAAACATAATCCGGAAGGGGCAAGCTCCTTTTCACACCTATACTGTATTGCAGGTATATTAGCGTATTGTATATCTGTATATTCAGCATACTGTAAAATATAATAATCCAACTGCAGACAAAGAAAACTAAATGGAAAAACATGTTACAGTGTACTCAATTAAAACTGCGAAATCAAGGTAATTGAGAGATTCCTGCCTCAAGTGTTCATGTTTGGTCTGCGCTGAGGACTTTGTCCATATCACAGGCAATGGTGAAGGGATCTATCCTCTATTGTGCCGGATCCAGCCTTGACAACACTCTCCACACCTTGCTCTTTCTCATACACATCTCCTTCTTCCTGGTTCACCACCTTCTATGCATACTCTTTCTCATCTTCTCATATTGTTTCCCTTTCATTGTTCGTATCAACATTCAATGCACCTGTGCGCTATGAACTGTTTTTTTTTAGGGGCCAAGCACTGAAGGGCAGTCCAATCATTGACCATAGCAAATTTGAAGTCTCTAACTCTAACTACTAACCTCTTTAGTGCCACCACTTGTCCAAAGTTGCACTCATGTTTATGCTAACTTTTGAACCATATGTTCTAGAAGCAAAATTATTTTGTCCTCTGATTCCTTGGTTCAAGACGATTTGATTGCACCCTATGACGTCATTTTCCGTCATGATAATTTTTCCGTAATTTAGAATTTTACGAAATCCTACTTTTTCTAACTTCTCCTAGGCCGTTCGTCCGATTTTTCATGGAAATTGAACCACACCATCTCCAGACCATGTTGACAAAGTTATTAAAAGAAAGTTGATTTGTCAAACCGTTTATGAATGACTCGGGAAAGAATTTGACAAAAGGGCAGTATAAATGAAAGTGAGGCTTTATATCCGCAACGCATTTGCATATTCTGACCAAACTTAGTGTGTGGTACGTCAGTCATGATCTGAGGCTACCTGCAGAGTTTTGGCGCAGTGATTTTGATTATTTCTGATCATGACAACTTTTACGTTAACCTATGGCAAAACAAATTGTCTTAATGTTCCTTGGTTCAAGCCGAGAACACGGATACCAAATTTGTCATAGTTGGCTAAACTTCCTGTCTGCCATAAGTTTTTAAAGAAAAACTATAATTTTTCGAACTCCTCCCAGACTGTTTGTCCGATTTTCACCGAAATTTAATCGTATCGTCTTCCGACCATGCTGATAAAAATCGAGTTGTTTTGCTTAGGAAATCTTGAATAAAGAATTGAAAGAATTCGACAAAATGGCGACCAAAATGAAATCCCCTGCAGTATCTCTGCAACACATTAGCGTATTCTGACCAAACTACGTGCGTGTCATGGCAATCATGATCTGAAGCTACCTGCTGAGTTTGGACACAGTGCCCTCTAGTGGTCTGGAGAAATTTAAAATGTGACGCTTTTGCTCTTAACTTCTGAATCCTTTGCCAAAAATCATGAAACTGGTCTCTTTAGATTCAGTGCATCATGCAGAGTCGTGCAATACTAAATTTTCCCATGTCGGCCATTTAGAATTTTCTCATGAAATGCTATGTTTAACAAACATGATCTACGTAATGCTCTACGTCAACAATGCTATACTCAATTGATACCTAAATTTGCATGTCATTGTCACCTCACTCTGAATGTACCACATAATTTGACAAATCAGTTTGGTCACAGCGCTGCCTGTTGGTCGAACGTGATAAACAGTTCAATCGAATTACTAAAGACCTTATTGATGCTTTTTCAGCCATTTAGACTGAAGTCACATTGAAATGTCTTTAAATGCTTACTGCCGTTGGTCTGATGCTGCCAGCCACGTCATCATGACATTTAATGTCGTGCTTGGCCCCGTCATGGCTGCTTGCAGCTATATTTTTGTAGTTGGTTTCATCATTCGAAGTGTGACTATGAACAATGCTTGTTTTTTCTATTTATTTATTTTTAATAACACCAGTGTTTATTGGGTAGTATAAAGGCTACTATAATCTGAATGGCCTACCATTACAAAAATAGATACTTTATGTGAAAATGTATGTGTACCGAATTTTGTGAAAGTTGGCCACAAAGAGGTGCTACAACAATAAGCAAATTTATGTTTTATCCTTGCTTAAATCCCATTCAAGAATGTTTAATTATGATCTACAAACTTTATCCACCTTTTGTCCAATTCACATAAAACTTGCCATGCATCGTCTCCAGACACTCATGACAAAAACAATTGCAAAGATGTCTACTGTGCCCATTTGGAAAAATGTATATATTTTTTTTCTGCTGAACACGGTGTCTAAACATTACAAAACCTGAGGCGTAGTAAATGGGGCATTCTGAATCAAACACTTTTGTGATTTTCTGATGCTTATGGTACTAACGGGAATTTTAAAAAGATCATCCATTAATATGAATGGAAATAAGAGATTAAGGCCCTACTACCATTGTTGTCCACCACAGGGATCTAAAGGAGAGATCCCGTTGTGCTGTTGCGCACCGCTAGCGAATGCATGGTTTAATCGGATAGAGAAATAAGTTCAGAAAAATAAAGCAGAATGTTGGAAAGATTAACCAGAATGATGGAAAAGCATACATGGAGCAGCTTTCGTTTCTGCTCTGAGTGTGAAAACATTGTGTTTGTTTTACATCTTCTGTCTTGGTAGGTTTTTCAAATCAAACTTGGGTCTCTAGCCAGCAAAGTTTAAATCCCATCTGGCTAGTGTGCTTCCCGTAACTTTTTTGTGTCAGTATGCGGTTTTAATCACTTGAGCATCTACACTACGAATGCAATCAGGTTGAATGTGTTTTCTGGAATTGGACGAGCTCAAAACATTATAGACCCCATTTACACCATATTTAGCATCTACTTGTGATTGATCGATCAAAGCGTATTCTTAAAACCAGGTGTAAACACGGTCCAAGTGTCTAAAATGATTTGATTGGGGGTTTTCCTTTTTCTCTCTCTTTTTTTCTTTTTTGTTGACAACTCTGAATGGTCCGTTGGCCCAGTCTGTTGTGATTTGGTCCACCATTAACAGTGTGTTTTACAACTGAATCACGCTCTACCAAATCTAAATTTCAGCTCTGGAGGCTTCCTCACAACGATGGCATCAGTTTTATCATCTCAATTTGAGACTTCTACCTTTGAAAGTGTATGCAAAGTGGATTTTCTTTTTCAGACAATTTGTTCTTTTTGGGAAAATTGGTTATTTTATTTTGAGAGACAACTGCATTTGATATGCACTTTGAAAACTAAGAAAAAGTGATATTAGTCAGATCAGCTTTATCCATTAAAGCATATCTTTAATTTATTAATTTGGTAGCTGCTCAAGTTGAATGTATGTACATTTTCAGAGCAAAGAGGTTGTCGATTATTGCATGGTTTCCTTCATGCGTGGTTTAATGTTTTATTTGTACTCTGGTTGTTATTTCTGTTATTATAATGTCATTGCTTTTATTTTTACTCTGCTGTGTCTAGATCATTCTGTGTCTCAGCCCATTATGGTGCAAAGGCGACCAGGCCAGGGCTACAACGGGAATGGAGATGCGAGCTCAGTGCTGTCCCCACGCTCAGAGGGGGGCGGTCTGGGTGTGAGCATGGTGGAGTATGTCCTCAGCTCTTCTCCTGGAGACAAGATGGATGGCCGTTACAGAAACGGAGGCTATGTGAGTCAATGATCATCTAATTTTTACATTTTATGCATTTGGCAGATGCTTTTATCCTAAGCGACTTACATTGCATTCAAGAAACACATTGACATTCTAATTCTTGCTTTCCTTGGGAATCGAACCCATGACCTTGGCATTGTAAACATCAATGCTTTACTGGTCGAGCTACAGGAAAGCTGCTTATGCTTAGAGATTGCTTGGCCTATTCCGTTTATTTTTATTTATTTTCTCACCCGCTGAGACCGGTTTTCTTTCTAAGAACTTTAACAGCCTATACAAAACAACAAAAACAAAGTTTTATTTTCATTAAAAGAAGAACAAATTGCATGTGAAATAAATTGAGTCTATCACATAAAGCCAGACCACGATCATCAGTGTGGGATTATGTCTACAATAAACTGAACTTTATCTTTTCACTTCTACTTTCAACGGGTTTGCCAGTGTTTAGAAGTTGTTTATGCACATTTAGAGTAGTATGCACGTTCATGGTTTTCAAGTCTTCGTGAGGTTCTCACAACAGCTTTGCCGATGCAAAATGTTTACTTCTTAGGGGGGAGTAAGAGAAAATTACTGAGAAGCACTGGTCTAATGAAAGCTTCATGTCGGCCAAAAACTAAGAACGTCACAATGTTTTTTTTTGTGTGTTTTTTTTAATTAATAAATTTGAAACCTGGAAAAATTAATATATTAGCTGTATCATTGTTTAAGCCGCGAAGTTCAAAGTGTGGAAAACAAGTTGCGGCTTATAGTCTGGAAGTTACGGTAATTGAATAGCCCTACTTTTGATCTATCTTCTCTCAATTCACTCTTTGTGTGTGTTGAATAGACACAGAAGTTGTTTCAGCTATGCACCAGTATGGCAGTATTTAAAAAAAAAAATATATTGTTTGTGAAATTGAAACCGGAATGTCTACCGTTTACAAATGCCCTTAGGAAAAAGGAGAATATGTAGATATCGATTATTACAGATGTTTATAGGTTTTCCGATTTATATGAGGGTTTGAAACCTGGTTGAGATCTGGGCTCCAGTCTTGACACGCGCTGGCGTTTTGTGAAGACAATAAAAATCAATGTAAAACTGATAACATTTTAAAACTAAGCTATGACGTTTTGATTAGACTAAAGAAATGTGTATTTATACATTGATGCTTTGTTTCAACAAGACCAATAACATGCATTTAATTACATTTTCTTACCCTTTAATCCTCCTTTCCAGGGTGGAGCAGATGCAGATCCAGATGGCAGGGAAAAGAGCGATTCAAAAGAAAAGTCTTCACCATTTGAGGAAGACAAAAGTCCTGAGATGAAAGTTGGAGATGAAGTGGATGCCTCAAAAGCAAATGCCAGAGGACTGCTGAACGGGATGGATCGCGACTGTAAAGACTTCAAGTATGACTTCAAACAGAGTTTTACTTGGCAGCTGTATTAACATGAAAATATTAAACTTATATTTCATTTCGGTGGGATGGAGGGAGAAAATGTTTGCAAAATGTTATTGTTTAAAATATCTACTTAGCCCAGAAGGGGACATCTGACAGACATGTAAAGTAAGCTATCAGTAAGCTAATGTTTTTTTTTTTATTGGGGCCAAGCACCAAATGATACCCATTAGTGATTCCTCTTCCTCCTCCTGTGGAAGTCTGTGGCAGCCCATATTACTGTATGATTAAAAAGTGACAAATAGAGGACAGTACAAACATTCACCTTAGTAAATTTGTAGTCTCTAACTCAATCCCTTTTTCACTTACATTTTTGCTAACCCTAAGGGCTAGAAGCAAAACTATTTTCCCCTCTGATTCCTTGGCTCAAGGGACATTCTCTTGCCAAAAAATTAATTTGATTTCCTCCGAGACGGTTACTCATGATAATCATATCATCTTTAGATCACGCTGACAAAAAGTTATCAAGTTTTTTGTTAAACCCAACCCGCTCTCGCAAACTAACTTGACAAAGAGCATGCCAAATTTGACATGAGGCTGCATCTCTGCAATCCTTTAGTGCAGTGGTCCCCAACCACCGGTCGAATTCGCCGGCCGGTCCGTGGATCAAATGGTACCGTTCCGCGGATCGAATTCGTGAACTGGTCCGTGAGTGGCTGTGGCGCTGTAGCTTTGGTGGTGAGGAGGTGTGTTTCAACAATCGCGCGCACCCCCCGCGTAAAAAAAAGAAGCGTAAAAGCGTCTGCCAAATGCGTAAATGTAGAATCAAATGATACCCAATTTTCTCATATGTTGACCATTTGATGGTCATGTATACATTACATTAGCCTAACGTTATAAAATTTGGTATGGGTTATCAGCTTTATCAGAAGTTTCAGGTATATTTACTTACATGCTTATATTATTTTCACAACATATTGTTCGATTCCTGAATCCTTGCTGAGTCCAACGATACCAAACATGCAGTTTCACAATATGGATTGTCTGATGTCGTGATTTAGCACTTAAAAAAAATCAAAACTTTTGTGAATGTTTTCAAAAACTTTATCGAAACCACTGTAGAAAGTACAAAATCATAGCAAGTTGACTCTATGTGAAAGGCTAAATGTCAATTTTTATTGTAAATTTGAATGTCTCTACCTCCTAAATGCAGTTAGATGTGTATATAGAATTTGACATGCTTCTGTATAATTTTAGGATTTAAAAAATTCTGATCTTACAAGGCAGTACATGGGTTGGCTCCTGCTTACATTTGTAGTTTGGTTATTCTATCTATTCCTTCTTGTTCCCTCCGTTCTGCTGGCTCTCTTACTTTGTATCACTCGCTGTAAACTAAAATCTATGGGCGGGTTGGCCTTTTCCTACAATGCACCAAAATTGTGGAATTCATTACCTGCATTTGTTAGAAATGACAACTCTTTGGAATGTTTTAAGTAGTGTCTCAAAATATAATTTTTTTTAATATATAAATTATTTGTTTTTGCAATTTTGTATTGCTTGTAATTTGCGCTTTGAGTTTGAGAAAGGCGCACTACAAATCAAATGTTTTATTACTATAAACACACCCACAAATAGTGGGGTGATTGCAGCTCTATAATTGAACAAAACGTGAAATTGATACTGAATAATATCATAACAAAACTTATGCTATATGTCATCAGGACCCTTGAAGGTTTTTAGAGTTTTCTACTTAAAAAATGCATGAGTTTGGGATGGGATTATCTGTCCCACCAATGTTAGTGGCATTAAAATGTAAGTGGCATTTAGTGGTTCACCTTGAAATCTGAAACAAAACTATTACAATTTAACAAACTGAAACAATTATTTCCTGCAGCCCCACCCCAGGTAGTCGGCAGGCATCCCCCACAGAGGCAGTAGAACGACTGGGCCCCAGTCAGGCCGGTCTGGAGATGATGGTGCAGCACCACCCGCACGTTCTGCAGCCACCCAACTCTGTTACAAACAAACCTCCCACAGAGGACTTCCAGAGTCAAGAAGCCCAGAGCATGGGCGCCATGGAGCAGCAGGTGGGCATGGAGTCACTCCAATTTGACTATGCTGGAAATCAGATCCAGGTGGACTCATCTGGTGCTCCGGTCAGCCTGTTTGACTACAGCTCTCAACAGCAGGTACAGCTACCCCAATAGTGCTGGGCGATTTTATTTTTATGATGACTACAGTATATATCTCCCACTGTAGTTTTTATTTAAATTTTTTAAATAACACAAGTAAATTTCAAAGCACAGAATGTATATTTAATGTGCAGTCAGAAAACAGAAGTTTAATGTTAAAATAAAACCCTAATTTTATTAAACAAAAATTGATCATTAATGTTAAAATAAAACCCTAATTTTATTAATTAAACAAATGTATCATTAAAGATTCAAAAATTGTAATTCTAAAATGTTGTTGGTCACTTATTGTTTTTATAAAAATGATGGTACATTTTTAATTTTTGCTTGGCTTTGAATAGGTTAAAAGAACAGAATTCTATTGAAATAGTTTTTTTTTTGGCATCATGGATGTTTCACTTTTGATAAATTTCATGCATCCTTGCAGAATATTAATCACTGATCCAAAACCTATGAATGTTACTGCATATGTAGTGGATATAATTTAATAAGAGGTATAATAACTTTTTTTTCCTTTCTAGTTATTCCAGAGATCTAGTCATCTTACAGTTCAGCAGCTGACTGCAGCACAGCAGCAACAGTATGCCCTTGCTGCAGCCCAACAGCAACACCTTGGTAATATAATCTCTTACAGACATTTCATTTTATACAGGGTCTCCCTCAGCCCTTTTCCACCACAATGGTGCTGATCATACAGGTTTTTTAACATTATTAATAAACATGGTGTTTGTAGCTGGGGAAAGTAATGTTGTAGCTTTGCCTAAGACTCAAATATGATACAATCTTGTGAAGTTGCCAAACACTGAAGTCAAACAAATACTTAGTGCTTTTGACGTAATATCTCACTGATTGAGTGCGTTTAGTGGTTTAATTTTTATTGTGTTTGTGTGTGTGTTTTTTGGGGAACATAGGTACTCTGAATCAATCTGTCCTGGGGTGGTTTGATTCTAATGCTCTTTCTCTCCCGGTAGGCCTTGCACCTGCGTTTGTGCCAAACCCTTACATCATCAATGCTGCCCCTCCTGGAACAGACCCTTACACCGCTGCAGGATTGGCAGCAGCCGCAACACTTGCAGGTATACACATTATACATGTCAACCATAGTGTAGACCAGGGATGCCCACACTTTTTTGACTTATGAGCTACTTCTAAAATCATCTACCTACTATAAAAACACAAAACATATTTATTTATGAATGAGGCAGATGAGGCAAACACACTTCGAAAATAACATGGTGGAAAAAAAAGTTAATCTCCCACTCCGTATGGAAGTGATAAGTTTTTGACTTCTTACTTTGTACAGCTCTCCGACTCATTTTTATACCCTTTCTTAAGTTTAAAAGAAATAAATTGGTGGATATCTCGTTAGCTTGCTAGAGTTTTGCAGCACTTGTAACTCATTTGATCCTACAGGTCCGGCTGTAGTCCCTCCTCAGTACTATGGGGTCCCATGGGGTGTTTATCCAGCCAACCTCTTCCAACAACAGACTGCAGCTGCCGCCAGTCATTCTGCCAACCAGCAGGCGTCCAATCAGGGTCCCGGACCAGGACAACAGGTTGGTGACATCAACACAAGCCTTGTTTAATATGTAGCATGAACTAACGTGTATTAAACCAATGCTATCAACAATGCTTGTGGTGTAATGCTGATTAACACAAAAAATAATTTCCACTTGTTCCTCAATATTTTTTCTAATGCAATCTCATGTATACAGTGAAACACATGCAGTGGGAGAACACAGGATCATTTTAAATATTAAAAAGCAACGTTATACACTGATGTATTACATTTCACAGGTCTTCAATAGTAAAAACAATAATAGATCTGTACTTGGATCACTTTGGTCTTCACTAAACCTTTTTTTATGTTGTATAAACGGTTGTTTTCTGACCAGTGAAAGGACAGTATTACTTCCTTGTGACTTACATATTAGTTAACTTGGAAATGTGAAAAGTGGTTCCTTTTGAAAGTGAACTAAAGGCAAAAACGTTCTACAGGTTAAAAATTCCAAATGACAGCGTTAGTTCAAATTCAAAATTGTTGTTGTGTAACTTTGCTAAGCGATGCGCTTGATTGACTGTCGGACCATTTCCCGCTGACACAGGGATGTAATACGTACACTACGTACGCTGGCAGCGATAAACCAATCACAGAACATTACGTAATATGTATAGCATGTATGCTTTCCTCCGCCACGCCTCCGGAGGGAGAAACCTGAGAGATTGAACTGAAATCTGACTCCGTCGCTACGCACTTCCTGGAGCATATTCCCTTATCAATATTATTTTCACACAGCAAACACCCAGAATGAGCACACAAGTTTTGAGTACACTTAATACAAAGAAAATTAAATGTGTATAAAGGATGTTAGATGGATTGAAACTGTATACTTCCTGAGCTTTGTCAGGAGGAGAGATAAAGACACCAGTGGAGCTGTTGATTTCATAACATAATTCCTGATTTCAGGAACATAAACATACAGTATGTACACTTCCCTCCACCGGGCTTCCTTGAGCATATTCTCTTATCAATCGTGTTTTTGTTTTTTTTAACACAGTAAACACCCAGAACGTGCACAAACGTTTTGAGTACACTTAAATTAAATAATGAAATGTGTATAAAGGTGTCACAAGTGCGATGCAGATCCAGGACTCGGAGAATAAGTTACAAACGTAAGAGCTTTATTCAAGGAAACACGAAAACCAAAATACCTGAAATGCAACAGAAACGGCACTTCTTAGGAACACCCACACTCGTCACGTAACACGAACCTAGAAACGTTCACAACTGACAGATAAAGGAGCACAAACAGCTGAGGAGATTAGACACAGACACACACGCACACGGGAGCACGAAGGACCTGGAAGATACATAAAAGGACATTGAAAATGCATTTCAGGTCCCTTTGTTTTTTTCCCCCAGGTCCCTTTAAGTATCTTCCAGGTGCTGCATGCTCGTGTGTGTGTGTGTGTGTGTGTGTGTGTGTGTCTAATCACGATATCAGCAAAACTGTTGATTTTTTTTTTTTTCACATGATGGGTGATATTGATTGATAAGCGAATGTGCTCAAGGAAGCTTGTATTAATGAATGCACGCAGGGGAGTCAGATTTCGGTACAACACCTCTATGTTTGATGGCGAAATTGCCCAGCTGTTCAATTCAGGCACAGAAGATGATGACTTTGATGGATTGATTAAAACATAATGTCAGTGTATTTATTTATAGTAGAATAAAGTTCAATAAAACTCACCGTTACCTTTTTTTGTAGAACGTATGTTTTAGCATGCGCCTTATAATACAGTGCACCTTATGTATGGGTTAAGTACAGAACTAGACCCCATAATTGAGACTGCACCTTATGGTGCGGAAAATACGGTAGTTGCTTTAGACTTAAAAACTAGTGGTTTACTTCAGGCTAATTTCCAGGTGATGCGTGCGGGGAGCAATCAGCGACCCTTGACCCCTGGCCAGGGCCAACAGAGTCAGCAGGAGTCCCTTGCTGCTGCAAACCCAGCCTTGGCCTTTACAGGCATGCCAGGTTAGTAAAAAAAAAAATTCCCATGACTTATAAAACATTTATTTTTTTGTAATGTCCAAATATAGCTCACTTTAAAATTGTTTAATGGTTATCCATAAAGTGATCAGCTATTTCTTGTTTCCAAACTGCGTACTGCAACATCAAGTCAAAAAAGCCAACCCATTCTCATGAGACATTAATAATAAAAATTTGTTCTTCAAAAGATCATGTCATAATGACACAATTATATTCCAGTGTATTTCATGAAAGTTAATGCATAATACACAATCTTCCAGCTTAGGATTGAAGTCAGTAATAACGTTTTGTGACAAATATAATGCATATTATGTAATTTAACAGAACTATGTAAGTGGCACTTTGTGTGACAGAAGAGATTTTAGTAAACTCATTCAATAGCTTGTGAAAGGAATAGCAAAAATCTGAATGTTCTAATTGGCTTGAAACAATATATATTGTTAATGTGAATTTCATCTCTTTAAAATAAATTTTAAATCCATATCCAGTAATCAACAACTGGAAAATAAATTAATTAGTCTAAAGGTGTGGGAACTCTGAAGGTAAAACCTCTACACACTTTGATTCAGACACAGATTCAGTCTGTTCTGTTTTAATCAGGTTACCAAGTTCTTGCACCAGCTTACTATGATCAGAATGGAGCTCTGGTAATGGGTCCTGGAGCTCGCACTGGCCTGGGTGGACCTGTCCGACTGGTCCAAACCCCTCTCCTCATCAACCCAGCAGCCGCACAAGCTGGTAAATATGCCTGTTTTTCACTGACTTTTTAAACTGAAAATGTTTTCTGCACTTTAAAATTAAATGGTCTATTTGTTTCTTTTTATTCTTCTAACCGAACTTTCTTTTACTTTCTTTTAATACTTTTCTTCTTCTTTCTGTACTCTTGTCTAGCTGCATCTGCGTCAGGCTCTGGTAACAGCATGTCTGGACCTGCTAATGGTCTGTACCGGTCCATGGGCTGCCAACAACCCCAGCAGCCTCAACCTCAACAGCAGCCACCTCCACCCTCCAGTGGACTGCCCTCCAGCTCGTTCTATGGGTCTGGATCAGTGGCACCCAGCTCCCAGAGCAGCTCGCTATTCTCCCATACAAGCGCGGCACCTCCGCCTAGCACATCTCTAGGTTTCAGCAGCACTGGTGGATCTCTGGGTGTTGGACTAGGCTCTGCACTTGGTGCCTTTGGCTCCTCAGGTACGTTTCACTATTTGGATTGCATGCAGTAGTGACTAAGTTGCTGTCTGTGAAAAGTCTCAAATCAACCCCATCATAGATTTGTTTTGAAATAAATATATATATATATAATTTTTTTTTTTTTACATTTATTCCATGTAGCCTGCAAGTAATTTTTTTTGAAATCATTCAGTTAGTAGTGCTTTGCTTGTGAACATGAACCCGTCACACCTCAGTCAGTGTGGTTAGAACAAGGGTCACCAACCCTTTTGAAACTGAGGGCTACTTCTACCTTCTGAAACTGAAGGACTAACTTTAACTTGCGTGCTTTTTCCACTCTTAGTGTGCTGTCCAGTGGGTAGTTTGAATGGTAGCTTGCGTGACACATTCAGAAATGTCTCTCTACATTGTGCCGCTTTGCCGTCACCCCCTGCAAATTATACGCGCAGGGTTCTTTTCTTTCTTTTTCTGCCATGTCTTTGGGGTAAATAATCTCCTCACCTTCACTGCGCCTGCTAGATGGTCTCCTAGGCAACGGTGGCAGAGGAGACTAGCTAGCTCTAATCTAATATGAAACATTTTTAAAAGTATGTAAAATATTAAATGTTATGTAAATATGAAACATTTTTACCAATGCAAGTGTGATTTAAAAAAAGAATAGCAACAAAAAAATAGATGCAACTCTCTGGTAAGTGGCGCTATAGTGAGCTATTTTTAGAACAGGCCCGCAGGCGACTCATGTGGTTCTTGCGGGTCACCTGGTGCCCGCGGACATCATGTTGGTGACCCCTGGGTTAGAACATTCAGTTTGTAATTGTGACTATCAGAGTTTCTCAGCACTAGGTTTCTGATATTTAAATGCATGCAAGTACTAGTAAAATATTTGTAGTTTGTTAAAATATACACTGTTGTCTAAATTCTAATATCAAACAGACAGTATGTAGGTAATTATGATGGTAACTATATTGCAAACATATTAACCAACATGCTTAAAATAAAGTCAAATTTCACGATTAAGTTGGTTAAAAATATATGAAGTTTAAAAACTTAATAATAAAAGACACCCCTGCTTTAATCAAAGGTCAATATTTTGAGACCCATTCTTAGTGCTGATTGGAGCAGATCAGTTGTTCTCATCTTGTCTTGTTCTCTCCTTTATCCTCTTGTAATCCTGCAGTGTCGAGTTCCACTAGCAGCAGCGCAACCCGTCGGGACTCCCTTTTGGCCAGCTCTGACTTGTATAAGCGTGGTGGTGGTAGCAGCTTGACTCCCATTGGCCAGTCTTTCTACAACAGCCTAGGATACTCCTCCTCCCCCAGCCCCATTGGACTGACACCTGGCCACTCACCTCTGACTCCTCCACCCTCTCTACCCTCCTCCCATGGTTCCTCATCCAGCCTCCATCTGGGTATGATCTCTTGGTTCAACCGATTGATCCAAATCATGGTTTGATTCCAGGTTTGGTTGAATTGCAATACACTTTTCACACCAAACTGAGTCCAAATGGCTCATTTCAAAAGCTTAGTATGGGTTGTTGACCTTAATTGTACCCCATTATTTTAGTTTGGTGAATGAGTAAACACAGATGTAGGGTGATTGGATTAATTTATGTTCATATATTAATTTCTTTTCTTTTGAGCAACACAATCTCTCTACATGTAGTGAAGAATCCTTTTTGTCCTCTCTCTCCTGCCCTTCACAGGTGGTCTGCCCAATGGCAGCGGGCGTTATATTTCTGCTGCTCCAGGAGCAGAAGCCAAATACAGGAGCTCAGGCGGTACCTCCAGTCTTTTTAGCTCTAGCAGTCAGCTCTTTCCCCCACCACGAGCTCGCTACAGCCGCTCAGATGTCATGCCTTCAGGACGCAGCCGCTTACTAGAGGACTTCCGGAATAACCGCTTTCCCAACCTGCAGCTGCGAGACCTGCCTGGACACATGGTGGAGTTCTCTCAAGATCAGCATGGATCGAGGTTCCCACTCCTCTAATTTGGACCTTTCCAATATTTTAATTCGTTTTTATAATAATATTTTAGTAAGCGCTAGTAAATGCTTTTATTACTATCTAGTGCAGGGGTCTGCAACCTGCGGCTCCAGAGCCACATGCGGCTCTTTCATCGCTGTGCAGAGGCTCCCCTAGCTTTGAAAAATATATATGGGAATCAATAAATAAGCTATTTTATTAAATAATTATTTTTTTCAATGTTATACCTCTTAAATTTCAAGATCGAAGTAGTCTTGTTACATCAATTTTTTTTATTTTTATATTTGATGTTTTCCATTGTCACAAGCAGCAATACAATTTCATTAGTTTTATTTTTGTAGTTCTGTAATTTCATAAATGCTACACACAGTTATTTTATGTTTTGCAAACTGGATATAAACCAGATTGGAGATTGTTATTCACATCAATAATGATGTCCGACTTCACCAGTCGGAGATCACTGAAATTAAGATTAAAGAGGTGTGTGAACTCGCAAGCATGATGTCAGGCACTGTAATATGCTCTGGCCCTCTTCCTATGCAGTGTTATTTTAATTTTAGGGATCAAATAGGTTTTGTGGCTCCCGTGAGTTTTATTCGGTAGTAAAGAGGCCAAAATGGCTCTTTTGATTTTGAAGGTTGCAGACCCCTGATCTAGTGGGTTGTATGGTGATCTCTGCACATTTCAGTGTCTGATGCCCGTTTCTATATCTGCATATTAAATATTTTGTCAGTATTTTTTCATAATGCCAGATAAAACAAAAAGACTGCAAAGATTTTGACACTATTTTTTGATTCTGCGTATCTGAAAACAATTGAATGCTACAATAATATGCATCATATGAAAAGAATATCCTGGAAAATAATGAAATTAATCTTTGGCAACTCTTTCTGTTTTTGAGCGTTGCTCTAAATTTTTGTTGTTGTATGTGTTCGGTTCATAATGCTAGATATTTTTCTCAATGTCCAGGTTTATTCAGCAGAAGTTGGAGCGTGCAACTCCTGCAGAGAGACAGATGGTGTTTGGGGAGATCCTACAGGCTGCTTACCAACTCATGACTGATGTCTTTGGGAACTATGTTATACAGAAGTTCTTTGAGGTAATTCATTTAAAAAAAATTTTGCCCTGGATTGGACCCATTTCGTTACGCATTCAGTCACTTACTCTTTCCTTATCAGACTCTCTTTTTAACACATTTTGATCACTTGAAAATGAACACGAAAAGAAATGTAAAATCAAAGTTGGACTCAGAGTTAGTGTTAGTGCATAATCCTAAGGGGCGTTACAGAAAATTATTGAGAAGCACTGGACAAAAGGATGATAAAACTGTAAATATTACAGTCTGATAAAACTAGTTTTTGCAAGTTTTTATCAAGGTATATGTAAGTGTCTGTTTCAAAGAAGTACTTTTGGAGTCTCCCGAAGGAAACCAAAGGACATAAGTTGTCCATGTAATTCTTACATTTATGCACACCACAGCACATATATGGAGAAAAAAACAAACATTACAGAACAATACTTTTCATTGTACAGTGCAACGGCAAAGAGCTTTAGAAGCTTACGCTTTTTACGTCAAATTGTGATACAGGATGGCAAAAAGTATAAAAACCTAAACCAAACACCTTGACCTGACTGCATTTATTCCAATACAGTACACAAATCTGTTCAGACTTAAACACAGCAATATACACACGACGGACAAAAAATGATCCTCAATGTTTGTGAATGTACTGAAATATCTGTGCATGAATAAAATGTGCGATCACATTTTGGTCACAGCCTAAATGGACTAAACTCAGCAATAATACCCATGTGTTTACTGTACGACTCCTGTATGTCACTGCAATCGTCTTTATCTTGATTCAATTCACTTCCATAACTTTACTAGCGAGAAGCTGGTTTGCTTTATCCAGCCGAGGAACTTGGTTTGCATCTGGCCTTTAGTGGGTTTTTTGAAGTTCAGTTTATTTCATAAAGCGCAATGTGTGAGGGTTCACACTCTACAGAAATGATGACAGCACTTGTTTTAAAGCATACACTGAAATAAGTAATTGATTGAAAACTGGCTTTGAGTCACTCTGCCATCTCTGATGAATTAAGCCTGATTTTCTTCACTTTAGCGTTGTTTTGAAACCGTAACTGGGTGATAAATTTCATGTGCTTCGTTAAATTTGTTTCTGTTTACAAATGCGTGCGTTTAACGTATTAGAAATAATGTGTTGTAAAAAGGAAAAAGGTCTACAGCCTGGGGGGGGGGGGGGGGGGGGGGATAATGTGATTACGTAGAGAATTACCCGAGAAGTTCCGGGTGGGCGACAGACGGAGTGCAGTTGTGTCGGCGATTCTGATTGGTCAGTGAGACTCCGGCGTCCAATCGTATTTTTCAATTTACACTCGCTTGAGGACAACAACAGGTACAAGAAAACAACGCTCGCAAATTTTAAAAGTAATCTGAAAAAAATGAAGAATTTGCCGGTTGGTTATAACACGAAGCAGCTTGAAGCTTTTTTGATGATGATGTAATGGATTGTGGTGATTAGAGAAAGTGAATTAAGTAACAAACCAAAATTAAATATAAATGTTAGTTATAGAACAACAGATGCAGAAGCAAAACCAATGACAGAGTTATAGAATACAATACTTCTGAAGGATTCTAGTAATAATTTAGAACTCCCAAAATTGGTGAATATTTTCTCAACTGCTAACTTGAAATACTTATTTCACACCCTTTTTATAGTAGCTGCAAGTTGCCAGGAGAGGTCGTTTCTACACAATAATTTGCAAGGAATGCAGGAGCTTCCAGGGGGCCTCCGGCCCCCTGGCCAGGGCGTTGCCCTGGACCTACCGGGGGCCCTGGCGGCCCCCAGGCCCCCAGCTTTAAGTTTCAGTATTTTCAGTTTTGCCAACTTTCACCCATGTACATTATATACACACGCACACGTGTATACTGTGGAGCCGAAAAGCAACATAAAGAGAGACCGTTTTACAAAACGAGTAAAGTAAAAATACCTAGGAAAGGGACTGAACTGCCCTTCATATCCTTTTAACCTTCTGGCGTCCTTCATAGAGCACCCCTTAATGAGTCCTTTGTGGAAAAAGTTTAGCACAAATGTCACAGGTGCTTTTTAAAACACAATCTGCACTAAACCTCAAAATGTAGCATACGTTGGCGACATCTGGTGACATATGTTGGTATAAAAATAGCAATTACATGATATGTCAGTGGCCACTAGAGGTCTGTAATACTTACTGGATAAAATCCATAAACCAATGTTACAAACGGAATCTATTGCGGGGTTTTTTCCCTCTCATGTTAAATTGCAGATTTTTATTTTTTAAACCGTTTGTGTTGGACGAGACCATACAAATAACAACATATGCTAAGACAAACAAAGGAGGAGACTGAGTAATCATCAAATGTGAATAATTCAAAGTAAATGGTAACAAACAGGTACAAAAACGGTGGAACCCGGTTATGTCGACGGCCTCAGGGATTGCAAAAAAGGGTCGAGATAATCGAGGATCGAGATGACCCAAAGCCAATATGGCGATTTGTTTGAAGCGATCGACATGCTATAAAAATGTACAAATACTGTATATGTTTGATAACAACAAAAGGCATATGTGCACCAACTAACAGCAGCTACTTTAGCGGTTACTTTATGTTGGGAATATACCTTTAAGAAGGCGTATGTATGGTAGTTGTGTGCGCGCTGTTCTGGTGTGAGCGCGTGAGGAGAGAGATTGCTGCTCTACCGCTGACTGTTACACAACATAATCTACTGTTTCTATTTTCCTTTTATTTGTGATGTTTCAGAGCGTTTTATTTTTCCTGGTTTGTACTTGCGCTCTTTACATGTTTGGCATGGCATTGGCATTCACTTTCAGGCCTTGTTCATCAGCACAGTTTGACTAAAATGTTTCCATGTCCTCTTGACACTGAATTCTTGCTTTCCATCATAAAATGTATAAAAATCCATAGTCCCTCACCACCAAATGTTTTCACTAGTGCGACACTCATGCGGCGCGACACTCTTTCTTTCGTGGGCGGAGCGATAGCGGACCGAGCGCGGATAGTGGGACCGCTGCTACAAGTTACGTGCAGGGGATGAGAAAGCCGCAGCACAGGGGTGAAAGAGCCGCGGGTTGCCGACCCCTGTACTATACAGACCGTGATGCACGTGCAACGTGAACTCAGCGCATGCGCAGTCGGTACTATCATTAGTCACTGGGGATCGAGATAACTGATGTAAAGACTGTCCCTCTTTTGAGCTCGAGACATCAGGGTTCAGCGACATAAAATAATTGACATAACAGATAAGAAAAATAGGGAGTTTGGCGGTTCCACTTCAGAAACGTCGACATAACGGGGTTGGCGAGTTAACCGAGCTCGAGATAAGTGGGTTCCACTGTAAATGATTTACAACATGTTTTGTTTGGAAATGTCAGCAAAACTTATGTTTTTGTCCGCAGTAGGACATTGATATGACTTTGAAGTGTTTTGCCCAGTGGCTTAAAAGTTCTGTTATTGGCTCATTCAAGTATTAGTTTGGGTGATTGTTTTTTTTTTTTACCAAAAAACCCGCTCTGTGGATTTTTGTGGGCCACATTGAGAATGTTGTATAGGCTCACCTGTTCATTTATGTGCGTGTATGATCTGCATTTTGTTTAATACATTTTTCTTTTTATATTATTATTATTATTTTTTTTATAGTCTTACCCATTAATTTCCTATGGGTGCCTGAAATTGTGCACTATGGGCCAATTAAGGTTTTTTTTTCCACAACCACATTGTTGAATTAACTTTTGTGTGTGTGTGTGTGTGTGTGTGTGTGTTCAGGTGGCAAACTTAGGAATGGTTCTTGTTCTCAGTTCTTGTACTGCTCAGATTATGGAAATCATTTTTATAAAAAACGAAAACAAAATTCTTTTCCACATCTTGTCTAACATTTACATGAAAAACAAGAGACTGCAATTGGTCAACAGATAAACAAACACTGCAATGCAATGTTAAACATTCAATTACGTTGAGCAGACAAGAAGTACCAAAGACCGAAGGCCACTGAGTCTTGCCCAACCTATTGACTAATGGAACAACAGCGATTTAGATAGGAGCGAGCTGTCCTCAACAGCAATAGTCCACAAAGGCTTGGGCAGTGTCAAAGACATGTTTAAAGGAGATTTTTAGGCACGATAAAGCAAGCAGGAAAGAGCACCCCATATCAAAAATTTGCCTCTTGAGTCTTTTCCTTACAGCATTCAAAGCCTTACGCAGCTTCAGAACTTCAGAGTTGTCTAGAAAGACAAGTATATGCACTCTGCTGTACACTGAAGGCCAGCCATGCAAGATGCAGAATCTTCTCTTTATCTGGATGGTGAGAAAGTCTGGTCACTGCAGTCCGAGGATCAGAGGATAAGGGCCTGACCGGAAACGCGCACGATCAATCGGGCATGGTCGATCTTCAGAGCTTGTGTAAAGTTACTCGTGCCCAATTTGCACACGTAAATTGGCAATGAATTGAGTTGGGCTCTGCTTTTCCGCACAGACTGATGATCTTGATATTTTGCTGCTCCTAGCGTCTTTCAAGGTCACCCAGTTTGGAATTCGTAATCCACACTAGCTGTAACTTGAGGTAATTTGCACCAGCATGAGATGGCGTATATTCTAAAGGATCAAATTATTAATTTATGCCGCCATTCATTGATTTGAGATGTGTGTGTGTGTGTGTGTGTGTGTGTGTATACCGATACATACGCCTCACTATATAAAGCAAGCAGTTTTGAAACTCCAGATGGAAAACCCGCTGCATTTATAGTGACCTTAGTTTTAACTTGATTCATAGATTCAAAAATGTATTGTTAATATATTTAAATGTGTTTTTTGATTGTCTTCTGAGGTTTTCTTACTGTTAGACTAGGCAGTTACAAAACGACTAACAAATGAGTCCACGCACGTCCCTATTTGTAACTTGAGTGTTTTGCAACCTTGCCTAAATGGACTAAACTCAAGACTAGATAATGATTGGAGAATTTCAACGGCATCAACATGGATTCCATGTGTCCATGAATGAATGTCTTTTAAATGCCTTTCCCAATGCATCTTCCATTATCTACATGTATGTTAAAATCACCAAACATGTAAATTTTGTCTGCAGACAGTACTTATTCTGATCATCAAATTCTTTGTTGCCCTGGTGGTTTGTATTCAGTAGCCACTTCAAATGCAGTAATGTTATCTGAAACAAAAAATCTGCTTCCAAAACTGAAGTAACGTAAAGGAAATCTAAATTTAACCTGTCATGATTCTCTCTTTGAGTTGATATTTTTTTTCTCTTTGTCTGCTGTAGTTTGGCAGTGCAGATCAGAAACTGGCTCTGGCGACTCGCATCCGTGGCCATGTGTTGCCGCTGGCTCTGCAGATGTATGGCTGTCGTGTAATCCAGAAAGCTTTGGAATCCATCTCTTCCGACCAGCAGGTAATTGTAAGTTGCTTTTTATTTACTCTACAAATTTCCACATTACACGTCAGTTATGCGACAATATTAAGGAATTGCATATTTTACTATAACTTTCTAAAGCACATTGTTTGTCAAGGGCCTCAATGTAATTTAAGACTAATAATTGTAATCTAATAAGAATTTCTAAAATCTTTAATACAATGTACTTTTTTTAAATCGGCCCCTAGTTATGCATTTGTGTGTGTGTGTGTGTGAGATCTCCTCTTTTTATCAATGGTATAGGTCTTTATAATTTTATTTAAACAAAGTGAAAGATTAAATATGTCAAATGGAGCCGCTATAAAAACTGCAGCTAATCTATTTTATCCCTTAAAACTCTCTTTTGATCACCAAAATGACAAACTTTTGATGTATTCTTGTGGGAAAAAAATCTTCATGGCTTAAAATGGATTGAATGTAACTCTACACACTTGCTTCGTTAAGTGCACGTGGATTCATGAATATGCAAATGAGTGTGTCCTCCACTCAGTCACTCCAGCTCAGAGACCCATTCTTTTATTCAAGTTACTGTAATAAACGCTGCACTCTTTACAACGTCAGAGCCATAACGGTAATTAATGATTAGCCTCTGTCTTGACTGTTATCAAGCAGCTAATAATGTGTTGCTAATGTTACACAAACCCATATGCCATCTCTGTCTGCCTTTTAAAAATCAGCACCCTAAGAAACACTTTAAACGTCATAGAACATCAGTGAAGAAAGGAATATAGTTTGTCATATCATCAACAATGTACATCAAAAATGTAATTCACCTGCTATATTCCCTAAAGTATCCGATTATCAACAGAAAAATATAACGCTACAGTCAGTCTTTGGCTCAATAATTCTGAGAAAATATTCTGCAATGGTGTTGACATGTGAATTATGGATATGGTTTGTCTGAAAGCAAATTAAAAAAACACAGTATAAACCACAATAAAAGCTTGATTTCTACCACAGGGGGTCTTTAAGAATGATTCCAACTGGTCTGGGCCAGCTGACTTATTTACATCCAATAATTTAACCCAGACAAAGAAAGAAGTGACAGAAAAAGTGACTCAAAAGTAACGTAACACTGCCCTGACTGCCCTAATCTACCCATTTAAAAATAAAATGAATGTCTTGCTAAATAACGTGTGTGTATGTATGTGTTTAGAAATGGCGGTAGTTCTCAGAATTGTTTCTTTTTCTTGTTTCAGAGTGACATCGTACGGGAGTTGGATGGCCATGTGCTGAAGTGTGTAAAGGATCAGAATGGAAATCATGTGGTGCAGAAATGTATTGAGTGTGTCCAACCCCAAGCTCTTCAGTTCATCATTGATGCCTTCCAGGGCCAGGTATCTCCACAGACACTCATGCTTGTTATATAGCTCAGAAACGGGATTTACATATGGTGGTGGGTAGAACAAGTATTCATGAATGTTATTGCATGTCTGTTCATTTTCTTTAAGAACCTGTCTATTCTGTTAAGAACATGCTAATCAAATTTAAAAAGCTGAGATTTTGATACACTGTTTATAGCATGGTATCTCACTCAGCTGGACTGCTTTCCGTTATTTACACCCAAGGCCTGTTTCTTAAACTACTACGTCTAGTTTTAGTACTAGTACTGCTAGTTTTACAGCTTAGTTATCTAATTTTTTTGAAGTCATAACTTGAAGTCTGTGTTAAAATAGATTGGTCTCTAATTTGTAAATTTAAAGGGCCAGTCACACAAAAAACGCATGAATTACGCACAGATTTTCGTTTCTGGGCGGAGTGTGTGTCGTATGCGTAATTCGTCGGTGGAACGAACGTGGACCGTCAGTGATTGTAAGTGGATGTGCGTCGAAGGCGGTTTGTGCGTGATTTTGAGTTTTGAACGGTTCAAAATTTTTACGACGCACAACTGTGAGTTGGTGTGCATTATTCACGAGTCGCCGTGCGTAGTTTATGCGAATATGCGTGACTATGCGCGGGACACGCGTCGGCTGTCAGTGCTTATGCGTTGGAATTGGTTCGAAACCGCACACGTCCACTGACGCCCCACCTTCATATCACGCATGAACCGCGCACGTATCACATTCATTCCACTGACAATGTGAATTCTGAAAGTGCCTGTTCGTGGAACGTTCGCGAAGCGTGTGTGTTTGGACTCGCTCCGTCAGTGATTCATACGTCGAATGTTCGTGGAATACTTTGGTCAATTTCTCGACGCACAAGTACGCACAAACCCAATCTGTGCGTGATTTGTGCGTGATCGGCTGTGTGACTGGCTCTTACGAGTAAGACTAATGCAAAAATGTTAGTGACTAAATGCAGTGTGTCCTAAGTAAAAATGAGCGTTGCCTTGTAAACAACTAGCCAGAACTTTATGTAGAGCTACATGTGTTTTATGTATGAATAATCTTGCCTTTTTAGTTTGACGTAAAGTCCTAAATAAAATGTAAATAAAAATGGAATTCTTATAATTTGCCAAAAGATTGTTCCTTGACCCTAGATGCTGGTAAAGAAAATCACTAATGTTGTTTCAGATGTGATCAATGATGTGATGATCTTTTATTGACCAAGGGATCCACCAGTATGCGTGTCAGTGTTTTTTTCCCTTTCTTTGGTGTGTAGGTGTTTGTTTTGTCCACTCATCCATATGGATGTCGGGTGATCCAGCGTATCCTGGAGCACTGTACCCAGGAGCAGACCCTGCCCATTCTGGAGGAACTCCACCAGCACTCTGAGCAGCTGGGTCAGGTACGACTTCCCAAACCCCTCATCCATAAAGGAAACTCTGTTCTCTGTGTACTGTAGTTAGTTTCTTATTGTGTGGCCTCATTTCATCTTTAAAAAAACAATTCCAGTAGAAAATGGTAAAATTGAAGCATTTAACCTAAATTGGCAGCTGTCTTACAAAGGGTTGTTTACACAGAACATGTTTTTGCATTCCACTTATCATCTTTTCTATTACTTCTCTTTGTAAAAAAGATGCTGGATAGACTTGTTTGACTATTGCACTTGCATCTAGTGCAAGGCCAGGCATTCTAAAAGCGTGGCTTTCTAGTTAAAAAAAAAAGTTAGACATTTAAGAAAAAAGCTTTTTTTTCAAAAATTATTATTCAATCTGCTTTGTCTTGCATTTTCAACAAAAGCGTTCTGTGCGAATGGCCCCTAAGGCAGCATCCTAACCTGTGACTGATTAGAAATGGTCTTAATGGAAAATAATGCTTACTCGAATGCATGAGGCAACTAATGCTCAGCTGATTCCAGTGAAGTTTGATGTTAGCATGTTGCTAAGCTAACACAACTCTGAGTACTTGTGAAGTAGGAAAATAGAGCTGTCATTGGAAAGTTGATTAGGGACATTAAAAACTCAAAGATGTTTTTAAATGGCCAGTAACTTTGAGTTGAATTATTTACAACTAGAGTTGGCGGCAAGCCCTATTAAATACATGCAATCAATCAGGTAACTAAAAAGCCAGTATAACTTTTATCTGTAGACTTTGGAACAGCATGTACCTGATGTTGTATCATAAGATGGTATACTTGGTTTGAATTTTAAGGTATTGAGATTGGTCACTTTTATAGACGAGTATATTGTGTTAATGGAAAGGAGGCCATGCAATGAGAAGAGCTCAGGGTTGTAGTACTTTTTGTGGTAAGGTGGATGCGATTGCATGACATTTTTCTGCATGACCTGTTCATTTTATACCTTTTGCCTACTTTTATGTAGCTTTCAGTTGCTATTGAAGGTTGTTCTTATGTGCAGTTAGATGTGCTGATGGATTTTGTTGATGCAAAACATTACCCACCCCTTGCTCCCCTCACTTATTTTATCTAGAAGTATCAAGGCGTGTCATTGGAGATGACCCCCAAAACATATTATACAGTGTCCAGCGATGCACTGTTCAAGGTCAGAGTCACGCGCCTTCCTCCCACTCACAAGAACCTCCTGGCATCTCCTCGTCTACCTCCTAACCAGCCTGTCTAACACCTAGAAGATGCTTCTTCCACTTGCTATTTGCTTTGCAGGGTTCCTTTTACTCACACTTTTTTCTCACACAACCTTCTTCCTTCCTGGCTGCCACTTGCCCTATCTGCCTAAAATCCAATCCTGATACTATTCAGGCCTTATTTGGTATGTGTTTGACACAAACATGGCTGTGAGGCATTGAAGTCTATAGTGGGGTCACAATACCAGCAAATTTCATGATATTCTGTTACCAATAACAATTTCAATACTTTTGGGAAAACATTTGGAAAGGTGTTTTTTTTTTTTTTTACTATTTTTATGTTTTTATTTCTAGCTATATATTGAATAATGCATTAAAGCATGTTGCATTCAAACATTTTATCAGTTGAGTAAGCATTGTTTTCAAAGTTTTAGATTTATAAAATGAGCAAAAACATCAGTGTTTTTAGTTACTTTAGAGACTTATTAAAGCCATTAAACCTTTAAAATTGTCTGTGTTGCCGTGGGAGGTCTATTATCAGGCTTTGTTTACACTGCAAAACTTGATGCACATGAATTTTGATGCATCCGATTCTTTTTTTTTCATCCCGTTCTTATTACTATGTCAGTCATCACAATTTTGGTACAGTTTTGATAGTTTGGCAGATTCACTACTTTGCTGTGAATTGTGAATAGATTATGTAGAAAGCAAGCAAAAGTAGTTACCTTTTTAATCAGTGAAGCTGTCACTCACTTCATTGAGTACAAGTTCAGCACACAGTCAAAAATAACAGTTATAAAAAGCTCTATTTATGCCTTGTCTGCCCTTCGTTATAGTTATAATGAGAGCATTCACAAGCATCACAAGCTCAGAGTTTGCGATGACCAGACATGCCCGTTATTGGCTATAGATCATAGAAAAAATGTATTGTAAATTACGTTTGCTCTTCACACAGTGCACACAAATACACAGGGCAGTGTAATTGATAGAGAGCAGCCTGACACAGTCCCATCCCAAACCCATGCCATTGCTTGAGCCATTGAGCCTGTTTATGCTGACCAATGTCTGATTACATATCTCACTAGGTAGCATGTTGACACATTAAAGCTTCATTCATGTTCAATCAACCAAAACCAAATGCTTACCGTATTTTCCACACCATAAGGCGCACTGGATTATAAGGTTTGGTCCAAATCATGGGTCTATTTATGTACGTAATCCATACACGGGGTGCACCGTGTTATAAGGCGCATGCGAAAACATATGGTCTACAAAAAAGATAACGGAAGCAAAACAGTGAGTTAACTGTTAGTAGGTCTTAAGTCACATGAATGTAAGGAAGACACAACATTGCACTACCTTAGAAGGGGCAGTAACTGTTCTATTAGCTGATCCAGGGCCATCCAGTCACACTTGCGTTCTGACATATTCGTCGTACAATACATCTAACCCTCACAGCCTTGTTTGTAGTTGTCAAAATAAACAGGGACGTTTCTTTTAGGTCTGTTTTTCCAACATTGTACATATGAGTAAGTTTTGTTGTTGTTAATCTTTGAGAAGTTCAGTGTTTCTGGTGCTTTCAATATTTTTCTCTTTCTGCTCCACCCAGAGCACCTCAGACCAACATTGATTTGTGTTGTGCATCCTTAATAGTTGAACTAATCTTCTGCAAATAAACCAACACAAATTATAGTGTTCGCTCCTTCCAATTTGAGGAATTACTCTACAGTTAGGAAAAATGGCGTGTTTAAAGGGGTCCTATTATGCTGTTTCACTTTTCAGTTATGTGATGTTGCTGTTTGAACGTAACGTGTTCTGCAGACGTTGTCACGCTGTAAAGATCTGCACTATTACAAAGCTCAACATCCACTTTATATTAAACAGAATCCACTTTTAAAGGGCTACAATGAATTACTTCTTTGGACTGTTTTTTTTTTTTTCTAGGTCTTATGAAGTCGTAATATTTCTCATTTAAATATCTACGGAATACAAAAAAGGCTGCAAGGCCTGGTTGAGATGAATTGTTATCTGGGTTTTTTTTTCCCCACCCTGGAAAACGGGTTTTCATAGGCATACAAATGTATTGGTTAAAAGTAAAAATTAATATAAAAATACTGTTCCAGAACATTATAACCCAATGCTTGTGCACATTTTATGGAAAACGGCCTGCAGAATCCAAGATGAATATAATGCAAGATTTGCACAAAAGCTTATCCTGAAAATTTTTGCCATTTCCATTTTGTCAGGAGAATCTGTTCTTTGTGGATCACAAATTCTAAGTATATTTTAGTATTTTTGGGTGTTTTCTATCAACCGTTCAAAATATACGTTTTATGTACTTACTATGATGTAAACAAAGGGCAAAGCTTTGCACTAGTACCAACTAGTGTTGATGTAGTGTTTACTGTTGCTTTTGTAAGCCTATTCGCCGCCCATTTGGAAAATGATCCATGATTTTCTAATAGATTACAGTTTGTATTACCATAGTTTTCCCACAAACGTGATAAAGTGGTGGATGACATCATATCTATAAGAAATTGACAAAAAACATGACCAGTCTAAAACGTCCTGTAAAATCTGTCCTTGCAAACTTGCGTTAAGTGCCAGGTGTCAATCACAACAGAATAGGCCAGCTAACCAATATTACAGCTAACCACATTTCATATTTTGGATGGAGGGGCTTCATCGAATACGATGCATTCAAGTCAGACTCGACACCCAATTAAGCATGAAAATGCATTTTAGTACACCCCAAAAACAAAATCAAGACTTTAAAGGGCATAATAGGACCCCTTTAAACCAAAATCTGCATCTTGATTGAGCTATTGACATTGACTTGCACATTTATGCCACCTTCCTGGTAAATGCTGGTGTGTTTAATTGAGTGGGTGCTGTGTGGTTTCTTCGAGTTATCTGCCAAATGTAAATCATTGTCTGGATAAAGTGGGAGTAGCATTTCATCAATGGCCTATTATTGAAATGTGGTCTGTTGTTGCTGTATTGTGAGGGTCTTGTTAAAGACTTGCTCAACCTTGTTGAATTAGTCATTCATCTCTTGTTCTGTCTACGGTTTTAGTTCTGAACTATTATGGTAATAATATACATGTTCTTTATCTCTCCGTTCCACTCTCCTGTGCCTGTCTTCGCCTACAGGATCAGTACGGTAATTATGTGATCCAGCATGTTTTGGAGCATGGACGTCCAGAGGACAAGAGCAAGATAGTGGCAGAGGTCAGAGGGAAGGTTCTGGCTCTGAGTCAGCATAAATTTGCAAGGTCAGTTAATTCTTTCTATAAATATTTTTATAATATAAATTACTGCATGTATAATTTCTATATAATAGTTCATAATTGTTTAAAATGGGTTTACTGCATAACCAATTATATATATTTTTCAATTATTATATGGTATTTCAGTGAAAGTTATTTTTTTACAAACAACAATATAAAGAACAATTAATTATAAATAACCCATATTTATATCTTTCAAAGACAGTTTTGTAACTGCAAAATTGGAATATCCCATAAAAGTGTGAATAAAGCACTGTTGTCTTCAGATGCTCTGATACATAAGAGGTTCTCAATTGTATTCAGATCTGAGGAATGGCATCAATGCATTCGTCATCTAAAATCTGCCTACACTCTCTAGTCAGATTATCATGCGCCATGAGTAACCCAGGGCCCATTGCCAACATAAGGTCTTACAGTGGCACTGAGGATTTCATCCTGGTACCTAACAGCACTAAGGACTAGGACATCTGTGTGGTCCTCCAAGGATATTCCTCCCCAGTCCATTACTGACCCACGAATAATGTTGCACACAGCGTAATGTTCCCCATGACATCTCCAGACTCTTTCAAAAACTGATTCACACTTATGCTTCCTAATTGGACAGGTTGATATACCTGAAGTTTAAGGGCCAGTCACACGGCGAATTACGCAAAGATTTTCGTTTCTGCGTGGAGCGTGCGTCGTATGCGTAATTCGTCGGTGGAACGAACGTGGACCGTCAGTGATTGTAAGTGGATGTGCGTCGAAGGCAGTTTGTGCGTGATTTTGAGTTTTGAACGGTTAAAAATTGAGTCGGTGTGTGTAGTTTATGCGTCGAGTATGCGTGACTATGCGCGGGACACGCGTCGGTCGTCAGTGCTTATGCGTCGAAACTGGTTCGAAACCGCGCACATCCACGTCCGTCCACTGACGCCCCACCTTCATATCTCGAATTAACCGCGCACGTATCACGTTCATTCCACTGACAAAGTAGATTCTGAAAGTGCTTGTTTGTGGAATGTTCACTTCACGAATGTTGTGTGTGTTTGGACGCGCTCCGTCAGTGATTCATGCGTCGAATGTTCGTGGAATACTTTGGTCAATTTCTCGACGCACAAGTACGCACAAACCCAATCTGTGCGTGATTTGTGCGTGATCGGCTGTGTGACTGGGTATTATTAAATGTGTACGTTTATTATTAATATCTTATAAATACAAGGATTACCACATGCAGTTATTTAGTTTGTCGCACTCTCTTGTGGAATCTTTTTTGTAATTGTATAAAGAAATTACAATTTAGTTTGGCAACCCTAATCTACATGTATAGAGGTATTGCCATTGAAGTCATTTAGTCTCACTGCTTTGCCTTATGCCATAAGTTGTCATGTCAAGGTCAAAATAGATTTCATTAGAACGGAGACTAAACTACTATCTTTTTTTTTTGTATGCATGTCTGTCTCTTACAGTAACGTTGTAGAGAAGTGTGTGATTCATTCGTCCCGTGCAGAGAGGGCCCTGCTAATTGATGAAGTCTGCTGTCAGAAGGACGGCCCTCACAGTGCCCTCTACACCATGATGAAGGACCAGTATGCAAATTATGTGGTGCAAAGGATGATTGACATGGCTGAGCCTGCGCAGCGCAAAATAATCATGCATAAGGTATAAGCACATCAGTCAAATAATTGAATAATAGTCATGGACAGTCTTTTAAATATTCCATGTTGTCAATTCCAGATTCGGCCCCATATTGCCACTCTACGTAAATACACGTATGGAAAACACATACTGGCTAAGCTGGAGAAGTATTACATGAAGAGTGGGTCAGATCTAGGCCCCATTGGGGGCCCCACCAACGGCCTGATGTAGGGCCCTGACACCCAACCCTCGCCCCTTTCCCTTAAAACCACATGTGTTATGGGCGCCATAACCTTTAGGGATTTTACCAAAAAAATGAAAGGAAGAGAAGTGCTGAGACATCTGACCAGTCCCTGATGGGGTCTCTGTTGTTACCATCATCCCCAACCCACCAGAGAGTGCATGGTCTGTAAGCTGTTTTCTGGGTAAAGCACAACAACCAACACCCTTGTTTATGATGTAACTGACTGTTTCCTTTTGTTTTCTAGTAAATATCTTGTACATTTTTTTTAACCTTGTACATTCTCTGTAGAAAAAGAAACGTTTGCTGAAAATTTACAGTTCTTACAATTTACACCAGCAAGTGACTTTATAAGGCCAAACTGAGTGATCCTTTTTAATTCTTTTCCTTTTCTACTTTTGTTTTTATATCCAGACTTCTTAATGGCACCGTTAAGAAGTGTGGTCCGTTTAAGCCCTGTTTTAGTACACAAGCCGGATAAATAATGAACCAGTCAGCTTGATCTTAGTTAGTGGGATTAAGATATCCACAACCAATCACAGAGCCTTGCTGCCTTTCGGAAGTGGTTCGACGTGGCTGCGCTTGCCGTCTCTTTTCTTTCCCTCCCTCGTGTGCGTTTTACGAACTGCGTGTTTTTTTCTTTCTTTTTCTTTTTTTGTAAAGAGCATGCGTGTGGTTGCAATCCCACTGACCAAGTCTGTTCCACACAGCTTATCGTCTCTGTTCTCTATTGCGTTTGGAATGATGTCTAACGACACTAGAGCTCCTGCCATTTTATACAGCTATGAGGCCGAGACCATGTAGACGGATGAAACCTGGAATCATTTTCCTTTTTCGGGGTGCGTATTGTGAGGCACGAAGGGGTGCGGAGATTTGGCATGCTGTGTCTGGATTTAATGTTTTAACGGAATGATTTTTCTTTGTCATGTTTGTGGAACATCTGTCTGTCGGGTAGTTTTTTTTCGAACACTGCCCTAGAAACAGTATGATTATATACTGATTATCATCTCTTTACATTGTAATAGCTTAGGCGAAATGTATAGCATCTTTATGTACAAGTAAATATTAAATTGTTGCTGTTTTTGGGGTGTGGGGGGTTGAGTTTTTTTAGATATCGAGAGGTAGGCGGGTGACGTCCCTGTCCTTGGTGTCATCCCGGGATGTTTGGAACGGAATTGATTTCACGTGCAGCGTTCAACGGTGTAAATTGAGACGTAATTTTTCAGAGAACGGACATGGGGCTGCCGTCTTCTGCTGCACAATTTTTCTGTATGGCTAATATATATTAATGGCTTTCGTTCTTTTGCTTCATATGAATAAATGTAGAATACATGTAGTATATGTGGAGTTAAGTGTAAGTTTATTAGTTGAATAGAAGAGAAAAAAAAAGAATCTAGTTGTAATGTTGGACAGGCTAAATTGCGTAGTGATTTGCTTTTATTTTGTCTGTACAGTTGTACATTTGTAAACGTTAATGCTGTAAATGGAATGTCTTTTACACTTTTTGGGGAAGAAAAAATTAGAAAAATGTGCATTTTGATGTGTGAATATTCATCACTCCTTTCCCTTTGAATATAATGTATACAGTTTTCTTTGAACAAGCATTATTTTAAAAAAGAAAAGTCTTTTTATGCATCACAGGGTTTTGTTTTTAATCCGTTTTTTGGAAAAGGTCAGCCTCTTTATGTACCTGGAGCAGTGACACCTTCTGTTGACATTGTCATTTTGACTTGTGGCAGTTGAATAAAATGATAAATTAATGAATTAAAAAAAACACATGGGGCTGTCTTTGGTCCTACCTGCTACCATGGAAATTTCACACGACAAGAATTATTTTTGTATAAAGGAGTGCTGTATTTTGGAGCAGCCACTAACTTGTAAGCAAAATAATTGTAAGATATTGTCAATTATATAAATATGAACATATGAGTTTTGTCACACTGTCAAAGTCATGTACATTTTCAGGTGGCCTTATGTACATTTCCAGATGTTAGATGAGGAAAAACCAATTTTTTTTTTTTTTTGGAAGCAGAATTGTGACTATGTATGATTAAACTGTTCTTCTAACATTTGTTTTGGTTGTCTGAAGCTTTTATTATTTGTTCTAAATACACCATTATTGACGGCTCACAGCATACACTGACACTGATTGACAGCAGAAAGTTATTATAAATATTCATGTTTTTAAATGTTTGTAGCATACATTTCGATTATCAAAGAAAGTATGTTGATGCTATAAATTCAGATTTAAAAATTAGCCTCAATACCTTTGTTTTTAGACATGTTACTTTAAATATACTGTTAACAATCAGTACACAGAACAATTACTGTAAACCGCCAGATAAAGGGAAACTTTTACAGCATTTTCACCAGTCTTGCACTTAAAAGGACCAGCAGAATGATTGGGAAGTATCGGGATGCCACATTGTTTTCTTTTAGATCCAAGATCCACAGCACTAAAAACACTCACCTTCTCTTCTAATGTATGTGAGAGAGAAAGAGGTTCCTGTTGAAGTGCTGGTGAGTTTGCTTATGGAGTAATTTCAGCAATTTATCATATGTCAGAAGTATTGTGCCTAACGCAAATTTAGCCTTGAAATCATTGCCAATGTAGATAGTATCATATATCATATATACATTAATCATATAGTAAATATGTTTGGTACTCTGGTCTGATTACACATAACTGTATACAATTTTAACATCTGTTATAAACCCTTTGATCTTAAAATGGTAATGACAATCGTTTTTTTTTTTTTTTTTTACCTTGTTCCACAACAGATGATAATGGTCCCTAATAGTTTGTTTTGAATAGTAACCAACAGCAAAGGAAATACCATTGCTACCATTGGGCTTTTCATTACATGTTCATGTACAATTGTAATATTTAATTTGATGTTGTTTATTAAATGGCCTTATTTTGAGGCTTTCAACCTTAATAAAATAGATATGAGGCCAATAAATAAGTAACCCCAACATATAAAGCTCCCATCAGATGTAAAGCAAATCTCAGGAACAAGAAGGTTTTACAGAGATCTCAGTTAGTCAGTAGTTGCTAGTTTCGGTCTTGGTGTTGTTGTTGCTTGCCTGCTTTATTTAAATCATTGTGGCCATTTTAACTGTTCGTATAATAACCAATAAATCATAAAAAGCCCCATAGATAATATCACAATATGCCTAAGAAAGAAACAAATATAAGCAGTATTTGTAAATCAAATCTCACTGAAAAACCTTCACAACTGTATCCACCAAATTCTTAATATTTTTCTTATTTAACATGAATACTATAAATTACTTTTTTTTTTTTAAATGATGACTGTTTGCAAGGTGTAGGTTTGCATATGGATGGTAGGGACATGCCAGAATTATTCCTCATAATATTTAATTGAATTTTTTTTTATTTTCATGGACTTTTAGTTCGTTATTTCCAGTCACACGTCTTCCTTTGTTCAGTTTACTGACACTAATCTGTTTCCATGGACACCAACACTTCCATAAAAAACTTCCATTTTAATGTAAGGAGAAAGTCCAAAGATCTTTAATTCATTTATTACAATGTGGGTATACCATATCATCAGTCTAATTAAGTTTATTAATAAAAGTTCAGTGTAACAGGCGAGTTTGTCATTATACTTTTTTTTACATTAAGAATAATATTGAATTAACATTGTCAAGTCACCTTTATTTGTCCAGTGCTTTTTACAATAGATATTGTTTCAAATCAGCTTTACAGTAGTCACAGGAAAACAATAAAAACAAAGTATTTAATCAAAAATATCTTAATTTGAGTTCCAAAAATGACCAAACTTTGATGGGCTTGGGGGAAAGTAACTACCCAGATACACACATCCCTCTGTGAGATGCCTGTTAAAGAGCTTTATCTGGAAATAATCTGCTGTGTACAAACATCTGAGAAACGTCTTTAAGATGTCAGCTTTACATCCATTCTAAATCATAAACGTCTGAAAGACGTTTTCTAAATGTTAAATATGTAATGTCTGTCAGGAAACGTCCTAGAGAAGTTAGTTAAAGCTTGTTTTTGATTAAATTTATATGCATTTATATGAAATTTGGACGGGTTTTTATGCATCAAAAAACAGCCCAATGCATTTTTTTCCGGTCGGCCGTGACCAAAAGGAGCCCAATTGGCTGGAGAAGACCCATTTTGAATATGTATGGGTCTGTTACATATTCCATGCTCACACCCGCCCGCCCAATCTGGCAACACAGTTCACGGAAATCAAACCCCGAAGTTATTAAGAGTTATTGATGAAACTGTTCCTTTCCTCAGCAGATGTCGCTGTTTTGCTGAGCTCGTACTGAAAGAGTGATCATTAAGTACTGTACTTTTGTTTCCAGTGGCAGGTTAGAAAAATTGTTTGAATGGTGCAAACATTCAGTTATAGACTTTTTAAATTTTGGTTAAAAAATTATAAATATAAACTATTCTTGCTTTCAACAATTCTAGATAGGAAACATAAGTTCACAGCTTTAGGTTACAAATCAGACGAGTTTTGAAATCGAAGTATCGAAAAACAAATATTACAATTGGATACAAATACAAATGGATATTTGTATGCTTTAAAATGTGAGGCTAAAGTAAGCAGACTTGGGGAAGAACAGCTAAATCTGTTAATAGATCCGTTATCATACCAAAGAAGCGAGTGATTTAAAAAACGACCGGATGTAAATAGGATCCATGTATTATAGGCTAGATTAGTGCTCTTATAAAACAGACATTAAAGCGACTTCATGGAGGTGGTCGGCTGTATGAGCCCGGTTTGAGGGAGCTGTGGTGAAGTGTTTCCAGATCTCTTTGAGAGCACTTTAAGTCCTGAATCTCGTCTCGTGTTGTCATAGTAATGTTCAGTGTCCTGGCTGGAGTATGTACACTCAGTAAGCCAAAACTGGACTTTACTTACGAGGACAGCTGCATTTCAAAGAGGCAAATGTTTTGGAAATGATTACTGTTTTAAGAGCCAGTCCAGTTTCCTTGGAGATAACACTAATATATTGCACAAATTTGTTCCACTAATTTTATTCCAGACCTCCTGAGCGAGAAAACATATTGTGTGACTTATGTTGCTAAATAACTGCAGGGACACTTCCCAAATATACTTAAGTGTGTGTGTGTGTATATATATATATATATATATATATATATATATATATATATATATATATATATATATATATATATATACACACACACAAATTAAGATATTTAATTAAAATTAAGATATTTAATTCAAATTAAGATATTTTTGATTAAATACTTTGTTTTTATTGTTTTCCTGTGACTACTGTAAAGCTGATTTGAAACAATATCAAAGGCTATATATATATATATATATATATATAATTTAAGTACTGCAATATTCCATTAAAAAACAAGAATTTTCAATTTTGATTTCCTGGTGACTTTAATCTGTCGTCTAAATGAATGATTACACTGTCCACCATCTGAAACTGCTTAATCTCTCTACTACTTCCCCTGTTTGAACCATCCCATAATTGAAAACCTCAAGGGCTCACTGTGGCAACAGTCTTTTCCCTCTAAACTTAAAGTAGTTTAAAAGCAGTTTGTTTAAACTCACTTCAATGTTGACATTCAATTTATGTTAAGCAAACTGCAGTCATATTATAAACACTATGGGAGGTACAGAAAATATATACTACAGGAGAAACTAAAATCACATTAAAATGAATAGCCAATGGGATTCTAAGAATCCAATAAAAAATCCTATTAGGACAAAGTGAAATTCCACTAAAATAAATAAAAATGACCAGCAGGTTTCTAAGAATCCAATAAGATCCTACAAGACAAAGTAAAATTCCAATAGGATTTTTTTTTTGGACAGGTCTTACATTTTTATGCATTATCCAAAGCGACTTACATTGCATTCAAGAAACACATTGACACTCTAATCAGTCCTTGTTTTTTTTCTGGGATCAAACAAATGACCTTGGTGGTGTTAACACCAATGCTCTACTGGTTGAGCTACAGAAAATCTATAGCTCAACCAAGTTCAACCAAGTTACATTGGCAACATTTTTAGCTGTTTCTTAATATAGTCTAGAGTCAAAGGCTAGTCATATTAATTACCTTCATGTGTCTGACCTGGTAAAGAGCCATACTTTTGTGCAGCATTTACCACAGTTACTTGAGTAAAAGAGTGTGTCCCTGAGTTGGTGTCAATGGGTGGAGGAGAGTCTGATTTGCATATTCACGAATCCATGTGCACTTAATGAAGCAAATGTGTGGAGTTCAAGCTATTTTAAGCCATGAGAAAAAACCTTTTAAATGTCACTTTGGTGATCAAAGACGAATTTTAAGGGATACATTTCTTGACTACAAGGGGACTTTAAGTGTGATCACAGATCCACTAGGAGGTTTGAAACCGAACCACAGTCTGAGACTGACTGGAACTTGCTAATGAGCTCTCAGAAATACACTTATGTATTCATAAACTAAAAGGGTCCATTTGAGCCTAATCATCAACTCTTAGGAAGGTCCACTTTGCATCTTTTGAAAGCACTACTGAATCCTTGGATTTCCAGGTCTATTTATTGCACAGGAACGATCAGAAGCATTCAAAGTGGACTTGTTTGGAATGAATTTTCTTCTGCCATAACAGGGCAACAAGGCAAAAACAGGGAAACACATGACAACAGCAATCAATGACAAGTTGGAATTAATGAACATAGACAGAAATGATAAAATAACAAGACAATAAACAAATGACACATAAGACAAGCGAACCAATATGGAACAAAAGAACAAAAGATTCCCATCAGTGTTAATCTAAAGGGCCAGTCACACAGCCGATCACGCACAAATCACTCACAAATCACGCACCGATTGGGTTTGTGCGTGCTTGCGCGTCGAGAAATTGACCAAAGTATTCCACGAACATCCTACGCACGAATCACTGACGGAGTGCGTCCGAACACGCACGCTTTGCAAACGTTTCACGTACAAGCACTTTCAGAATCCACATTGTCAGTGGAATGAACGTGATACGTGCGCCACGGTGCGCGGCTCATGCTTGATATGAAGGTGGGGCGTCAGTGGATGTGCGCGGTTTCGAACCAGTTCCGATGCATAAGCACTGACGGCTGACGCGTGTCCCGCGCATAGTCACACATACTCGACGCATAAACTACACACGCCGACTCATGAATAACGCACACCGACGCACAGTTGTGCACTGGACATTTTTTTGAACCCTTCAAAACTCAAAATCACGCACAAACCACCTTCAACGCACATCCACTTACAATCACTGACGGTCCACGTTCGTTCCACCGACGAAATACGCATACGATGCACGCTCCGCGCAGATGTGCGTAATTCGTGCGTGATTCATGCGTTTTTCGTTTCACAGATTTTCATTTCTGCGCGGAGCGTGCGTCGTATGCGTAATTCGTCGGTGGAACAAACGGTGAATAAAAAATTAAATAAAAATTAAGACCTGATTATAAAAGGGAGATTAAATTGTTTGATTAAATTGTTATGACCAGTGATTTTTGTTTTGTCTCATCTTAGTCTCCACCATGGTACAAGGCTGATGGAGTAGACAATGGTGATAGCGATGCTGAGATTAAACACAGAGAATAAGCTATGCTGTTTTTGAATATGTTAATGGGTTTTTCTGATAACATACTGCTGTTATTAACCGGTCTCCCTGTTTTGAACACTATCAGGCAGTCGAAATAACTCTGGTGGTTCTTGAATGCACCTTCCCTAAGCTCCAGAGAATACCTGAACCTGAAGAAAACTCGAAGATCCGCAAAGGGAATGAAAGGGTTAAACAGTTGAGCACGAGGGCGTCCACTCAATGACGGGTAAGTTCCCCTAGTGGCCACGTAGGGGACAACCTAAGGCAGAGGTTCGCCGCCGCTCCTGGGCATCTACCCAAAAACAGGGGAAGGGAGATGTTTTCTGTGACAACTGGATGAGAGTTGAGAGGATGTCTGTGGTTGGCTAGTAGCATCCTTCAGAGGGGGGACCTGTTAAATTGCAGAAGTCTGCCCCAAAACTGAGTTCCTCCATACCAGGTCACTGTAACCGCATTCCTTGACAAGTGTCCCCAACTTGTAGAAGATGCCAGGGGGAGTCCCTGAAGAGGTTGTTTAAAAAGAGATAATGGGAATGTGCCTTCAAGAGCTGGCTGAGAACATGATGTGACTGACCTTCAGTTGTTGTGGAGACCATAACTAAACTTTATAATATCAAGAACATTATTTATTTTTTTTCGGCTTATGGGAAAGAACTGAAAATTAATAGTGAAACTGAACTAATATGTCTCTATCATAGTTTTCACTCCTGCAGGTCGTTAGACATGGTGGTGACTAAAGATGAAGAGTGTTTTTACAGATTAAAGATGGTCTGGATAACAAAGGTTAAGTGAATTTTTTTAAACTAAAAGTAAACTTAGTAATGCTCCTAGCATACTTTATTTGAGATTATCAAAATGGGTCTAATTGAGAGTTAAATATTTATATTTTAAAAATTTGTGAATGATTATGGTTTCTAAATGGCAAATAATTTACTATTGCATTCTGCCAAAAAGTTACAGTCTTAGACTGCTGAGGAAAACTGTTGGCTGGGAGAGAGATTGTGAGTGGAGGCTGGGTATGGCACTCTGTTATCAAAATGATTAAGGAAATAAAACAACCTAGAAAACTTTTCTAAAAACAAGTTTTTATAAAGACATTTTTAAACACACTTTTAAACTGAATAAGTTAAACCTAGAGAAGATTTTAAAGCTTAAATCTTTGTAGAATAAATACCAGAAGTAAACCTTGAATATGAGCGATTTGTATTCATGTCTGAGTGTGTGTGTGAGTTTTGTATGTCCACATAGTGTGCACATGTTGTCATTAACCTCTGAAATGAGTGTTTGATCATTACAGATGGGTTAAGTGAATTGACAATCTATACAGAAGCCGATAATTCTGATGGGATCTGATGAAACGACGATACAAAACATGGGACGAGCTTTAATTGGACTGAATATCCAGCTCGGTCTGCTAGTGGTAAATATGACTAATTTTGTCATTTATGATGTTAATTTCAAGTTATTCTCTGGATTAGTTTAAACAATTGTGTAAATTGAAATTGTGAAGCTGAAGATTGCCGTCCATTATGGGTTTAAAACCCTTGTCTAAATTCAACTGAGGGTCTAAATTTAAATACTATCAACTATGAGTGATCCGAGTGTTATAGACTTGATATTATAAGACTTGACGGCAGAGATAGTGTGACACATTGGCTAAAGTCACCCTCCAAATTATCCAGAGAACACCCTCATATTTATGATAGGCCGGTGGGCGATCAGAGTGAATAAAACTTATAAAAAGTTTTTATTGATTTTCATCCATTAAGTGGATGCATGACAGTAGATCAGCCATTCATACAAAGGGTTAATGAAACAGCAGCTATGAGACTGTCTGTGTGACTTAGGGATTAAAGCACAAGTAATATTTTTAAAGATAAACTCAAGGGCAGAACATTTACTTACTGAGTAATTAGAAGGTTTGAAACTCAGTTAATAATATTGAATTCGTCTAAATCTGTTATCTGCCCTAATATATAGACCACATTTGATTTTAATTGGTGTAGTGAAATAGATTTACCCTCTTATTTCATGTATTCTACAATGAATTGGAAATTGTTTTGTTTTTGGTTTATTCACAACAACAACAACAAAGTGTATATCTTGATATTTTGATGCAATGACACTTTTTAACCTAATACCTGGTGTGGGGATTTTGTTGGGAATGTAACACTATTTTCTCATTTATTCCGGCTTCTAGAATAAAAATGTATTTAATTTTTAAATCCATTTAATTTGATGATAAACTAAATTAGCCAATATTCATACTAACAGTAAGATGTTTATACAACCATGTCTTTTGTTTTGAAGGTCAATAACACACTCTGTGCTCTGTAAGATATTCTGTTCCAGTTAAGTCTGTGAAGGGAAAACATATTTTGTTTTATACAATTTTAACCGGAATTAGAGCAAGGGTGAATATATCAATTTGTAGCGGCATTAATTGATAGCCCAGATGTGTTGTTTTACTACACATTTGGCCTTATAGGGGGGACTGAAAGATACTATTCGGAAATCCATTGCCGCTTGTATATATATTCTTTCATTTTTCTTAATTGTACCTATATTCTTTATTCTTAATTTTCATATGTTTCTTTGTCTTATTTTTCATATGTTCTTTTCCCTTTCTTATTTTGAATGATTTGTAAAGAGTGATTTATAATCAAGTTAGGGATTTTTATTAATTAAAACCTTTCTTTACTCTTCTGTATTTTTCCATCGAGTAAGGATGAATATTGTCAGCACTTCTCAACAGATAGAGTATGTTATCAGAATGTTTTGGTTTATAGTTGGAGCCTGAGCCGAGTTCAGCCTTGGAGAAGCTGTGTATTTGTGTGTGTGCGTTAATATGGTCTGTATTGGTGAGGTGATTAACTGGCACCATCAGGAGACGGAATGACTTGCTGTTCTCGACAAGCCACGTCACGAACCCGTCAACCATGTGATCAACGAAGATAAGCTTCAGACTGTCTGCTCTTGTGTGGAAAATTACTAGTTTTGTTTTTCCTTTTTTCTTTCTTTCTTAGCCAATCAGGATCATTTAAACGTCATCATTGACGTAGTTAGCACCCTCTGTTAGAGTATAATTGCTGTAACAATGTTATTGTAATGGGGGCGGCCTACGAACTCCTTGTGAGACCTGAAGCTGGCTTCTGCTGATGAAACTGCAAACTAAACTTCACTAAAATGTCTTCTATTGACTGCACTTCTGACTCCTGGTCTTCATTCAACATATCTGGTCCTCGGGTCTTAACTGTAAATTCCCCTACAAAGTGGATGTGCGTTGAAGGCGGTTTGTGCGTGATTTTGAGTTTTGAACGGTGCGTTCAACTGTGCGTCGGTGTGCATTATTCATGAGTCGGCGTGCATAGTTTATGCGTCGAGTATGCGTGACTATGCGCGGGACACGCGCTCCGTCAGTGATTCATGCGTCGGCGTGCGTCGAATGTTCGTGGAATACTTTGGTCAATTTCTCGACGCACAAGCACGCACAAACCCAATCTGTGCGTGATTTGTGAGTGATTTGTGCGTAATCAGCTGTGTGACTGGCCCTTAAGCAATTACATTGAATTGTCTTCACTATTTCCTAAGAAACCTAAGTGTGTTTGTTTGGAATCGTTGTAAAAGATCTCATTGCTTCAACCTACCCCAAAATCCGGGACAATTCACAGAAAATCTAAATAGATTTCAGTGTAAAGATACAGGGCATTAGCATGAAATGTGTCGCACATTTTTTGCACAACCATCTCATGGGTTGGATTCCCCCCGTTGTCAAACATTCCTAACAATTATACTGCATATAAGTAGATAATGTCAGGGTTCTGTCACATTCGGTCTAGTCATTTCTTGGTTTTGTGGCAGAGCAATGACACTACCATAATGTTTTTTATTTTGTGTGATACATCATCTCATCCTATAAACTCATTCCATTATGTATATTTTTAGTTTACCACCCTTTACCACAGATATTGTAAGAAAAAATATATAAATAAAAAGTGAACAACAATGTCTACAACCAAAATATGGTCTCAAACTAGCCAGAGTCCAATAAGTGCCAGTTTAATTGAACCAAAAGTTTCATATCTGCCAGGTTTAATAAATATTTATGAAATTAATTTCTGTGTCTCCAATTAAAAAAATCTGAGTAGTCTGAAGGTGAGAAAACTCAAAGGCACGTCACCAGTGAAAGCGCACGTGGGTGTTAGATATCCCATCTGCATTTCTCTGAAAACAGCTCAGTTAAAATATTAACCAGATGTTGAACACAACGTATCCTCCAAAAAGACTCCTATTATCATTCCCCTCCGTTTCACACCGTTTGCTTGTTTTAGTTCTCATAAGCTATGGTCCTGTGTAAGAAATAGTTTGACACTGTAAGCTGGTGAGAAAATTAGAGCTTCATTTGATACTTTGCGCCAGGAAAGGATAGTGTGCCATCTGGAAGAATCATTACATTCCACATTACAAGAAGAGAAATACAGAGTTCATGTCGGGAGTTATTGTACTTGTTCATATTGGTTCAGAATGAATATGAACATAGATTAAACAATTTTTGATCATTCATCAGTTACTTTTCTAATGGCAGGTATTGGATTGATTAAAGGTGGGAAGAGTTTATGTTCATTCAGGAAGTTTATGGATTAAGTGGCTGAGATTCCTGGTCCAGTTTTGTGCTTCGAATCCCAATTTAATAACAACAATCTGATTAAAAATAATAAATGAATTCCCTCAATAGAAAATAGACTGGTACATTCACAGCCACATGGTTCTCCTTTCAATTAGTGTCAGCTGGAATGTTCAGTAAGAGGGGACTAGAAGTGCCGTGACCAGCCATATGGAAAGAAATAAACCATAAGGCCTAATGAATTAAACGTCTGTTACCATGATATGGAAAAACAATCAGATAAGAAAAACGCAAGGTAACACTTTAGTTTGGAGACCAGTTCTCATTGTTAACTAGATGCTTGCATATTGGCTGTTTATTACTACTTATAAAGCACATATGAATGCATATTAATGCACGCATTCATGATTGTCAGGAAACACCAGAATCAGGGAGATCGCTGGAACAGGAGGAATGCTGGGAAATGTAGTGTGCTATGGTGACTGGGCTGTAATAGAAGTTCATGACAATGACTAAATACACCTTTTACCTAAATAAGCAGTAAATTAGGACTTTTTTGAGGCAAAAGTTGTAGTAAATAGTGAATATGTGTTTCGCAAACTAAAATGTAACCAAATACAATTTTGGCTTATTAAACAGCTTTGAGGCCCTTTTTTGAACTATCATACAAATCAATTTGAGTGAAATGAGTCTAACTGCATTGTGAACTTTTAGTAACTCGTCAAGTTCACTATACAATTGAATTGTTATTTACAATTTTTATAACATCATTATGTAAATTAAAGATGTTATATGTTGTCATTTTGCATTCTGAGCCTTCATATGGCGAAGCCGTCATATTGTTGTGGTTCAGCGATGTCAGTCTCTGTAATTTATTGTTTATGACATTTGTTCTTACTATAATAAATAAAATTTCCTTTGAAACCCAAGCAGAAAAAATATATAAACCATAGGTCATGGGTTTTTATTGTCGTACATTCATGAGCATATCTTAACAGGATGGAAATATCAAACAGATTACCTTATAAAATCCAATGTTGATACTCTTATTTATCTGCACAATAATCATCAATGATATGATGCAATGTTACAATATTCAATTTTTTTTAGAACCAGCATCATATGACATATTGAGTTTTAATTTATGTAATATATTTAATATAATTTATTTTCATATTTAATTATTAAAATTAATTAATAATTAAAATTATATGAATATAACTAAGATCTATTTGGGCTCCCCATGAAGAGTGCCGAGGCTCTCTGGGTGAAAAGTACCACTTCTGTGCCACATGGAATTACGAAAATAATGACTGTTGTCAAAGAATTTACTCAAACACTCCAGTCTGGTATTGGTCAGGTATTGATAGTCCCATCACTCACATGTTCAAACAAAGGTAACAATGTTTTAATAGTGGCACAGGTCCAGTTTATGCTGTTCAGGGTTTACAATGGGGTTTTCAAAGGCCATTTCTCATAACCTCACACATCTTTTTTGTTAAAAGTTTGAAATAGGATGAATTATTTTGACACCAAACAAATTAAACTCATCACCTTTAAATACATTGAAGTGTGTTACGACCCTATGTTTCTGTATTATTATTTCTGTTTTTCTGTTAGTATCTCTGTGTGTTTGTCTCTATCTAGAAACCTCATGTTGATTGGCTACTACACGCTGATTAATGCTCTGTCCCGATTGGTGCACAGCACTTTAAAAGAAGCATGTCATCACTTCCTCTAGAGAGATTTTGGAGAGATTTTGGGGAGAATGGAGAGAGGTTGTTTGGTGCATGTTGTGGAAGCTGTGTTATTGTTAAGAGAGTTGAATTTGTTAAGTGTTGAAAACTGTGAGTCTTTGTTTGAATTAGTTTGTGTTTGAAGAGTTTGTTGGATTTGACCAATTTGCCTGTTTGACCCTGATTTTTGGATTGCCCTTTTCAAAGTTTGGTTGCCTGATTGTACATATTGTAAATACTTATTATTATTATTAGGGGCCAAGCACCGAAGGTGCGGAGGCACCTATTGTTTTTGTTCCGGTTCTTATTATTATTATTATTATTATTATTATTATTCTTCTTCCACCCAGAAGTCAATGGCAGCCCATAGAACCGTAAGTGGGAAAATGATGAAATTTGGCACACTTATAAAGGACAGTCCAATCATTGACCACACCAATTTTGGAGTCTCTAACTCCATCCCTCTAGCGCCACCAACTGTCCAAAGTTACACTTACATTTATTCTAATAACTCTTGAACCATAAGAGCTAGAAACAAAATTCCTTTGTCCACTGATTCCTTGGCTCATGCTGATTCGATTGGACTCTATGACGTCATATCCTTTATGATAATTTGTCCGCCATTTTGAATTTTATGAAAAACCAACTTTTTCGAACTCCTCTTAGACCGTTGGTCCGATTTTCACGAAAATTGAACCACATCATCTCCAGACTATGGAGACAAAAAGTTATGAGAATCAAGTTGATTGGTCAAACCGTTTTTGATAAACATTCAAAAGATTTCGACAAATTTGCCGCAAAAATGAAATTGAGGCTATATCTCCGCAACGCATTTGCGTATTCAGACCAAAATTGCTGTGTGTCATAGTAGTCATAATCTGAGGCTACCTGCAGAGTTTTGGCGCACTGCCCCCTAGTGGTCAGGAGATATAAAAAAGTGAGTTTTTTGCTCATAACTTCTGAACACTTTGTTCAAAAATCATAAAACTGGTCTCTTTAGATTCAGGGCATCATGCTGAGTCATGAGATACCCAATTTTCTCATATCGGCCATTTTGGGTGTCGGCCATTTTGAAATTTGTCGTAAAATGCTATATTTTACAAACGCATTGGCGTGTCATTACGAAACTCAGTATGTGTCTTTGGGACCTTGATTTGAACCTACACCAAAAGTTTCGGGGCAGCGCCACCTTGTGGTCAAAAGTTATAACACAATTTCCTAAAATGCTAATAACTTTTGATTACATTAAGCTATTTTAAAACAAATGATCTTAATATGTTCCTTGGGTCACACCGAGAACACAGATACCAAATTTGACATAGTTTGCCTAAATTTCATATCCGCCATGTTGTTTCATTCAAAAACCTACTTTTTCAAACTCCTCCTAGACCGTTTGTCCGATTTTCACCAAAATCGAATCGTATCATCTTCAGACTGTGCTGACAAAAAGTTATCTGTATTAATGATTTTTCAGCCATTTAGCCTAAAATCTTTTAAAATGCAGTTTAGTTTATTTGCCATTTGTCTGTTTGACCAGATTTTGGCATGCCCTTTAATGCAAAGTTTGGTTGCCTGATTGTAAATATTGTAGCTATATTTATTATTATTATTGTTATTTGGGAAAGTAGGGAGACCGACGCCATTTTTGTTTATTGTAGTTGTTTGATCTTTGTTTTTGGTTAGGGAGTTAGGTTTGTACATTTGTATTTTCTTTTCTTTACTTTGAGGTTAGGGTTTAAGTAAGAGGTTTTTTGAAACAAGGAATTTTTGTTTGTTGTTTTGGCCTTGTCGGCTCCTGAATCTTATGTCCCATCCTTAAAAACAATAAATTTATCATTTTTCGAAATATTACCTTTTTGTGTTTTTCATGTTGCACCCTTTTCCCTAGACGGGGTGTAACATGAAATTGGGGGCTCGTCCATTGGCAAGATATATTATAAGCCAAATTTATTTTGCAAGGTTATTTTGTTTGTTTGCCTGGAGTTTTTCTTTTGTGAGGGAGGAAATATAGAGATTGACATGACGACAAAATTTGAATTAGAAAAATTTGTGATTGCGCCCACAGAGGAGAAATTTGAAAAATGCCGTAAAGACGATTTGTTATTAATCGCAGATTTCTTTGATTGTCGTATCTCGAAATGCGCTCAAAAGGGAGATTAAAGAGGCACTGCACATGGAGCTGGTAAAACAAAAGATATTGCCTGGTGAGAGTGTGGTTACGGGTGTTGCGTCTCCAGCACTGTCTGAGGATTTGGATGCTGTGGAGGCAGAGTTCAAATTCGACGATGGGGCTTGCATGGATCCCGTTAATCCTTCTGCTCCAAAAGACCAGTTGTTGGCAATCAGGTTGAAAGAACTGGAAGTGGAATTAGCCCGACAAAAATACCAGAGTCAGCAGTTACACGTCCGAGCTGTTGAGCTCGAGACTAAAAGAGACATCAGGCTGAAAGAGCTCGAGCTTGAGCTAAAGTCCGAGCAGGCTCGGCGTCCACCTTCTCCTGTGTTGCGAGGAAACACTCCTGTGTCGAGTCCTGTGAGCGCCTCCTCTGCTCTCCCTGCAGAGTCGCATGCATTACCGGTAAGTCGTGAATTTGATGTTACTAGACAAATTTCGTTAGTTCCTACTTTTAGAGAGAGTGAAGTTGATACGTATTTCACGGTTTTTGAGCGCATCGCAGCCACATTACAGTGGCCTAGAAATATTTGGCCTTTATTGTTACAATGCAAACTTGTAGGTAAAGCGCAAGAAGTGTGTTCTGCATTGACGCTTGAGCAAAGCTTAGATTATGATGCAGTTAAAGTGGCCGTGTTAAGAGCTTATGAACTCGTCCCGGAGGCTTATCGACAGAAGTTTAGGAAACATGTGAAAAACCCCAATCAAACATTTGTTGAATTTGCACGTGAGAAAACCACATTGTTTGAAAAATGGTGTGCTGCTAGTAAAATTTCAACTTTTGAGCAGTTGAAAGAGCTAATTCTAGTGGAAGAGTTCAAAAACTGCATTTTAGAAAAGATTGTAGTTTATTTGAATGAACAAAAAGTTTCATCTCTATCAGAGGCTGCTGTTTTTGCTGATGAGTTTGTGCTCACGCACAAAGTTTCTTTCTTGTCCCCACGCACTTCACATCATGCAGTTGTAGATCGCAGACACAGTTCAAAAACCGCAATGGCTCCTCAAAATGATCAGACTTCTGATTCATCATTGATGTTGCGTGAATGTTTTTACTGTCATGAGAAGGGGCATTTGATTGCTGCTTGTCCTGTGTTGCAGCGGAAAAATCAGAGAAAAGCTCAAAGTGCACCTAAAAGTGTCGCTTTCATTCGTACTCGCTCATCCGATTCTTTGCTATCTATTGATCCCTCATTTGAACCCTTTGTGTGTAAAGGAGCGGTGTCACTTACTGAACTAGATTCAGAACCCAAACAAGTACGTATTCTGCGTGATACCGGTGCTGCACAGTCATTTATTTTAGCAGATGTGCTCCCTTTCTCTTCACAGTCCAGCTGTAATTCTGATGTTTTAGTTCAGGGAATTGAACTTGGTGTGGTCAGAGTTCCCTTGCACACTGTATATTTACGTTCTGATATTGTGACTGGTTTAGTTAAAGTGGCTGTACGAAGTCAGTTACCACTTAAAGGAATCTCCCTTATTCTTGGGAATGATTTAGCTGGAAGCAAAGTTGCTTGTCTTCCCGAGGTTACCGATGTACCTTGTTTGTCAGAAAATGATGCGTTGACTCAGGAATTCCCAAGTGTATTCCAGTCCTGTGTTGTGACTCGAGCACAAGCTCGTAAATTTGAAAATGAAGTTGATCTTTCCAACTCATTCATGAGTTCAGATTTCCAAGATGTTGAGAACACAAATGCAGAGGTTCGTTCAGAGAACTTGAGTTTTGGACCTGGATTCGACTTTCCTTTTGATAGAAAACAGTTAATTGAGGCACAAAGGGCTGATACTACTTTGAATTCATGCATTTCTACTGTCATTGATAAATCTGAACTACCAGTTCATGCAGTTGCTTATTTTTTAGATGATGGTGTACTCATGCGTAAATGGAGTCCTGACAACTTGAAGCATGATTGGAGTGCTGTATTTCAAGTAGTTCTTCCAAAGTCCTACAGAGATCATGTACTGAGTGTCGCTCATGACCACGAACTTTCTGGTCATCTAGGTATTAAGAAAACCTACCATAATCTTTTGAAACACTTTTTTTGGCCCGGAATGAAGTCTTCTGTGTCCCAATATTGTCGTTCTTGCCATGCGTGTCAAGTTGCTGGAAAACCAAATCAGGTCATTTCCCCAGCACCATTGAAACCTATTCCAGTGATGAATGAACCATTTGAAAAGCTTGTCATTGATTGTGTTGGTCCTTTACCAAGGACTAAGTCTGGTCACTCTTACTTATTAACTTTGATGTGCTCTGCTACTAGGTTTACGGAAGCCATCCCACTACGTTCATTGAAAACCCCTACAATTGTTAAAGCAATTGTCAAATTCTGCACCACATTTGGTTTGCCCAAGTTTATCCAATCAGATCAAGGTTCTAATTTCATGTCCAGAGTATTCCGCAAGGTAATGAAAGAGCTTAACATTAAACATTGCATATCAAGTGCCTATCATCCTCAATCGCAGGGGGTGATCGAAAGATTTCATCAAACCCTTAAGTCCATGATCAGAACATACTGCCTCCAACATAAGAAACATTGGGATGAAGAAGTTCCTCTTCTGTTGTTTGCAGTTCGAAATACGGTTCAAGAGTCACTTGGATTCAGTCCAGCCGAGTTAGTTTTTGGCCATTCTCTGCGTGGACCATTGAAGGTGTTACAGGAACAATTACTTTCTGTAAATCCGTCTGTTACCTCTAAGAATGTGCTAGATCATGTTAGTTCTTTTCGTGAACGTTTACATTCAGTGTGGCAGTTAGCACAACAGGCCCTAGCAACTTCCCAGTCCCGTATGAAATCCCGATATGACAAAAAGTCTGTGCAACGCTCATTCAAGGTTGGTGATCAAGTTCTTGTTTTGATGCCTTTGTCTGGTTCAGCTCTTCAAGCCAAGTTTACTGGGCCATATGTGATTGAAGAGAGGTTAAGTGACACTGACTATGTAGTGCAAACTCCTGAAAGAAAGCGAAAAACTCGTGTATGCCACATAAACATGCTTAAACTGTATGTCTCTCGTCCTGACTCTAAAGATTCTGCCAGTTCTCCAGTGTCTCCTCCTGCTGTTGTAACTTCTGTGGATGTGGTTCCTTCTGAGTACTCTCCCTGCATGGACGGTCTTCATTTAGGAAGTGCTTGTCTTTCTGGTGCTCGTTTGCAAAACTCTGAAGCTCTTGTAACTCTTGGATCTAAACTCTCACATTTGTCTATGTCGTCTCAAAATGAACTTATACAGTTAGTTAACAAGTATTCTACACTTTTCTCAGATGTACCTACGGTGACTAATGTGTTGAAACATGATATTGATGTTGGTGATCGTCGTCCTGTTAAGCAAAACGCTTATCGTGTCAATCCTGTTAAACGGGAATTGGCAACGCTAAGTTTGTAACTAAATTAGACTTGCTTAAAGGTTATTGGCAGGTGCCGCTTACAGAACGTGCTTCTGAAATCTCAGCCTTTGCCACCCCAGACGCCTTTCTGCAATATAATGTTTTAGCTTTTGGCCTTAAAAACGCTCCAGCCACCTTCCAGCGTTTAATGAATCGCGTTTTAGCCAATGTCAAAAATTGTGAGGCTTACCTCGATGATGTAGTGTGTTACTCGGATACATGGAGTGATCACTTGCAGACCCTAGAGGAAGTGTTCTCAAGGTTTCAAGCTGCTAATCTTACCCTTAATTTGGCCAAATGTGAATTCTGTCATGCTACTGTCAAATATCTAGGCAAGGAGGTTGGTCATGGTACTGTTCGCCCTTTAGAAGCCAAAGTTCAGACAATTGTTGAGTTTCCTGTGCCCAAGTCTAAGAGAGAACTTAGACGATTTCTCGGAATGGCTGGTTACTACAGAAGTTTCTGTAAAAATTTTGCTGATGTTGTAAAACCTCTCACAGATAACCTACGAAAAGCTGTGACCTTTGACTGGAATTCTGAATGTGAACTTGCCTTTGAGTCTTTGAAAAATTTGTTGTGCAGTGCTCCTGTTTTAACTGCCCCTGACTTCTCTAGACCCTTTAAACTTGAAGTGGATGCCAGTGGTACGGGTGCCGGTGCTGTCCTGCTGCAAGAAGATGACCAAGGAATCGATCATCCTGTATGTTTCTATTCTAAGAAGTTCAATCGTCATCAAGTTAACTACAGTACCATAGAGAAAGAAGCACTAGCTCTTTTGTTAGCTCTACAACATTTTGAAGTTTATGTTGGTTCCAGTTCGCAACCCATTGACGTGTACACTGATCACAACCCACTTACATTTCTACACCAAATGTGTAACAAAAACCAGAGACTCATGCGTTGGGCGCTCATTTGTCAGAGTTTTAATTTGAACATTATGTACAAGAAAGGTGTTGACAATGTTATTGCAGATTCTTTGTCCAGATGTCATTTGTAAACCTGTAACCATGTTTATTCTTAAGTGTGGGGGTGTTACGACCCTATGTTTCTGTATTATTATTTCTGTTTTTCTGTTAGTATCTCTGTGTGTTTGTCTCTATCTAGAAACCTCATGTTGATTGGCTACTACACGCTGATTAATGCTCTGTCCCGATTGGTGCACAGCACTTTAAAAGAAGCATGTCATCACTTCCTCTAGAGAGATTTTGGGGAGAATGGAGAGAGGTTGTTTGGTGCATGTTGTGGAAGCTGTGTTATTGTTAAGAGAGTTGAATTTGTTAAGTGTTGAAAACTGTGAGTCTTTGTTTGAATTAGTTTGTGTTTGAAGAGTTTGTTGGATTTGACCAATTTGCCTGTTTGACCCTGATTTTTGGATTGCCCTTTTCAAAGTTTGGTTGCCTGATTGTACATATTGTAAATACTAATTATTATTATTATTATTGTTGTTATTTGGGAAAGTAGGGAGACCGACGCCATTTTTGTTTATTGTAGTTGTTTGATCTTTGTTTTTGGTTAGGGAGTTAGGTTTGTACATTTGTATTTTCTTTTCTTTACTTTGAGGTTAGGGTTTAAGTAAGAGGTTTTTTGAAACAAGGAATTTTTGTTTGTTGTTTTGGCCTTGTCGGCTCCTGAATCTTATGTCCCATCCTTAAAAACAATAAATTTATCATTTTTCGAAATATTACCTTTTTGTGTTTTTCATGTTGCACCCTTTTCCCTAGACGGGGTGTAACAAAGTGGTACATAAATAAACCCCAAACTAAATTATACATGAAGCAATTAAAATAAAAAATTAAGAGGGTTTTGTGATTTCAACATCAACATTACAGTTCAGAAACAATGCTACAACCTTAACAACAATATCTAATCACACATGAATGCTTGAATAATTATTATGAATATGAGCTCCGCGCTCCCCTCTCTGGCCACCAGAGGGAGCTCACACATATACCGACACTACACTACACACTACATTTCCCAGAAACCCACACACTGGACTGATTGCACACACCAGCTGGACACCATCATGACTGTTTGTCACACCAGCTGTATACCATCACCTGGACAATAAAAGACTCCATCACCCAAACACAAACTGCGAAGTCTTGATCAGCCATGGTTATCGTCCTGTCCCGACCTGTGCCTGGATTAACGCTTGTGAATGTTATCTGCCTGTCTTGACTACTCGCCTGGATTACCGTACCTGAATCTGTCTGCCTGCCTCTCTGACTCCTGCTTGGATTACCGTTTATGTATGCTCTCTGTTTGTCCTGACCATCTGCCTGTACGACCATTCTTATTAAAGACAAGCGATTGGATCCCTGCCTGTGAGTCCCCTCTGTTACAATAATCTACACCCAAGTTCTTATTTTACAAGCACATGAAGCTCAGGGACATCGGCCGTAAAGCTTGTTTCATATCACATACACGTACAAACTGTAAGCAGCCGTGTGACAGCAGTAGAAGGCGGTATTCTGAAAATATTGTAGTTTCTTTGTTTTCTTTGCAGCCATAAATTATAAAATTATTGCGGTTGAGTCATTAAAAATGTTACAAACTTAACTGTGAACTCTAAATAGCATAATGAGGGGTAGTAATATTTTCAATTATCATCAGTCTACTCAGAATGGAACAACAAAGAGCAGTTTAAAAAATCTGGACAAACGGATCTAGTTTCACAGGGTTTAAGCCAGGCCTAAGTGAAATGAATACATTTAGGTAGATGTATAAATGTGCATAAGAAAAAAAAAACTCTACTGCTGTGCATTTTGAGACAAAGGCAATGACGTATTTTAAGACACATCAGTGCAAGTTACTTTCAGTTAAAACAGCTCAAACATGCATTTTAGTCTGGTACATGCTTAAGCCTTGTCTGTGACAGGCAACTGTGTTCATTGTGAGTCTGTCACTGTGTATGTGGAATTTGTGCCAAAACAGAAAGAAGCTCAGTAACAAAAGTCTACTTTCATCTATGATGTGCTGCTTATACAGTACACATAGTGTAAATTATGCATTACTTGTTAAAATGGGAGTTGGAATAATATTGCTTTTGTGTGTGGTGTTAAACCGGTTTTCTTTCCTCAACACACAACATTTTGAATGTCTTCTTTGTCTGATACACCCATTTCAGGCACTAATGCGCTAATAACCCGAATCAGGTGTGCTTGTTTAGGAAGAAATACAAAATGTCAATGTGTATGGGTTCTTCAATAACAGGGTTGTGAACCACTGCCATACACAATGGGCCTTAAAAACACAAATTTCGGTTTAAATCAATCCAAAACTAATCTTAAATAAATTTGAGTGTACTGCATTGAATGCAACTATTTACAACCAAACTGTTTTACAAAGACTTTACATAGCATTTTATTATGCTTGCGTTAGATGAACAAGGCACAGTGATCAAGCATTGACTTTCACCAGTTCAACATTCCATATTAAATACACAACCTAAAATCAATTCATTTTTTTCAATGCAGACCTTTCAAGTAATGAATTTTCTGATTTTTTTTTCTGTGCTGGATTTTAATTTATTCAACTACAACTCTGTTGAACGTCAACATTCCAGTTGTTGTTGCCTTCAAGTGTCCTGCCCATCACTGTCCTCCTGCCGTTGGGTGGCTGGATATTCTAGAAGGGAAATAGGGGTCTCCTTTGCTCTCGTTTGCTCCCTCTCACGTCTGGTGACTCCTCTGCTGCTTGCCTTCGAAGATACTGTCTGACCTCGGAACAGCTGAGCCCGACGTTGACAGAGACCCACTTTACTGAGCAGTATAAAGACATCTCCTTGGAAGGCCTTGGTGAAGATGGCATAGAGGAAAGGGTTAGCACAGGAATTCAGAGGATAAAACAGCACCAGGAGGATCTTAGAGTTTGACACAGTGATGAGCGGGTGGTCCAATGCAGCTGTCATAGCATACAGCGATATGGGTGCCATGCAGAGGAAGTCGGTAAAGATAAGTACGGCCATACGCTTGGCAATGTTGGTGTCTTTGTTGGCAGACTGATGCCTGGGGTTGTGAACAGCACAATAGATCTTAATGTAACATGCACAAATGGCTACAAAAGCCAGGATGTTAAGAACAAGTACACATAGGATATAAACCTGGCCCACAAGGGTGTGGGTGTCCATGGGCAGACAAATGCTGACCTTCTGGTAGCTGCTGACCCCAATGAGGGGCATAAGAGCTATTAGGAGGCAAAAGATCCAGCCCACTAGCATAATGACTAAGGCATGGGATAGACGCAACTTACGGTCCAGCCGCATTGCGTAGGTGATGGCATACCAGCGTTCTAGGGTAATAGTGGTCAGTGTGTAGACTGACAGTTCACTAGCAAAGACAGAGAAGAACCCAGCTAGGTTACATCCCGGACCTGTCTGCCAATCAATAGCATGATTATAGTATTCAGAACGTGTGTGGAGGTCCACAGAAGCAATGAGCAGCAGGTAAACGCCCATGCAAAGGTCAGCAAAGGCCAGGTGGCACATTAAAAACCTTGAGACAGAAAGTTTGTAGTGGCTGGTGAGCAGCACCAACAGTACAAATAGATTGCCCAACACAGCAAGCAAACTGACAAACCACACAGATACTCTCAGAAAGCTGAAACCCATGATGTCCTCACAAGGGTTGAACTCATCAGGAGCAGGAAAACAGGCAACATCCTCTCCTTCCTCACACACAATGTAGTCATAGCGACTGTCAAACTCATGGCTGGTGTCTTCCTGGGGGTTCTTCAGGGTTTCACCAAAGCCCACATCATCGTCTGGGTGTCCGCCAAAGTAGGTGTGGTAATGCAGGCTGCTGTAAAAGTCCTGGTGGTCGTAGGTGTCTCTGAAGAGGTTATCTCCCGACTCAATGCCAGGCTCCATGCTGCTGGGCAGGCCGGGAAATGAAAAAGTGCCAACAGATCTCTTTTGAAGTTGATTATACCTGGCAGTTAGGTTACAAATAATGTCCTCTAAGTACCTGTAATTTAAAGAGCAAAAATCCTTAAGCTTGCATGCCAGAAAATCCACTTTTAGAACTAGCCTTATACTTAGAATCTTCAAAAAAAATTAGACAACCAATTATGTGATACCACAGTTTAGTCATAGTCAAAAATACTACATGAATTGAAATCCAGATCTTTACTCATATAACAAACACTCATATTTTCTTAAGGGCCAGTCACACAGCCGATCACACACGAATCGCTCACAAATCACGCACAGATTGGGTTTGTGCGTACTTGTGCGTCGAGAAATATACCAAATTTTTGGGGGGTCGGGGATAGAAATCACTGACATATCACGCACGTCGACCTATAAGAGCAAATACGGTGCAGTATTCCACGAACATTTGACGCACACCCGACACATGAATCACTGACGGAGCGCGTCCAAACACGCACGCTTCGCGAACGTTCCACGTACAAGCACTTTCGTTCCGCGCATGTCGACGCACGCCTGACGCATGAATCACTGACGGATCACGCTGCAACAGTTTGTCTTAATTCAAACTTAATTACTAATTGCATAATAAATTGAGGGACCAGACATCCTAAATTCCAATGAGTCACCTTTAATCCTTTAAAGCACCCAACAACAAAATCGTTCAAACATCAACTTAAATACAAACACAAATTACTTCCTTTTTCCCTTTTTAAGAGCAGTCCAATTGTAGCTTTAGGCTACCGAGAGTTCAGTCCTTGCAGAGGTAACAGAGTGAAGAAAGAGTACTTAAGCCCGTTGCAGTTGAAGACATATCCACCAGTGGACAGAAAACACAACTCCAGCCGATGTAGTAAATGCTTGAAGCTGAAGGCGTGGTCGATTGGTGATCCTCTCTTAGACAAGTCCTATTAATGTTAGCTGTATCCTCATTCTTACAAAGAACCCGCTGCATTAAACAAAAATGACAAACTTAGTGCTACTCTTTACATGAACATTTATGACCTAAACATCATATACAAAGACAAACAATCGTACTCACAGTTGAGCTTTCGAACAAAAAGTTCCTCGAACACCGGGTACAAAACAAAAACAGCTTCTCGCAGGAAGATCCTTAGGTGCCTAGCACATGCTTCCTACCTCCTGCTTCTTCTCTACTCCTTTTATACTAATAGGTAGCCCAGAGGCTACAGCACTACCTAGTGGTACATTCAGACATTACATGTATAACCAAATACTGACACAAAAAGTAGCAGTAAAACTGTTACAACGCATGGAACACGCACCCTCGGCGTCACTGCGTCATCCGTTCCGCGCATATAAAAAGCCCTGCTCTGGTCTTCTAGTGATCCAGTTTCTGGTCCAGACAGCCCGGATCTGTTGTCTTCTTTTGCTGCATCTTTTCCTGGCCAACATCTGATGAAGTTGCACCATCTGGGCATTCTGGTTCTGCAGCAATAACATCTCTTCTTAGAGGGTTCATAGTGATATGGACCCCTTGGCAGCAAGGTCTGGAATGGCAAAAGTGCCTGAAATGGCTGCTTTTATATGCCAGAAATAATACGTGAGTTGTCAGTGATTCATCAGTTTTTCGTCAGTTAGTCGTGCGTCCATGTAAGTTATTCCTGCGTCGGCTGTGCGTGGCAATGTGTCGGAAATGCGTCTACCGTCAGTGGATGTGCATCGTTATGCGTTTTTTTCTGTCAGTGATATGTCAGTTATTCTTCAGTTTTGTAAGTGATTGTCAGTGGAATGAACGTGCGCGTGATACGTGCGTGTTTCATGCGTGATATGAAGGTGGGGCGTCAGTGGACGTGCGCGGTTTCGAACCAGTTCCGACGCATAAGCACTGACGGCCGACGCGTGTCCCGCGCATGGTCACGCATCCTCGACGCATAAACTACGCACGCCGACTCATGAATAACGGAAAAATTTTGAACCGTTCAAAACTCGAAATCACGCACAAACCGCCTTCGACGCACATCCACTTATAATCACTGACGGTCCACGTTCGTTCCACCGACGAATTACGCATACGACACACGCTCCGCGCAGAAACGAAAATCTGTGCGTAATTTGTGCGTGATTCATGTGTTTTCGCTGTGTGACTGGCCCCTTAGTTTCTTGCGATGATAAATCAAGGCCACAAACCCCCTTTTTTTCTTCAAGTTCTTGAATGCACAGCAGTGGCTAGGGTAGGTCAGGTCTGCTGTAATTAGGTGTCTGAAGGTCTTGATCGGTGGTAGCTTTTTGAGGGTCCAGACATTCCGAGCACAGAGTTCCCGAAGTGACTCCAAGCCTCTGGTTGGGAGGGAACTGACAGCCGACTCTGAAACATCACTAATTAGAAAAATACAAAATACAAAATAAAATAGGCAACAAAATTCCATAATGTTGAAAATCATTGTTTGATATTATTTTCAATAGTTTGACATTAATTTCGAGTTTTGGCAGTTTTTTTATATAATCTTATATAGAGAAGCCAAGCATTCAGACAGGACAAAAATACATGAATTAAAGGTCCTTGTTCTAAATAAACAGATCAGATACTTTTTCTAATGCTGCTCTCATAGACTCCCTGTAGATGGGACATACGTTTTTTTGTCTTACACTTTTGCTCCCTATATAAAATACAAGTGTATGTATCAAGAGTAAGATTTCATGTATCTAAATAAACATTTATGAAATTTAAGGCTTCAGTTACACTGTCAAACATATCTGATGTTTTCACTGATCAGCTGATCTTAATGTATGCATGTAATTAGCAAAACAACTTAATGAGATTTTCAAATGTGGTTGGAAATGTGTATCTAGCATCTGGTCTGCATGTAAACAGTCATATTTGATTATCATAATGATTATCATAACGCCATCATAATGCAGGGCATTAAGTCTGATTAAGTCACCTGTTTAAGTCTGTGGGTACAATACAATACATGTTAAATACAATACGTTACAATATGTTAAAAAGGTTACAGATATCTTGCTGTTTATAAAGATATTTCACGTTGCCACATCAACGATTTTTTCAAGCTTTTTTCAAGCTTTTAACATTTTGTCATCGTTAAGACCATGGGCATGCAATAACAACACACAATTAAGTTGCATTAATATTCAATACCTATGAGAACTAGTGCATTTTGTCTCTATATTGTAAACAGTTGGTTTATTTTTATATGAATATAAGCAAGTGGGACAAACAAAGGATAAAAAGCTATCTGTACATTAGGCCTTGTGTGAACGGTGTGGCATACATTTTTGGTTATATTTTAGTTTATGATTTCACTGGAACAGAGAGCAGTATGTGGACAAGAAGAAACCAGGTAAGCAGTTTCAATATCACTCAAAGAATCCCATTTCTCACTGCCTACTTTTTTTTGCACAAAAACAAACAAAATAAATCCTCCCAAAAGGATCATCACACCCTGAGAGACAAAAATATCCATTAAATTTGAGTTTGTTTTTGTTTCCGTTTTAAATAGATGTTCCAAAGAGTCTATTGTGCAACATGAGTTTAAAATGAAGTAAAACACACTTGCAGCCTCCTTGTCTGATTTTGTCATTTTGAGATAGTTAGCCAGTGAACTCATAGCAATGATTTCACACTGATCTGACTCCTGAGAGGGTAGCTGAGGGGCCACATTATTAACTTATTAACTATGATTTCAGCAGGCCCACAATAGCAGCCAGATAAGATATTACTAGGGTCAACATTCAAATGAGAAGATATTTTTGCACTTACAGAAAACAACTTTTTATTTTATAAAACATACCAAATATTTAAAAATCATCTTTAACAGATCTATGTTCCAATAATAAAAAAACAATCTTAGAATTTTTATAATTATTATTCTTTCTAATCTCATAATTTTTCCAGAACCCTGTTCCCCAAAACACAACAAAATAATTTGCTAAAAAGGGCTGCAAACCCTGTGTGAAAGATCTCAGGGTGACCTACAGATACTAAATCTCAAGTGCTTTCAGGAGAAACAAAAGGCACTCACAGGAGCATTGGCCCACTTGTAGTCCCAGCAAACATTCTCTCATCTAGCCTTGTCAGCTGCTTATTTCTATGCAAGTACCTGGAAAGAAAAGGAGTGAAAACGTCCAGTTTGGGAATTATAATATATTGTTATTAAATGTTACAATTAAACATTCGATTTTTCTTTTTAGCTGTTATTTGTGCTATGAAATGTATATAGGAATGTAACCATAATTGTGCTATAATTAATTAATGAACTGTTGGTTTGAAAAAAATTGGCCTTTTTCATGCAATAGCTGATGGTTTTAAATTGATCTGGAATTGTCTGATGCATCTACATACCACAAAATCGAAATAACATACCACATTGAAATATTAACTATTAACAGCTGCGCCTTTAAATGCACACATAAATGTCTTAAGATTTGATTATTTAACTAAAAATTCTGAATGCAAGGCTTGCAAGAGGGGCCCACATTTACAAGCACTTTAACAATCTAGAAATTGAGTTTTACTATTACACATTTAATGGGTGCCTTTGTCCTGGTGTTGCAGTCCAATGTCAACATGCAAAAGCACAAAGACACAGCAAGAGATTACAAGCTAAGGGAGCTTGAGATATGAGGGGGATTGACACTAATATCCCATATTCTCAGCAGAAAACTCTTGGGAGCAGAAGTTAATGACACAAGTATCCAGATTTGTGAAACATCAATAGTGAATAATAGAGCCCCCCAACGTGTCCTTTACTCAAGTATAGAGTTTTCTCATGGGAACTGAATGAGAAGACCCTGGATTTTTATCCAGACTATTGAATCAAGTGAATGAATAGTTCAATTAAAAGTGAAAATTAAATCATTATTTACTTGCATGCTGTTGCTTTACCAGAGGATTACAAAAACAGTATTCCCTCATCCAGTGAGTTTCACACTCTGCTAAACAGCTTCTAAAGCGATCATTTTGGGAGGTATAGGTACCAAACGTTAGGTTGTTTTGAGTTTGTTTATCTGAAGACTTTAATGGGTTTATGAAGAGTTTTATGGGTTTATTCTATTCTATTTTATTGTTGGCTTTGGTGTTTTTTTGGAATGATGATGACGAGCCACTTACAGATTCTTCTTTCAAGAATCAAATCTAATTTTGCAATGAAATTAAAGTGAGTAAATAATCATATAATTTATTTTCATAATTTATCATTTATCAGTTTTGGTAATTCTGTTAATGATCAATGCATCATAAATGTGTATATGGTTTTACAAGTTTTTATAAAGAACTTTACACAGAGTTCAGCTTGGTGCCATTGAAAGCGTGATGTTGGACCTCTGTAAAGCCGTTGCTGTAGAGCTTTCTGTTGAATGAAAAGCAAGAAATAACAGTCATGGCCTCATGCAAAATTCTTCCTGATAACATTATCAGGATCAGACTCAGATTTGGACAGCATACAGCACATCTCTGAAGAGCGAACATGAAGATGCTTGAGTCTCTCAATTTACAGCAAAGCATTTATAATTGTACAGAAACTAGAAGAAATCGCCTTCTGCTAAAAGGGTTTATTCTTGTAATCAACAGAATCCCAGCAATTTACCCTATAAGGAACAATATTGTTAAAAAAGCCAACAAGGGACAGTTCAAAACAGTTTTCTCTGTTAGCATAAAACAAATTGATAAGACTTACACTGACAGTAGATCATTGGTAATGCCAAGAAAAGCATTAGATGGAATTTCAGCAATATAGGGATTATCGCTAATTTCTCTGTAGGAAAAGGAGAAATAAATTACAAATGAATACCTTCAAAAACACTGATCTGTATGATAACTGCAGCATTAGAACACCTCACAGTAGGAAGTATGAGTCATCAGCCTGGATATTGGTCAGGTCAGGGAAGATGGTGAGGCCTGTGTTGAATAAGCCTCTGCAAACACAACACCTCCTGGTTATCATTCTATGGTCCACAAAGACACATTGCTTTGAGGTAACTACTTTGGTTTGAGTGCCCTTATGTTATTGTTGGGGTGAGTAACATGTTTGAGCCAGTGTGGTTCAAACAACGGAGGTGCAGAGAGTTACATAAGAGTGTGGTAGTAAAAACTTTTATTTCTTGTTTAAACCATTCCCCATGATACCATGGATTTTCACCCAAAGTCAGTGCAGAACCTTTAGAGACAGTATATTCCACACAATTAATAATATGAAAAATCATTTTGTATTGACATCCGTAAAAAAAGAAGATATATTTAAGTGAAAACCAAAAATGTGTTAAAAAAGCATTTAATTTTATTAACGTTATTAATAATGTTATTAATTGTACGCTTTTTTTTATTGCTTGGCTAAATGATACCCAAGCAATAAGTGACATTTATGCCTAAATCAAGAAAAATATATTTATAACAAGAATATCAAAACGATTTGTAGGCAAAAAGGTATGTGTAGACAAAAGTAAGTGTAGTCTTTTGCTTACAAATACTGTAAATTAGGGAGATTCTTTAAAGCCTCTGGATGGATGAATGCCAGATTCCTTGTGTTCCTTATTTCTCTGAAAAGAGAAAGAGTGAGAGAGAGAGAGAGATTGATTGAGTTCACAAAAAGTGAAGTGCAGTGTGTAATGTATTCACATGATTGAATGAAAGAGATATGAGCCTAAAATATTTACAACAGTACCTTTTTACCTTGGTTGGAAATTATGCTTACATGTAATATAATTAATTTCACAACATTTCTGCAGATAACGAGAATAACAGTTCTTTGACCTCATTTGTTTCAGGTTACTCAGCCATATATAGTAAAGAACATTTGTTTTTGAAAAAAACATTTGTTAACAATGTTAAGAGAAAACCCAAACAAAGAATGGGTACAGAGGCAGGACAAGCCACTAAAACCTTTGAACCTTTACAATATAATACCAGATGGGTGAATTTAATCAGGGTGTATTCAATAAAAAAACAGTTGCACTATGAAAGTAAAAAGAAAGAAAGAAAATTATGTTTTATGCAACTGAAATAGTTTCAGAAATGTTTTTTTTATTAAATTAAAATATAATTCAAGAAAATAAAACAAAAGTGATTTAATCACTGAAAATGAATGAGATGCGATACAAACATACATTGAACTGAATGTGTTCAGTAATGATAATTAAATAAATAAAATGATTTAATGTAATGATTACACTTTATATTATGCCAAGTGGGTCCTGTCAATTCAAGTCAAAATGATTTGAATGCATATGCATTACATTGCATTCAAGGAATGCTCTACTGATTGAGCTACAGGAAAGCTAAATACAGCTTGAAACAGTGACTAAATTAACGAGAAGTAAAGCCTCAACCCCAGATGCTTTAAAACAGCACAGCAGTAATGACTTTTTGAACTTAGAGAGAAAATAATAACCATGCAACCGTCGACTACAATATCACAAAATACAGTAAATTGTCCCTGAAAAAAAGTCCACTCTTTCAATCCTATCAGGTAAGAAGAATTGTCTAAACTCGTTAAATCATCAAAATCAACAACATGTGTGCTAGACCTGATACCAACTAAGCTACAGAAAGAGATGCTTCCAGAGATCATAGATCCTCTTCTTAATATCATTAATTCATCTTTGTCATTAGGATACGTACCAAAAACCTTTATGCTGGCTATAATTAAACCGCTTATTAAAAAATCACAACTTGATTCAAGAGAATTAGTTAATTAGTCAGGGCGATATCGAATCTACTTTTTCTGTCAAAGATTCTAGAAAAGGCAATATATTTACAACTATGTCCCTTTTTAGAAAGAAACGGTATCTACAAGGATTTCCAGTCAGGATTTAGACCGTATCATAGTACTGAGACTGAATGATTACAAATGATTTGCTCTTATCACCCGATCGTGGTTGTATCTCTCTGTTAGTGTTACTGGATCTTAGTGCTGAATTTGATACTATCAACCACAAAATTCTTTTGAATAGACTCCAAAACTATGTTGGCATTAGTGGAATTGCATTGGCATGGTTCAAATCACACTTATCTGACCGTTATCAGTTTGTAGCAGTAAATGAGAAGATCACAAGTTCAGTATGGAGTACCTCAAGGTTCAGTACTAGTACCATTGCTTTCATCCTGTACATGCTTCCTTTGGGTGCAATTATTAGGAAGCATGGCATTAGCTTTCACTGTTACGCTGATGATACTCAGCTCTATATTTCTTCTCAATACTAGTTGAGAAAATACTACCAAAAAAAAGTTTAGAAAATTGCAATTTTTGCCAAACACTAAATTCGCAATAGAAGTAGATCGAGTCCACATGAAGACTAAAACTTCACAGTTTCTCCTCATAGCTCGAACATTTAGGACTTACATATGAGTAAGCTTTCTCAGGTTGTAGAAGGAATGCCTTTCTAACCTGCTCAGAGAGACATCCACAGAGAGATAGCTGTGGAAAGAACGAAGAAAATGCAGGTAAAATCCCGTTTTATAATAATACAAGGTTATTTCAAGCTGCAAACCCTCAGCAGAGAGAGAGAGAGAGAGGAGGAAAAGAGAAAAAAGACAAAGATTGTCTGACATACACATTTTTGTCAATCATAATTGTCTAGTGTATATATCATGTATATCCATGTAGGGAAAAAAATGAGAGCAAATTTAGTACATTCAGTTTCTTCAAAATAAACAACACACTTATCACATGCACAGTAGAGAATCATATAACTTTTCATAGAAATTTTCAACAATTTTACAAATGGAGGCAATTATAACACCACGGCTTCCTCAATTAAGTTAAATGTTAGGATAAACTACTTCTCAATGTAAATATTCCCAGATGTGTTTCTGCAACTATAGTATTGAAAAAAGCAAAGCAAAATACAATTCACGCAGAAATCCTCATTTACTTTGGCTAGTTTAAGTATAATCCAGCTCTTTACCAAAATAGTATTACATAACATATTCCTCAACATATTCCTAATATACCCGAGCAGTTGCTGAGGCTAGTTAAAGGGTCAATGTAATGAGAAAAAAAAAACACAAAAAATTCTTAGCATATTGATGCTTTAAATTGCATTTATGCCATGTTCATGCTTTAGAAATATATAATATTGATCTTTACAGGTAATGGAAATGTTTAGGTACCATCAGGTTTCATTAATTCAGCGAACAAGATCTATTCACTTACATTCACTTGGCAAGATTTTAGTTAATTAGTGTAATTTTAAACACATACTCTAACATCAAATGGTTTTGTCTCTAAAAAGCACTTACATTCTGGAAATATTGACCATATTTGCAAAGGCTTCTTGGGGAACTGTCGTCAGGCTTGTCTCGTAGAGACTTCTAAAAATGAAAAGATAATACATATATTCTGAAAATTACACTTAAACTTATATTTACATTTACATTTAAAAACATTTTTGCACATGCAATTTCAAACATCATCATTAAAATAAGTCTATTCAAACTAATTGCTCATTATTACTATTTTCCGCATCTTAGAATAATCTACTTGTTAAGATGTAATGAACATTGCTTTAGGCTCTCTGTTTCAAATGAGAATAAAATTGTTCATGAGCACTATTTATTTTGAACACACATTTAAGCCTTTAAAAACACATGATGCTCACTTCAGTCTCTGGGTTCTTAGCACAGTTCACCAGGTTCACAATTCCCAGACATCAATATTTGAACAATTAAGAAAAGATGAATCAGTGTCTGGCCATGAAATGTTGGTATGGAGATAAAGGTTGGGCTCATGATATTTTGGTAGTACTACAGCACACTGTGAGTGTACATTAGCATCGTATGGTGTTTACTTTTGCCATCTGATAGAGCTCTTTGACCTGAAAACGATGACATCTAACACTGTCAATTGGTTGTGTCAATGTCAATTAACACTGTACATTCACCAAAACCATGAAATAACACAATGGAGGTACTGTATATAAATCATATAAACCAAAAAAACTCTAAATAAAATGTCAACTTTTCTTTTAATTATTATTTACTGAAAATATTTTCCTCCATCATTAAGATGCATTGAACCAGGTCATTAATATTGTTGCATTTGTCATAAGAGTCAGACAGCATTTTTAATATAAAGTGCTAGTAAGATATCAGCTAGACTGGAAAAGAAAATCATCAGTAAATGTAACATAACATTTGGTCTGGTTTTGACACAAGTGTACAAACCGGATGGATTTCTTTTAATGCAACTGATGCATGACAGATTCCATCTAGATAAACTATACTTTTATTGCACAAGAGCACAATGGATACTCTCCAAAACCTTTTCTTTAGTCTTACAAATATGATGATCATTTTTATTTTAGGAGAACTATTAGTAGATGTCACAAACTAGGAATAGGTTAGAATCAAGTTTGGCAAAACCTGAAGGCATTCCTGGTTAAGAATAAAAGTATAATAGCCAAATGCTGCACTCATGCCATGTCGTAACGACTGTAGTCTCAACACTATTAATGCCTAAATGAACCTGCAGTGATCAGGTGGTACAGCGATCCTTACAAATCCTTACTTACAAGCTGCAATTATGAACTTAAAAATCTTGTAATTAGGTAATTACAACATAAACAATGTAAAAGCTACTAAAGGCCGGTGGGAATATGTTTTTTTCAAGTGCAGGTATTACTGCATTCGGATAAATGCTAGACATCCATTCTTGGAAAAAAACATAACAGAGCCAGAATAGAGCTTCACAGGGGTCTTGAGGCAATTAAAATATGAGTGAATGGAGCAGGTCTTTGAAGTGGTGAGTCTAAACAAAATCGTGTGGATTTAATCATGGCCAAATCAAGCAAATATCTCACCTGTTTTTTTCTAAATGCTGCCTCTTTGGCTTGTTTATGCAGACTATAACTACAACTCTAAATGGCATAAAAACATCATTAATTATGCTGTCGAGTTATTGTTATTTATAAAAGTATATAGAGAAATAGCTATATGGTGTGATGTTACCTTGTCAAAAAGGGGCACTCATGGGTGTTTAAACAATGGGCGAATTTACAGCCCGAAGCTGGAAAAAGGTAGATAAAGGAAAAATGAGAAAATACCACCCTGAAAAAATAAACAAACTCCATGACAGTGAACAGACCGTTACTTTACACCGCACTCGTGGTTGGCTCACCTCAACCTCAATCCAAATAATTGCACCACATTAGTGTGCCAATCCTAAGCTTTAAGAAAAGTACTCCCTCAATTTGCCTTTCAAGGAGCAAAACCTTAAAAGCAAACTAAGAAAATGAGTTGGTTTGGAGGGAAATAAATCAAAACAAGTGATTATAAGATATTATAAAGAGGTCTGGTTTTTGTGTTTGTGTGTGTTTTTATTAAATTCCAGAACAAATTTCCATGCCTTTCGGATTTATTTGTGGCTCCTGCATATGCATTCTTTTCTAATTACCATATCAATGTAACCTGTATCCTGGAACAATGCTGTGACCCACAACACTACTGACTCTACAGAATAAAACAAACATTCTGACTCCCAAAAGAATTGCTCCTTGAAACCTTCAACCGACGAATAAAACGCATGCAGTCAGATACTCGAATGAATGACTATTGTTAGCTGGTTCTTAAAATTAATCAAACAAACAAACAGGGGTTGGGCAATGAAATTGAAACACCTGATTTTAGACCACAATAATTTATTTGTATTGTGTAGGCCCTCCTTTTGCGGCCAATACAATTTGAGGCCACGTCCACACGATGCCGGCGCGTTCCCTATCCGATCTTTTTTTTCCTCATTCAAAAAATATATATATCAGCGTCCACACGATACCACCGAAACCGACTGAATCCGGTGTAGTTTACATGCCAGACCAGTATGGGGCGCTGTAATTCTGCCACCGATAATACACTACACACAGAGAAGAAGACTTTGAGCGTGCGCATTGTTGTTGCTGTTCAGTGTTGCCAGATTGCTAGTTACCTTTGGTCACGTCCGACCGGAAAAAAATGCATTGGGCTGGTTGATAAAATTTGGGATGGTTTTTGATGCATAAAATCGCTCAACATTTTTCATTATTTATAAGAGTACGCACTTTGGGCTGGTATTTTTTTTTAAATGGGCGGGTTTTAAGCTGTAGTTGGGCTGGATATCTTCAGTCCAATCTGGCAACACTGTTGCTGTTACTGTGATGCAGCCGACACGTGATGTGATGACATCATTGGTAAACAAAAAATATACGGATTGGCCGTCCACACGAGTCCGCAAGAGTGTCGGATTCAGATCTCTCCACTTTAGGACCCGGTATCAAAAGAGAGCGGATTCAGTCTCCCAAAACGCCGGATCCGTGTGGACGGAACGCCAATCTGATAAGAAATGTATGCGGATGCAGTGATACGCGTCTCCGTGTGGACGGGCCCTGAGTGACACATACAAGTCCTTCACAGAGGCCAGAAGAATTTTGAGCCATTCTTCCTCCAGAACAGTGGCCAGGTCACTATGAGACTCTGACTTGCTCCTCTAAAATTTGACAAAGTGGCTCAAAAATCAGATCTGGTGACTGTTCGGGTCATGTGAGATGTTCAATTTCATGTTCATCAAACATTCTTTCTGTGTGTATTGATCATCATGCTACATTCAGGGTACAGTGTTTGAACCATTAGGTGCACATGGTCCAGCTAGAATGGTTCGGTATAGTCTTTGGCAGAGATGCACACATTAAGCACAGTAGGGAATGGCATAGTATTGCTGCCCAAACCATCACTGATCCACCATCGTTTTTCACTCTTGGCAACAACAGTCTGGGTTTTAAGCATCTTTGGCCCTTCTCCACACCGTAACTCCCATGAATGTGAAGGGGGACTCATCAGAGAACAATACATGTTTAACATTGTTCACAGACCAGGATTTGCACTGTTGGCACCAGTGAATATTGACTTGGAGCTTCCAACAAACAGTTTTGATGGAAACAGGAGAGTTGAGGTGCTCATTCAGTTCTGCAGTGGGTTGAACAGCTGTGGTTTTATGTTTATACCATTCAGGTAATTACCTGAACATCCCTTTCAGACAGCTTCCTCTTGTATCGAAACTTAGATCCTATGTGGTGGTGTGTTGACATTACCCAGGATACCATTCTGTACACAGATTGTTTTAAAGCAGCTTCATCAATTTTGAAATGACTTCAATTTCAGCTATAAAGCAGCTCTACAGAAGACAATAGTATCATTATCCAACTCAATTCCATCTCATTCAGTTTTGTTTTGTCATTTGGGGTATACCGATACACTCAACTCAAGATTTGATCATTTTCACAATACTGTTCACAATGTACAAAATGTAAAAATAACACTGATATTCAAATGACAAATTTATTTCCAAAACATTATACATTTTCATTAGCTTTAGCTTCAAGTTCTTTTTGTATATAGAACTTTATACAGTGGAGTTCGGTTATGTCGACGGCCTTGGGGGTTGCAAAAAAGCGTCGAGGTAACCATTCATCGATATAACCCATATCTAATATAACCGATGTTCCCGGTGTGGAGTGAGCTTAGAGTGACTGTCATTTGAACTGCTCACGCTCATCACTCACCTGGCTGCTGAACTCCAGATCACCAAAAACACCTGAATAAAGAACTTTTACTTTTCTTTCTCCTCTACTGTTTCATGCCCCATGCTCTGATCAATCATGGATTTCCAAACACGATTTTGTTGGCGCTATACAGAGTATCAAGTTGACGGGCAGTTTTGCACAACTCTATACTCAAAATGGCTGCCGTTATAGCCGCTTGTTGCTCAATATAGCATTTGAGCATTTCCACTGAGCTGTACCATTGTGTAACAACATCCATGATAAGCTTATGTGAGCAAAACACTTAAAATGAGGTGACAACCTGGCTTCTCTCACTGCTACCTCCATGTTGCGTGCGTTGTCTGTAATGACAGCCATGCTACGAGCAGATCCTTCAAGCTTCCACTCTTGTATGGCTCTTTTTAAAACTTCAGCTAAGTTCAGCTAAGTGTGTGTCTAAAAAACCCCAGCCGATTTTCATTTTCATTTATCACTGTGCATAACACGTGACGTGACTGCAATGTAGCTCTGAACAGTCCACCCATCAGTTATTATTGCCACACTCTCAGCCATTTTCAAACCATCTGTCACATTTGCTTTAGGTTCGTTATACATTTCCTGACTGAAATGCCGGTGTGTGACGGAATATGATACCTGGGCTCCAGTACCTTAACAAATTTGTGAAATCCAACATTGTTGACAATAGAGAAATGTCTCGTCTTTTGCGATAAAAACTTTGCACCTGGTTATACTCTCAAGCTTTTGCACTTGAAGACCACATTGAAGCCAAACTATGCTGTATAGATGTTTAGCCTTCTTTCATTCTCTTTTTCACACCCAGTTGCAGGAGTTTGTGGTTGTGATGCTGTCTGTTTTTTCCCACTCTCCTGTCACGTGACTGGAAAACCAAAATGCTGCTTAGACATTGGATTCATAAGGTGGACAGGGAGAATATTAATGGTCCTTTAAGCCCCAACTGAGCAAGCCAAAGTTCGACAGTGACAAGGAACCAAAACTCCATCAGGGGATTCTGGTCTACTTTGGGCTTTGATTTATCTATCCACCTCCTGTCAAGCGAGCACTCTGAGGAGGAAGGAATGTTGCGCTCCGAAGGCTCAATTGGCGCACTGATTTGGCGGTAATTACATGTGATGGTGCCTGACGAGGCGAGATGGAGGAAAAATAGATAGTGTAATCGAGACTGGACAGACAAACCATGGAGGAATGTTCCAGGATGGCTAAACAAACCCGTGGAGTGTGTGGATTAGAGCATGGCATGAGACACTAGTTAAAAGAACAGAAGAGGCCACCAATGTACCCCTAAACAGTAAATGTGAGAGTTAACCTTTTAAAAAATCAGATAGAGCAGAAACCTCCTTCATACAAATGCACATTACGGAGTGCGAGAGATGTTATGCGTGATTTTACCACAGGTAAAGGTGAAGTGTGCCATTTCTATGTGATTTCAGGCAGGTTTTCAGAGCACTTATATGTGAAGAGATTTTGTAATGTATTGAATTTACAATGACTTTATCAAAGAAACAGACACTAGTACTACCATATTTCTAAAATATGCATTTTGGTGAAGCAAGAATAACTATTGTGGTATGTAATGTTCTCATGCTCAACAGTTTTTCTCAGTAGCTTGGTGCATTTCTCTGATCACAACTGAAATTTTCAACTGTAACGCGTGTTCCTGTCTGGGTCTTGTTATTGTGTCACTTCTGTGTTCCCGTCCTCTGTTAGGTCAGCCACTCCCCCTTATTTGCCAGTCAACTGTTTCTTGTTATTGTCTATTTAACCTCCCATGTTCTCCCTAGTCCTTGTCTCTTGTTGATCCCGTATGTGTTAGTGTGTGGATGACTGCCCTGTTCATTACAGTGTTTGCTGAATTCTTCGTGTCTCCTCGTCGTGGTTCTCCTCATCGCACACCAGCACCATCCAAATCGTGACATCAACATTTTCAACCTCCACATAATTTAGTCATCAAAAGCAATTTCTAATTTTTTTGAAAAAATTAGTGTTTTGGTACATTCATGCAATTGATTATGTAGAGTTGTTGGCTATTTTCTACATTATCAATTGCTTATTTCATGTTGCTCAAGATGTATTATTCTGGTTCTCTGTTGAATAGTCCCTTCAAAACATCTAGGCCAGTGTTTCCCAACCCTGTTCCTGGAGGCACACCAACAGTACACATTTTGGATGTGTCCCTTATCTGCCCCATATATTTCTGGTCTTGAGAGTCTCTACTAACAAGCTGATGAGTTGAATCAGGTGTGTTTAATTAGAAAGAGTTGGAAAACCTGTAGTGTTGGTGTGCCTCCAGGAACAGGGTTGGGAAACACTGATCTAGGCACTGCACAAGTCATTACAGTTTTTCTCAGTCGTTTTGTTGCATGTCTCAGATCTCAACTGAAATTCTCAAAACTACAACCTCCACATCACCTAGTCACTTGTGCAAATCATAAAAACTATTTCTCATTGTTTTGAACAAATTGCAAATGCTTTGGTACATTCATCTTAGGAATGGTTGCACAGACCTCCACGTGCTAGCCAATGGTTTTCCAACTGCTGTTAGGTACCAGGATGAAATTCTCAGTGCCATTGTCTGAAATTATGCATGTGCAGTGGCCCTGGATTACTCCTGGTGCATGATAATATTTTTAGATGACAAAGGCATTGATGCCATTGACTGATCCTCACTCTCCCCAGACCTGAATCCAATTGAGAATCTCTGGGACATTATGTATGAGAGCATCTGAAGCTGACAAGTAACACCACAGACTGTCCAGGAGCTACTGATGCCCTGAAACAGGTCTGGGAGGAGATCCCCCAGGACAGTGGTCCCCAACCTTTTTTGTGCCGCTTTTTTATGTGTGTGTGTGGGGCGCGCGCTCTTCTCCAACACCTCAGTTGCAGACGTGTATTGATGAGGATTAGAAGATCTTTGAGTGATCCCTCAGTGTTGATGATTTTGGTTTCCATTGGCTGTTGTCACATAATGTTTTAGACATTGTACTGTAATTTTGCTGATAGACCAACGGTAAAAGTGAAACTGTGAATCCTGTCCAATCTTTTACAATAAATATTCCATATACACTAATGTGTCAGTATGTAACGTGATTGATATATGATATACAGAAATCTAGTGCATTTTCAATTATTGTCATCAAAATAGTAGAGATAATTTACATCTGAAAATACTGACAGAGCACTGTAAACATTTTCCATTGATATAAATACTTACATTTGTGAATGAACTAAGGATTTTGAACAAGTTATAGGCTATTCAATCCATTGTGTCACAATTTCACTGTTTCTACAAATTGTTTTAAGAAATTAATTTACTGGTTTGCAAATGCCAAGGATGATTTGAGAAATTGAAACTGTAATTCCAACATTACAAATAGATCGTTTTATAAGAACAGGGGCTCCTGGGCTCAACCTCTGTGCAACGCTGGTTCCTCAATCCCTGAGATCCACTGAAAACCATCAGCCATATGGCTCCACCTGGCTCCCTCGTCCTTCCAGATCTGCATTGGTCCGTCATTGCCCTGCCTGCACCTTTGTCTCCATCTCATCTGTCACTGTCTGGCCCACCTTCATCCTCGCTCCCACCATCCTCTGTCCTCTGGTTCCCGGCTCCACCTCGCTCTCCAGTGCCAGTTGTCTCACGTGTGCTCATTGGCTTCACCCAGAGCTCTTTCCTTGTTGTCATCGCTGTTGTTCATCCCCAGGGCGTCGTCCACTATCCTGCCATCATCATGAATCCTCCTGCCATCAACTCTGTCCTGGGGCCTCATCCTGGCTCTCTTCTGACTCCTCCTGCTCCAGGCTTCCCCCTGGATCCTCCCACCCTCCAGTCTTGTCAGCTGTGTCTTGTTTCCTCATTCATCCTCAGTACATATCTACCCTATGTTGTCCTTTAGTCTTTGTCCGTCCACATCTATGTGAAGTTGTGTTGATCTGCTCCTGAGTTCTGTTTTAATAAAATATTGTTGTTTTGGATTACATTTGTCTTCGAGCTTTCATCATCTGCACATGTCAAGAACAAAACAATTGATTTCCTGTAGATCAACAGTAGAGCGTGGCACTTGCAGTACCAAAGGTTGTGAGTTTGATTCCCTGGGAAAGCAAGAACTGATTGGAATGTCAATGTGTATCTTGAATGCAATGTAAGTAGCTTTAGACAAAAGTGTCTGCCAAATGCATAAATGTAAATATAAAAATGTAAAGATCCACGAGTACCTAACATGACACACGCCACACCTAAAAAAAACACCTTTTTTCAACACTTCTTCCTCTATTCCCCACGCTTGTACTAATTGTGCATGTAATCTTTGAAACTTTGTATTGTAAGCACTCTTATGTACTTTTGTATCCCCAGGAAAAATCGCTTTCTGTACTCCTCAAATTGTAAATCGCTTTGGATAAAAGCGTCTGCTAAATGAATAAATGTAAATATTTAATAACAAATATTATAGACTATAAACACAATCTCATGCCTCACAAACTACATGCCAATTTGTACAAACCTCAAACTTCCACTTCCACTCAAAAATCAATCATAGGCTACAGACAAAAGATGATAAAAACAAATACACAGACTACTTTCCTGCACAGTGAACAATGAGCTTCAGGGAAAATTAATTTTCATTACACAAAAGTGACCTTACAGTTGATGAAAAGCAAATTCATCTATATCAGGAATTAAATGTGAAGTTGGTATGCAACACAATACAACATACTGTCAAATACAGTACAGTACTAAAGAAATTCAGTATCCTCTGCACCTTCTGCCTACCGTATTTTTTTGTGCCATATAAGACGCTCCGGAACATAAGACGCACCCAATTTTAAAGGAGGAAAATCTAGAAAAAAAGCTTCAGAACCAAATACTGTAGTAAAATATTTTATACCAACTGTATAAAGTTAACAGCACAAAAAACATAAAACAATTTTATGCCAACCATGTAACATTAAGAACTATCTTTACTCTCATTAACAGTCAGTAAAGTCAGTAAACAGTGAAAGTAACAAAAATAAGGCTGTAATGTTTTTATACGAACTTTTGTGTGTAAATCGGGAAGTGGGGTGTTGTACCGAAATCTTACTCTCCGGACAAATCTCACTCCCCTCACTAACATCGAGATTTTTCTGCAGCAGAAAAAAAAAACACCTGTGAAAATCTCACTCCCCTCACTAACTCTGGTTTAAAAGCTCACAGACTCACCATATGATGAGATAAGATAAATATGGTGAGTTATATATTTTTTTCTGCTGTGAAAATCTGACTCCCACTGGTAAACCCATAGGCCTACTATAATTCATTATAACTGAAATATAATTTCATTTTCTGCTTATTTATGTAAGCATACAAGTCAGATTGTAGGCGAATGTGCTCAAGGAAGTGCGTTTACCTCGATGCAGTGCGTATTAATGCGCGCGCGTAGGGGAGTGAGATTTGTCCGGGGAGTCAGATTTCGGTACAACACCTGGCGAGACGCGAGTCACCACGGAAGCAGAGAACGCGGCTACTGCAACTGAGAGAAGTGAAACTAAACCAAGAGAAAGAGGCGTGACTCACAGAGAGTGAAGCGTAAGCGCCGAACGTCATCACCACGGCTACGGCCGTGGCCGCGCTCCGCGAATTCTTTATATTCGTCGGATAGGACGCACCAAGTTCTCCCCCGCAGTTTTGGGGAAGAAAAAATGCGTCTAATGCGGCGAAAAATACGGTAATTTCATTACAGTATACAGTACTAGGTTTGTCACGTAACCTGCTTTCCAGGAGGAGATGAGCTATTTTAGAGATCTGGTTGATCATTGATTGCTCTAATAAGCATTAGTCAAATTCAAGGCTCATAGAAATGTAGAAAATATGCTTTTTCTATAAAATTTCAATCGTTTTTCATTTAATGACTTATGCGGTGAACTATTTAATGCAGTGGTCCCCAAACTGCGGCCCGCAAAGCCCTCTCATCCGGCCCGCGGAGACCTTTTTGTCTACGGGAAAAAATACATAATTTTACGTGTATCCTGCCAAGATCATCCGCCGCTTACGTGGACGTTATGTTTTTACCGAATTAAAATAGAGGCGCGCAGTAGTGCGTTCACTTTCGAGAGCGGGAACGAGATGTTGCAATGAAATGCATTTGGGAACTCCTCCCTTTCACGTAATTTCCGAAAGCTTATAGCAGGGGTGTCAAACTCAATTGCACCGGGGGCCAAAATCCAAAACACACTTTCGGTCGCGGGCCGATTGCTGCAAAAGTCACAACACGTTATTGTACATTACAGATGTGTGCTTTTTCTGTCAAATTCATGGTTACATACAATGTGCCCCTTTCGAAAAAAGATCCAAACCTAATCAATAACCATCATTACAATATTAATAAAAACAAAATCAACAATTGATAATAATTCAATACATACACAGAAGAATGAAAACGTTCATTGCCGAACCCATCGTAATGAGTTTCCTCTTGCATTTACACTCGCGAGTGCGAGTGGCTTATGATCAGCGGCGAGCGCGAGTGGTTTATGATCCGCGGGCAAAGCATTAAAATGATCTCGCGGGCCAAATACAATTACCTCGCGGGCCAAATTTGGCCCGCGGGCCAGAGTTTGACACCTATGGCTTATAGGATAACGCCAGTTGACAACTGGCCAATCGTAGCGCATGCGGATCTGGCAGACAGACAGTATAAATAGCATAAACGCGACGCGTCAGAATATTTCCTTCACACTTCTCTAAACAGAATATGGAAAAATAACCGAAGTTACGATAGTAAACGGAGACGTTTTCCAACCGATCACTACATTAGATAGATAACCTTCGCTGCTTACTTCTACTTCCGGTCAGCGTCAATGAGATTAGGCCAGGGGCGTCACTAGGCCCTTTTTAGGGGGGCTTCAGCCCCCCTAAACTTCTGCCCAGCCCCCCTAAAAAATATATTTGATTAATAAATTTTTGATCGCTTCAGTCCCCTTTAAAAAAACTCATTTGAAACGGCGGCAAGCTGCGTCAAGTTTCGGCTCCTCCCCTTATCTGAGTCTGCTTGGTTTTAGCGCATTTTTCAATCTGCAGGGGCGCCGAGCAGAGTGAACATCAAGGTGTGTGTCGTGTGTGCGTGCATTTATTGATAGATTGCTAATGCTATGATATTACACCTGTATCGGTGCAGTTATTTGTCATAAATGCATTGCAGTTACATAATGTAATCATGGAATAGTGCAGGGCTGCTCTTTTGCGGCTCTCATCCGGCCCGCGGAGACCTTTTTGTCTACGGAAAAAATACCATAAATTTACATGTATCCTGCCAAGATCAGCCGCCGCTCACGTGGACATGATGTTTTTACCGAATTCAAATAGAGGCGCGCAGAAGCGCGTTCCCTTTCGAGAGTGGGAACGAGATGTTTAATGAAATGCATTTGGGAACTGCTCCCCTTCACGTCATTTCTGAAACCTTATGGATAACAGCAGTTGACAACTGGCCAATCGTAGCGCGATGCAGATCTGGCTGCCAGACGGTATAAATATAATTTCCTTCATACTTCTCTAAACGGAATATGATAAAATAACAGAGGTTACGATAGTAACCGGAGACGTTTTCCAACCGATCACTACATTACCAAACCGTTGCTTACTTTTTATTTTTCCGGTCACCGTCAATGAGATGATATACCGTTTTTTCCCGGATATATAATTCACAGACGCATTCTTTCTGTATGCTCATATAGCTCGCGGGTGTCATAAGTAAAATGTATAAAGTTTTTATTTATAAACATATAAAATGTGTGATATATGTGCGAGACCTTTCTAATGTCAAAACCCCATCAACAAATGCGAATTCAACTTTTTATGCGGCTCTCCGCAGTCATGAGCTTTATTTTGTGGCTCATGCTGAACAGGTTGGCCACCCCTGGAATAGTGGATTGCAGTAAGGTTAGTAGCATACCACCCTACCCTAATAGTCAAATAATATTTTTTTAATCATACCCTTATTGGGGGCTGAGCCCCCCTAAAATCAAAATCCTAGAATCGCCCCTGGATTAGGCTACCGTTTTTTCCCACATATAATCCGGAGACGCATGTTTTTTGCACCTTCTCTTGGTTGTGATATGTAAAATGTATAAAAATGTGATGTATAAACATGTCAAATGTGTGATATAGCCCGCAGGACTGGTGTTTTTTCCCCCCGTTTTTGCCTAAGGAAGACATTCCTAATGTCAAAACTTTTGCATCAATGTAACTTTCAATCTTTTGAACAACATACATGTGTGAACAAACATTTTCTAGAATAAAATACGTGAAGAACAATTTGAGAACAAACTTGTCCGATGATAATCTCAGGTCACTGTTGATGTTAGGGAAATCAAATCTAAAGCCAGAAATGTCTGCTATTTTGGCATCCAGGAAACAATTTCACCATTCCCACTAATACAGGTGTCCATGTGTAGTGTTTCAGTGTGTTATTAAGTAATAACTGAATAAAATAATATTAAATAATTAAAAACAACATCCATGTTTTGATTATTTTTTTATTTGGACCTCGAGTGTCTAGTCGGCCCCCAAACTGCTGTTTCACAGTTAATGCGGCCCTCGTGCTGAAAAGTTTGGTGACCCCTGATTTAATGCCTAGATGTTTTAAGGAGTAAGACATTCAACAGAGAACCAGAATAATATATTTTGATCAAGACAGAAGCAATTGATAATGTAGGAAATTGTAGCCAACAATTGTATATAATTCCATGAATGTAGCAAAACAATGGCAATTTTTTTCAGAAGAATGAGAAATTGCTTTTCTGAAGTGGCTAGATGATATGGAGGTTGAACAAGTAGTTTTCAGAATTTCAGTTTTCAGAAATTTCAATTTCAGTGATATGAGAAATGCACCAAAGCGAAAGGAAAACTGTAACTGGTTGATCTAAAACATTGAATAGAAAAGTATAGAAACTATGCTTGCAGATCATGACATCTAGTTCAACCATTTTACATTTAATAACTTGAATGCACTGAACTAATACCTAATCCCTAGCTGTTTTGAACAACAGAGACCATGCAATATAAGCAATTGATTGTGGGAATGTAGGAAATGTTCAATGCAGCAAACAGCAGACAATTTTACATAATCAAATGCATGAATGTACATTAGCATTGTCAATTTGTTCAAAAGACTAAGAATGTTTTATGATGTGGACTGGAATAGAATACCCGTTACACCTAATAATTCTCAAATACATTGCATACACAAGTGGGCAACTGCTACAATATATAAAAGGATGGGAGGTATTAATAGTCCTAATTTAACAGTTAAATTGATTCTTGCACAAACATATTTTTAAACATGTTCAAATTACATCAAGCAATGCTGTACCTTCTCCTCGAGGGTAGCAGTTCAAAGCAAGAATGGAGTACTTGGGACAGATTGTCGCAGGTAGAATATATATTTTTGCTCCTAAATTTTGAATTGCATACTTCAAAGACGCCAGTGGATATTCACGGGAACTTCATGTTGATCAGCGCAGTTCTTTGTGATTATTCTATGATGTAAATCACATGTTATCAGGCAGTCACACATCTTAATTTCTGTTCTGAAGATGAACAGGAGTCTTACGGATTTGGAGCGATTTGAGGGACAGAATTTTCATTTTTGTGTGATTTAACTGTTTAATTTCATTTCCGTTAAAAAAAATTATGATTTTGTAAATAAAAAAAGTGTTAAAAAATAATACAAATTACACTGTTTCATTAAATTGTTTTTCTCTTGGAATTTTGAAAGTGTATTAAATAAATTGACATGATTTTCGAGATAATTGTTTTGTTTGGTGAATTAAGTCATGCATTATACAACACTCATTAACTGAATGAGCTTCAAGCAAAGCTCTGACTGCATGTCTTAAATGTAAAATTCAGCTCAGAATGACTGAATGATTTGAGGAATTGGTGGCGATTTTTTTTTCCTGAGCTGATGGTTAGAGGTCTGAATTTCCCTCTCAAACTTACCCTGTCAAATCTTCAATCTCTGATCCCCCAGAATAGACTATAGGGACATATCTGATCAGGGGGTTATACAGTAAACAAAAAACAAGGAGTCAGGGAACCCCCTCCCCCTCCCCCACAACCCTAAAGCTTTTTTAAGTGGGAAGCACTTCAGTATCCCCTTCAGGGCACTTAAAGGAAGCAGAGAGCAACAAAAGGCTTTCTATCGATATTAATTGTCCATTTTAATGTTAACCAAATACATTTACTTTATGTAACTCTAATGTCATTATGATGTCACATTGTAGGCTAAAATTGCTTCTGTATTTTCACAGCACAGATGTTTTATTAATACAATTCTATTTTAATTAAATTAAAATGGCACACTCATGATCATTTAAATGTCTTGCAAATAATTGAATATCATCCATCAAACCACCACAATAATAAAATAAAGCAAAAATAAAAATAATAAAAATAAAATAACAACTATCAATAATAAATAATATGGTCCCACTTTAATAATAATAATAATAATAATACCTTACATTTATTTATTATTTATAACCTGTTGTAACTACTGCTATACAGTAACATTTAAATGAATCGTCTGAGAATCGCACTTTATTGTGTAGATTTTTTACTTCTATTTAAAAAAAGCCTTTAATTAATCACAGATACAATTAATTTCTGTAACCATCCCACGAAACCTGTCCCGATACCCGTGCCCCCTCAAAAGCAGCAAAAGTGTTTACAACATGAGCAAAATGACTACATTATCACCGAACTTTCTTTCTTTATTTGATGTAAGCAGGCTATATAATAAATACAGCGACCAATTAATAATAAAATAATGAATACTTACAAGATTTCTGTCATTGAGGGAAACCTTGGAATAACATCTATGCCCATGCACGAGACAGCGTAGTCTTTCCATTGGGAACACTCACAACCCTGAGGACAAGAGTTGGGATGTCCGACCGCACACACAGGTGACAGCATCAACATCACCAGCACATGTGTCGCCATGATATGCAAAGAATGCATGTGTTTTCTTCAGTCTCTCCACTCGGTTTGGACCAGGGAACAGTCGCACAAACACGGACGAACACTTTAAAAGCTCAAACTTGCCGTGAGTAGGAGAGGCGGGCGGATGAGGCGCCCTTGCGGTTGCTATGGGAAGTGAATATTTCTATGAGACATTAAAACGCCTCTCAAGTACTCACCACCTAACAACCTCACAGAAACGCCATAGCAACCGCTTAAAAACACCCTAGCAACGTACCCAGGTTTTGACACTGCAAGTACCGCTCACGTTTTCTTCAGGAAATGTACATTCTAGTTGCGCGTATTATTGATATTTATATGCACTGGAGAACATCTGAAGAAAAATAGTCAGGGCAGGGAGAGTGCTGGGTCAGTTTTCATTTCAGTTACAACATGCAATGGAATAACAAAATTAAAAAGACAGAAAGAACATACTTTTTTCAGGAAATTGTGTAGTTTCAATTTTTTTTTATAATTATTTGCAAACATGTTAAGTGAGCAAAATATATAGGCCTAAATCCAGACATGTTGACAATTATGCAAAGGACAAGGCCTAAATAACAAATATGCAAATGTTTCAAATGTGTCAGTTATGTGTAGCCTAATCTATAACAAAATATGTAAACACACAAACATTTGTATAGGCCTACTGATAAACTGGCAGATCTTCTCTTTGTCAAGGTACAGATCAATTTGAAATTGTTTTAGTGTTAGCGAGGCTATCATTTAGCGTCTTACCCTGTAAAAAAGTTATTCAATTCGATAATTCATTAATAAACTAATCGGCTGACTGTAGACCAAGTGAGTAAAATAGATCAGAGATGTATATCACATCTTCTCTGGATAGGCCTCTTCCTGAATAATGCCAACAATTAAGAACTGCATGTTCTCAAATGAAAGACTGGACCCAAGACAATAAAACAATTTCAAACGTATTATTAATGCAGTAAAATTAAGTAATAATAAACTACTACTACTACTATTATTAATAATAATGCCAAAATTATACCTATTATTGAAAATATTATAATTATGATTATAAAATAAACAACGATTTTGTTTTTTTATATTTATACATAATAAACGAAGACGTGTTCTGAAACTTAACATGTACGGCGCGGCGAAACTACAACTCCCATGATTCATAGTGTTTGTTGTATGCCTGTTAGGCGGCCAGTTCAAGTTGCCATAGCACAGGATGTCGGTGCTTTACATTGATCACCTAAGATGACCATAACATCGCTGGGCACACGTTTACAGGTAGTTTTATGCACGTTTCTTGTAGTTTTATTATTTTGTGATTCGGTATTAAATTATACAGAAGGACAATGCGTTGCAACATCTTATGAAAGAAAGGCTGGAAGCACAAAGCTAACTACTAGCTTGATAGTTGTACGTCAGCTCTCTGTGCCAAGTCGAGTGTTTATAAGATATTTATTTTCATCAAATTGACAATTTGTATAGATTAGACCAGTCGCTTAAACCTTTGATTAATCCGAATGCTTTCTCTCCAGGTGTAAGTGCTAGCTGCGCATACAGAGAGTGTGTCTCTGGATTGGGAAGGTGTGTTGTGATTTGAGTTCAGTGCTGTTACTCATGCCATCATGGACTCCTCCAGTGAATCAGACACCTATGACAGAGCCAGGGGCCATCGATCGAGGTCCACACAGAGCCGAATCAGGCCTGACAGCAGGTTTCCCAGGGACTCACATGTGTCAGGCATATCAGACAAAATTGACACTTTAGCAAACACTCTACAGGTAAGCTGCCTTATTCTCTGCTCTGTTGTGTACAGCTGGGATCACCAGGATATTTTGACATGCAAGCCTGTGCTTTTGTGCAGGACACTAGCCGAAATCTAAACAAAGTGGATCAGATGTTGGGACAGTATAAGGAACACACAGACGACCAAGCTGAAGCCATGGCGACGGTGAGCATTGCAGCCCAGAGTTGTATGGGATTGTCTCTGATTTCAGATAAGGGTGTTGTTTTGAGAGTTCGTCTCGTGTTTTAGTTGAGGGAGAGCTTAGAGGAGTCCGTCCAGCACCTGCAGGGCCAGCGGCTGAGGAGGACGTCCCTCTCCACACTGCACACCAGTGACCTGGAAGACGGTACAGCACAGGCTACGACTTCATCAGATGAATGGAAACTTGTCTATACATTTACTGTCATTTGTAATAAATTATTTGTTGTGTTAATAGTAATGCACAGTATACACTTCTAAAGCTGCTAGTTAGTATCTTTGCCAGCTGCAGACTTAGTCATGGGCCCTAACACACAAACTACTTACCTTTTACGTTTGAAAACCAATTTCTCATAAGAGGGGAGCAACTAAGCCTAACATTCACACAGATGCTCACTAAAGCAAAAAGACATAAGGACTACATTCGTAAGTAAACTGAAATCTTAATGTAGTGCAATTATAGTCATCATGTTACTGTAATATAAAGCATAAAATATCATGCACTTTACAAAGGGTATCTCCCATCTAATCCTAAAGGAACTTTTCTTGGGTAAAAAATGGCCTTGTTTATTCTCTTTGTCTAGATTCTACGGATTGAAAAGTGCATTATTCTTAATAATGATTTCAGTTTCATTGTTGCAGTTTAACTGCATCACGTTAAAAGAGGCCAAACCTTATTGTTTCACTGAACTGTGCACATGCATTTTAGAAGCTTTATGTTCTCGCTCCCCGCATGCAGTGAATGAGTGAGATGATGTCAATGGTGTAACACATTTCAGAATTTTTTCAAAATAATTTTTGCAGATGTAATAATAATGTTAATTATTGGTATACTGATATCCTGACCAAACATGATAATAATAAAAAAAGAAAGGGTTATGATTTATATAGGTTTCGGGGTATTTGATGGGATGCCCAGATTCATTGGGGGTCTTCAGAAAATAGGGGTTATTTCAGTCAAAGTTGCTCTTCTATCAGCTTGAATCAGTCGGCCCATTCTCCTCTGTCCTCTAGCATCAACAAGGCATTTTCGCCCACAGGACTGCCGCATACTGGATGAATTTCCCTTTTCACACCATTCTTTGTAATATATATATATATATATATATATATATATATATATATATTTTTTTAATATATATATATAAAAAAAAAAAAATATATATATATATATATATAAAAAAAAATATATATATATATATATATATATATATTTTTTTTTTTTTTTTTTTTTGGTTTTTGATGTAATGTAAAGTAATGCTTGTTGAACATTAATCATTTTTTCGAAAACATTTGTATGGTAGTGTTATTGTTATATTATAACAAATCACTGCTTTTAAATATCTTAACATTGCACATACTACTTAAAAATATACAGTACAATAGTTCCAGATATGTGTTTCTTGCCCTATAGATAGAAGGCGCTACCTCCCCACATCACCTTTGAAAGATTATGGGAGTGCGGGCAGAGGTAACAGAAGACGGTCTAGATCTGTTGCAGTGCGTTTCAGAGACTCTGCTCAAGCTGGAGAGCAGGTAGTACTGGATGACCAATTCTATCATGTTATAGTTATTTTTATTCAATCCAAAAATTGAATAGATTTTAGAATTGTATATTCATGCATATTTTTTTGCATTTAAATATTTCTCAAATTGTTAGATTATTTCTCCACGTAAGAAACATGAGATACGACACCTGATCATGGCAGAAGATATCCTGGCTTTCTTTTCTTTCTTTTTTTTATGAGTCTGGTAAACAAAGTCAGTCAGCAGAGTTTTATCTAACACCTAAAAGCCGTTAAAAGTCTTGTTTGGTATCCAAAATCAGTGTTTTATCTTGTACCCAAAACTATATTAATAGTCCTCTAAGAGTCAAGAAATTGACTGAGAAAGCCAGGGAAGGGCGAAACTATTAGAATATTTTAGTTAGTAAATACTTTTATGATCAGACTTACAAATCCAACAACCGTTAATATACCAAAACAAATGGAATGGAAAGTTACTTCTTTACAACATCATCCTCTAAAAGCCTTCAAATGAAGACATTCTCTTATCACTTAGTCATGAAGTCAGATATCACTTGAAGCTGCACAAGATCAAACAACAATAGTAAACATGGCAAGAGCATGTAAAATAAAAAATATTACATGTAATTTTTTACATGTACAGTAATACCTCGGTTTACGAGCGACTTGGTATATGAGCAAATCGGTGTACGAGCATGGAGGGTCGAATCGGTGTACGAGCATTGTATCGGTGTACAATAAATTTTTTCCCTCACCCATGCACAGTTTTGTGTGGAAAAAGTCCTAACGCTCAGCATCCTTGTGCGCATTTTTACATGAAATATCCTAATGACAGCCTCTCATAACACAGTCAGGAGGTTCCAACCCCTTTATCACCCCTTAACTCATTCATTGGCTGCATCATTCACCACAGTGATACTTTTATAAGTGATTTACAAAAGTTTTTTACCTCATATTCTAAACATTAATTAATTGTGATCGCTATTGTTCACGTAGTTAAATATACACTGTTTTAGCCAAATAATAAACAAAGTAATAGGGTTAGACAAACCATATTTTTATACAAACAACATATAAGCCTCTCCTACAAATGAGCACTGTTTTCATGTTCGTCGGACCTGCCGTTTCTCTGCAGTATCGGTAAAAGCGCAAGGAGTAAAATGTGACTTCTTACCCCGTGAGCGGGGCCTTGTTTTAACAGACAGCGGGTTAGTTGTATGTTAGTTAACACCAAGTTCATTCACATATTTTTATTTGTTTAAAAAAGTTGCGTCTTGATGATCATAAGCATAACTTAAGAATTAAATATATTTTTTTCCTTTATTTTTTACATTTATTGTGTTTTGAACAATGTAATGACATGAAAAACGTTTTAATAGGTTAATACAATGCAAAATATATGATTATTGATGCAACTTGTTCAATGCGGCTTAGTGTTACAACTAACCCCGAGCTGTCTTGTTTACTTCAGGACCGGATAGCAGCCACTATGTGTTTTTCACGTTTTTCAAAATGGTACCATCTTTTAGCCAAGAAGATGGTAATCATAACAATATAAGATTAGACTAACAATCTTTCATACATTCTTTGAAAATCGAAAAACAACTACTATAACAAAAAATATTTACATGCTGCCAAAAGAGTTTTTCCTGTGGTTCTCATCCAAACTTCGATGAAATTTCTCGAAAAATGGCCAGAAGAGGTGTGCAAACAGTGTGATGAAAAGCCCTTTAGCACGTCACATTTATGCCCGTGCAACTATCTAAAAAAATCGCTGTTACTATTTACCTTGCGTTACTTTGTGCCCCGCACTCCCCTAGTTCTCTCGCGGCTCCCGCGAATTCGTTCTCTCGCGGCTCCCGCGAATTCGTCCGTTCACGGCTCCCGTGAATTCGTTCTTTCGTGGCTTCCATGTTCCACGACTTTAACTCTGGATTATCACTTCTTTTGTTTTCTGCACTATTATAATAAATTCACTCATTTGCTTTCATCCTTGCTTTCCGCGCTCCCCCCTCCTCCCTCCTCTCTCTCCTCCAAGCAGGCTGCTCAAACCTGAAGTAAATTACAGTAAATTGTCAAGTATTTTTAGAGTTTAATTGTCAATTATTAATTAGTATTTAAATGAGATCTTAAGGGTTACAATTTTAACTGCAATTAATAGGGTAAAACCAAAAAAATATTTAAAATGGGCATTTGTGGTCATGTGGAACGAATTTATTGATTTTTAGTGCATTCTTATGGGGACATTTGTTTTGGTGTACGAGCATTTTGGTTTACGAGCTCGCTCTTGGAACGAATTAAACTCGTAAACCGAGGTATTACTGTACTTTAGAAACACAGTGATGTAATAAATTATTAAAGGATATTGTATACATCAAACGGCAAACTACATAAATGACCATTGGATATTTGATTAAATTGAATAGAAAACAAACGGTAAGTGATGATGAGAACCAAGCAAAATCCAACTGGGAAGATATCGATCCAAATGTGGAATGAGAATGCAATAACATGTAAAAACAACAGACTACTGAAACACAAGAATAAATTCATATATATATAATTTTCCAATCCTAATTATCCTAATACATATTAGGGCTGCTTGGATAATGGGATTAGCGATATCCCATTTATCTTGGTTAACATGTTCATTTTATCATCTGATAATACAGCTTTTCTGTACCTCAACCAGTCATTGGATCATTGGTGTTTATAACAAGGTCATGGGTTCGATTACCAGGGAAAGCAAGAACTGATTAAAATGTCAATGTGTTTCTTGAATGCAATGTAAGTCGCTTTGGATAAAAACGTCAGCCAAATGCATAAATTAATTTAAATTAAATTCAACCAGTTGCCAAGATTCAAGAGGGACAGAATTCAATCACACTGTAAGAAGTTGCAAAATAAATGCCCAATGATAAAACTGATACACCCAGTGTCTTTGCAACGGTACATGGTTGCAAATTTTATACGAGGTGGTTTGCCGTTCCATAGGAATGTTGAAGTTGATGTTTGAAGCACCCATGAGTGGTGAAAGAGGTATCAAAGAAGATAAAAAAATGTATGTGAGGTTGTACATAAGTTTTCATTTTAGAGATACGAGCCTGTCGAGATAATGGTTCTGCTGACCAATGTGTCATGTCCATAGCTATAATGATAACATGAGAGGATGAATTATTTAAATGGTCCAATTAATCTTATATCTATAAAATAAGTTAAAGAATAAAACAGAGAGAATGGAGTTCTCTTACCTCACCAGAACACCTGGAAACATGTTTTAAATCTCACTTCAATAATCAACTGTTGCTTTTTCATGGCTCGTGCAGCAAGAGGCTCCTCCATCTTATCTACTTCAGGTGTTTGTTCTCAAGCCACTTGCGTGGCCGGCCTGCTTCATGCAAAGGTGGTTGTCTCTGGCACCTGTACTATCACACTGACAAGTGGCGCTGATAGGCTGTCTGACCTGTCAATCATGCAAGAAGATGTGATTGGCTGTGCTGCCATGAGGGCGGGCTCTTCTCATCTCATCCGATGAATACGCTCAGACCTGTAGAATCGCTTCTTAAGGGACGTGCTACTGCACAAAAAACTGTTGCTACAAAGAGACTGCTTTTTTTTTTGGTTCTGATTCTGACTTGTGTTTGTTTTCTTATTGTATGAATTTTGCGCACAAGCACTATGTACCGAGCCTGAACAGTTATGGATAATTGACATCATGCGAGCAACATTCGAAAATCGATGTCAAGTCACCTTTACTTATATAGCGCTTTTTACAATACAGATTGTTTCAAAGCAGCTTTACAGTGGTCACATGAAAACATCTTAAACAAAGTTTGTTTTGGCTGAACGGCAGCCTTAAAAGAGCAGGCGAATTAATACAATTGATGAATATTAAGTGTTAAGTTTTGATTATTAATTGATTTGATTGATAGTTTGATTATTATATTGACAACAATTCAAGTCTAATTTGGTCCGATTGGAGATGGGTTCATGATCTTCACAGGGGAGGGTTTAATAGAGTCACGGTCTCTGCAGACACTTCAGGGCAGTGCTGTGCTCGTGTCCAGGTGCAGGTCCTTCATCTGATCTGGATACGGCCCAGATCCGGCTGACCACGGTAACCTCGGAATAAACAGAGACCAATATCAGCATAGATGCCATTCTTCTTCTGATGTATCGAGTACATCAGATGTTATGAGAATGTTTCCGGCTCCGACTGACCTAAATTATGCAGCCTAACAATCATTTTACATGATTTGGATTCATGTATTTATTTCTAAAGGAAGAAAATATAATAGACTTGGGGATGTCTTTTTTTGTTGTTGCTTGGCTCATTAAGCAGCCACCCACAAATTCCTAGGAACCACCTAACAACCCACTTCCTAAGCAACCTCATATCAATTTTCGTTTATCAGCCTAGCATAGCATATATTGTTTTTTTATTTATTGTTTATCAGAGTTTAAAGGAAACTCTAAAGCAACGCTACGGCAAGCAGCCACACAGAACCATAGCACAAACAAGCGCTTCTCACATCAAAATCAAATTATCTTTGTTTTTCAGATTCACTCAATGCATCAGTCCCTGAGAGACCTGCGGAGTGATCAGCTTCGGATGGGTGATGACATTGATAGAGAGATCAGCAGAAGAAACAGGTCCCTTTAATGTATCTTCCTGTCCAAATCAAAGCAGCATGCTCAATGTTGATAATAAATGACTTGTGTAATTGTTACAAACACAATGTTGTGTTTTTGTGTTTTCTTTCCCTCAAAAGGATTGACATAGAAACCAAGAAGACGTTGGAGAATCTTGCAGGCCACATTCAGGCACCACAGAGAGAAGAGCCCGTAAGTGCTGCTAATGTTGCACAGCATCTGTTCTTTTAGCTGCCTGCAACCACTTTTCTTGCTCCTCGTAGAATTTTTTTTGTGTCTTTTCTTCTGCTTTAAGTTGAATGCAGTTTCTAAGGAGACCTGCGGTACAGAACATGATATACTGAAGAACAAAGAAAACTTGTGCTTTGGCTGAAAATGGCATGTTACGTCAGGATTGAGTTGCATGATGTGTCTTAGGTCTCGTTACGGGTGGAGAGACGTCTACAGGAGATTGAGGATGAGATGCGCTCGAGCCAGCAAGTGATTTCTGAAAGATATCACAGAGAGAAACCAAAAACCATGTCTGGAGAACTGCAGGAGGTAGAAAAAATGCATGTTGATATATTTTTTTTAAAAGTAGTAATATCATCACAGATCACATTTTTTTCTGGATATTCTGAGCTAAATGAGTTTGATATGCTGTGAAAACATTCTGTGTAACTTTAGGACTCAAAACTCCCTCCCCAGTCCAAAAAGATATTTTAATGAAACTAAAAACGTTTGTGATGTGAGGAAACATTCATTCATGACCATCCATGTAAGCAGAGCAGACTCTATTATTTCTAAACTGTTGATAGCCAGCAACAGTAATGTGTATGAAGGTTGGCAAAACTTGTAGAATCTGGCACTCACACAACTCCTTGGCGAAGAACAATCCGGTAAAGTTTTCTTTTTTTTAAGGGCCAGTCACACAGCCGATCACGCACAAATCACTCACAAATCACGCACAGATTTGGTTTGTGCGTGCTTGTGCGTCGAGAAATTGACCAAAGTATTCCACGAACATTCGACGCACACCCTACGCACGAATCACTGACGGAGCACAAACACGCATGCTTCGCGAACGTTCCACGAACAAGCACTTTCAGAATCCACATTGTCAGTGGAATGAACGTGACACGTGTGCGGTTCATGCGTGATATGAAGGTGGGGCGTCAGTGGACGGATGTGGACGTGCGTGGTTTCGACGCATAAGCACTGACGGTCGACGCGTGTCCCGCGCATAGTCACGCATACGCGACGCATAAACTACGCACATCGACTCATGAATAACGCACACTGACGCACAGCTGTGCGTCGGAATTTTTTTTTTAACCGTTCAAAACTCAATATCACGCACAAACCGCCTTCGACGCACATCCACTTACAATTACTGACGGTCCTCGTTCGTTCCACCGACGAATTACGCATACGACGCACACTCCGCGCAGAAACGAAAATCTGTGTGTAATTTGTGCGTGATTCATGCATTTTCGCTGTGTGACTGGCCCTTTAATAAGGTCATTGATCATTTGAGGTCTGATCTTAACTGTTGTAACTCTATATTGCAGTGGGAACTGTTTTATGATCCCATCACAATATTATAGAAGGAACGGACAGTTAAATTAAAGTGGATTAAAGCGCTGTTTCTTCTTTCAGGAGACAGAACGTTTTATTGTAAGTTCAGAGAAAAGGTGAACAAAAGTGAAAAATTATAATTGACGAACTTCAAAATAGACTTGAAGGGGGAAATAAATCATGAAATGGCTTCTTTATGCATATTGTTCTTTAAAACTTTTGTCTCTGCTTCTTAGTTTAATGTGTTTGTCATGACTTGACTAAATGTTTCACAGTTCCTTGCACACTTGCATCAGATACTTTTAGTTAAACCTCTTAAGGAACTTCTGTGTTTCAAATTGCCCTTTACAGACCAAAATATCTGGTTGACATTATGAAGTATGATATAAAGGGGAAATAAATATTAGAACCATTGATCTGGTGTAAACGTCAGAGCAGGTTCATGCTGTGCTCCTACCAGCTGGGGGCAGTATATGCCTGTGTTCAGCTTCCATTAACGGTCGCCCTATTTATCTGAGAGGTGACTGATGAATGGAGCCTCATTTGCATCTCCACTGCCGTTTGCTAATGAAAAGGCGCTGTTGCCTTAAGGCCCATAGAAATAATGCATTTGTTGCGAAATTACGAGAAACAAACAAGACAAGCAAATCAAGACAGATAAACAAACGCTTAGTCACCAAATAGCTGTTGAGAAAAACATTGTTCCACTCTTTTGCACACCCATATGATCTCGACTACTGTTAGAGTAGTGAATGATGTCAACGTAGCTTTTCACAAAGTCTATGAAATGCTTCATCAAAATACATCTGAGAAAATGCATACAATTAAATTAAAATGCATTGTCTGTGCCTGGGTGGCACCTTAATGTGATAATATGGAAGTTGGGGTCTGTCTGTGATGCAATGAATCATATTAATTGTTTCCCCTTCTTTAATTATACATCTCACTTATTGTGATATTTATATATATAATTTCTGATGACAAATCGATTTCCTACTGTTTCGTACATGAATACATAAGGCAAGTTCATCTTATGTTCCATGCTGGGTTTTCATATTAAATGACATTTGGAACATAATGTATGTGAGTGACTGTCGCAAACACAGAGGGGTTTTACTTTTAAATCTGCAAAAGTGAATTAAACTTATTCCAGTATAATTTAATGACCCTTTTTTTTTCAAACTCATTTTAGTACATTACATCTTCTTTATATGCAATAACACGGCGGTTTACCGAATCCTAATTAGTGATGTTTTTTAAAGCAAGCATCATTTTTCAGTCCCTCCAGGATTTTTTTGCAGGGCTTTTATCTGATTTTTGCATAAAATGTCTAAAATTATAAAAATTTCTTAATTTCCTGCAATATTTGCAACATTTCTTATGTAGTGTTTTAGTGATGTAAAACATGGTTAGCATTCATTCATTCATTCGTTCATTCATTTTCTAACATCAACAACCAATTTCTAACATTGGGCTTTATAATTTCTAAAAGAAGAACACTGAATTAACCTAAATATAATTTCATCTTTCTTTAATTTCAGCAGGATTTTTTGAGACCGTGGGGGTGACAAATTATATTTATATGTATTTTATGTAAATAGTCTGCTATAAGTGGGCTTTATCTGAATGTGTGTTGTGATGACGTCACACAACGTGTTTAGTCCCAAAATCTGCGTAAATTTAGAAAATTTGCAAGTTCTTCCTAATATTACAATTTGCTTGATTTTATGTTTTATTCTGCAATCACAGAATCCTTGATGGACTGATTTTTACAACCGTAATGCTTATGGTTAGGACTTTGGGAAAAAAATCTCATGGCTTTTATTGCTGCCAGGCAACATACAGTCTAAGCAGTTTAGCATTTATACTGGTACCTACACTCTTTGTACTCTAGACATGAATAAGGTTGAGAATTATTTTTTCTTATTTTTGAAGCAGTCAGTCTTGTGCTTTTGCTTGGTGGACAATAAAATAGGTGAAAATAATCTTACACTGGAGGGAAAGTGAGCTATATCTAGAAAACAGAATACCGTTAAGCTATAGAGTGTTTTTCAGGAAATCTTGACAAATATTATACGCTTGCATGTAGTGAACAAGATACCCAATAATAAAAAAATAAAAAAAACCTTCTCGTCTTTTCTGTATAACTTTTACTTTCATAAGCACATTACGATCATATTCTTTGTAGATACTTTCTTACTAAAGCAATTTACAAGTGAATGTGTGTTTAGTGACATACAAAAATACAAACTTGCAGCTGATGTCATTGCAGATGCTCAATTCAAAAAGATAAATTGAAACCATCCATCCCAGCCCGTCCCATCCCAAAGGGTGCTAATCTTTTTTTTTTTTCTTTTTCTTTTTCTTTTTATTCGGCTCTGCTCTGTCCTCAAAGTCTTTGAGAAGATATGATGCTCAAACCCCGGAGGCTGATGAGGCCTTCAGAAACATACTGCAGAGATCAGAGAACGAGAGAAGCAAGGTGTGTTTGTCTTTGATATTGATGCAGTGCAATTAAATGCCATAAATATATTATTAATATCAGTGCCTCGTGTGCTATTCAGATAAGCTTATGTAAGCTGTGATTACATCTAATGTGGTTCTGTACGTTTGAAACTAAACAATCATTTAAGTTTTGTAGCACAGTGTTTTCATTTATTATTAACTTTAATGCATCTTTGAGCCTGTAACAGTGCTAACTGTAGTAATGCACTGTTGATGTAATGCATGTGTTGAAGCAGATTAGAGAAGCTTTTCAGCACCCAAATATGTTTTGTAATTTTAATATAAAAAGACTTCAAATCTATTAATCTGATTTAGAAATCATTTTAGATCCAAATGTACAAAATAATTATAACAACAATAATTAAACCTTTTTTTTTCCTACCCTTTCATAATTTTTGGGAATGTGTAATTGTTTTTGTCAATTTCTTGTAGGCCTGCGCTTTTCTCTAACAACATTAATTAATTCATAATTTAGAATGATGACTCTTCTGCCAGCATTACCATAAAACAAAAGTTATTTGCAAAGATCATCATCAACAGCATTTTACATTGTAATCAGAGAGTATCATTATTAGGTGTTGTTATTATTAAACAACTCAATAATGTAGGAAAACGTCCCGGTTATGTACCTTAGTTCCCTGAATAGGGAAATTTGCGCTGCATCAAGCCATGTGGGAACGCCTCTGCGTGTATCCATCATGAAGCACGTATGCAATCCAACCAATTGCGTGAGAAGACATCAGAAGCGGATGACGTCACAAACCAGGAATCTATAAATGCATGCCACGCCAAACAGCTGTCAGCTAAAGTCTCTGAAATAGATGATGTTGACACAGCGTCTCGTTCCCTATTCAGTGAACTAAGGTTACATACGTAACCAAGACGTTCTCTTTCAAGTGCTGTGGGAACGATATACCAACGCTGCCATAGCGACAAGAGCATGTCAAACGTGATCGCCCTCAGACGATAACACCTGGGCCACAGGAGAGGACAATTCGGTCGCATTACAAACATAACTGAGGGAAACTCCTGAAATAAGGGCCTTGGCCATACTCTGGGTTTAATGGGCATGAACTGCCAAAGGTGAGGGCAGCCCAGCCTATTCATAATGTGTAAGCCACATACACATACATCAAGGTGAAAGGAGAAAATACAGAAGCAAATCGTTCTTGCAGGAACTCCAGTACTGAACCAACGAGCAGCTAGCTGGGTCCTTCTGACGTTCGCTACACCATGAAAGGAAGAACTTCCACTTCAAAGCATAGAGTCTCCTTGTGGAGGGAGCTCTGGACGGTAGAATGGTCTCAACAACCTCGGTTGAGAGACTGGAACATATGAGCTGGGCCCCTTCAGAGGCCAGGCCCACAGATTCCTCTGTTTTGGACGGCGGTACAGTATTAAGCCCCCCCACTTGGGACAAAAGGCCTATCCTGATCGGAATCTCCCAGGGAGAGCCGTCTAGGAGAGAAAGCAGGTCCGGGAACCACACTCTGCCACTCAACCAGGGTGAGCCGGACCTTGCTCAGGGGAGCAGAGCAATCGGGGGGAAAGTGTACAGGAGTAGCCTCGGCCACTCCTGAGACATAGCATTTAGTCCGAGAGAATCTGGATGAGGCAGGGAGAACCAGGGCGGACAATGCAAGGTCTCTCGAGATGTGAACAAGTCCACTTGTGCCTGGCTGAATGTCTCCCATATCTGCTCCACCACCTTGTTGTGGAGCCTCCATTCCCTCGGCCTCGTGACCGTGATCATGTGAAATGGGTTTCCCCTCAGGGAAACCCCCCTGGTCTTGAGCCACCACTGAAGGGGTCTCATACATAGCAGGCCAAAAGTTATCACATTGGACACTGCTGCCATGAGCCCTAACAGTCTCTGGAACTGTTTCACAGTCTGTAACTGGCCTAGCTTTATCTTATGGCTGAGAGGATCAGAATCAGAATCAGAAAGAGCTTTATTGCCAAGTGTGCTTGCACACACAAGGAATTTGTCTTGGTATTGAAGCTTCCAGTGCACATATACAACACAACATGAGTTTACATAGCAAACAACAATACATAAACATACACAGTACATGTGGTCACATGCTGGGATTTTTTTGTATGGAGTGGGAGAGGGGATAGATAAGGACAGAATGTCCGCCGTAACATCCGTCTGCATTGTTTTTCTTTCCCTGCGCTCTGCCCAGCATTTTATCTCTTATTAATTCAGTGGTAGCAGCTTCAAAAACATTCCAATCCGTGCAGTCAAAGTAGGCTTTTAGATCCTGCTCCGCTTCATTAGTCCATCTTTTTACAGTCTTTTTTTCAGGTTTAGCTGATTTCAGTTTCTGCCTGTGGGATGGTATAAGATGAACCACACAGTGATCAGAAAGCCCCAAAGCTGCCTGTGGGACGGAATGATATGCATTCTTTATTGTGGTGTAGCAGTGGTCAAGAATATTACTGTCTCTGGTGGGACATGTAATGTGCTGTCTGTATTTTGGCAGTTCACAGGAGAGATTTACTTTGTTAAAATCCCCAAGAATGATTAAAAGAGAGTCTGGATACTTTTGTTCAGTCTCAGCTATTTGTTCAGTAAGCTGTTGTAATGCCGCGCTGACACACGCGTCTGGAGGAATGTAAACATTCACAAGAATAAACAAGGAAATCTCACACGGTGAATAGAAAGGTTTACAGTTTATGAAGTGGGTCTCTAGGTTAGGAGAGCACATCATCTTCAGCGTTGTTACATCTGAACACCAACTTTCGTTGATGTAGAAACACAAACCTCCACCTCTCGTTTTCCCGGTTAGTTCCGTGATGTGATCTGCTCGGAACAGCTGGAAGCCCGGCAGATATAGTGCATTGTGTTATCACTTAGCCAGGTTTCGGTGAAGCACAGTGCAGCAGAGTTCTTCTTAATAAAAATCCTAGTTAATCCGGGTGAGGAGAAGCAGTTCGTCCATTTTATTAGGAAGAGAGCGGAGATTAGCAAGATGAATACTGGGAAGAGGAGTGCGGAAGCCCCGCGAGCGGAGTTTGACCAGTGCCTCAGATCGCCTCCCCCGCATGCGTCTGGCTGCTTGGTTTAAAGAGACAGTCGCGACTCCAACGAGGATATCGAGTAAAACGTCTGAATGATCAAAAACCACAGAAATATTGTCTGGTGTGTGTTCCCTAATGTCCAGTAGTTCGTTTTTGGTGAAAACGATCGGAAAAGAAAGACAAAACAATCACTGAAGAGCTCAAATTGACGGGATGCAAGCAGGTGAGAGACGTGCTTGCATTGAGACCGAATCCCAGACTACCCCTAGAAAGGTGGTCCTCTATAAGGGAGAGAGAACACTTTTCTTGGTATTCAGCTGTAACCCCAGCACTCTCAAATGGTCGAGAACGACATTTCGACGTCGAACCGCCAGCTGCCTCGACTGGGCTAGGATCAGCCAGTCATCTATGTACAGTGGAGTTCACTTATCTCGAGTCATGGTTAACTCGCCAATACCATTATGTCGACGTTTTTGAAGTGGAACCTCCAAACTCCCTATTTGTCTTAGTATTTTCGGTTCTTTAATGTCGATTCCTTAACGGTGCCGAAAACTAATATCTTGAGCAATTATCTCGGACAAAGTCGTCACTTCACATGGTTATATCGGGAGTCATGAGCGTACCTAGTTCACTGCGCATGCGCTGAGTTCACGTTGCAAGTACAGTCCCGCGCAGCCGCAGAAGAACTCGCGGAAGTGGCGGGTGTCTAAGACTCGCTGAAGTCTAAAGCCTTCTAGATGCTATCTTGGAAGAGGAGGCGCAGGAGTTGAGCTGAGTCAAGTGTGTTCAGTGAGTCGAGCGCATCTGCTGTGAGTGTGTGTGTTCAGTGAAGCATCATTGTCCAGGAATTCCCAGATTACATTGACATCGACAAAGATGTCGTTACTGATAGAAGCATTTGTTTTCAAGCAGACCGTCAAATGCATTTTAGAGTTTGTAAATAAACCATAGTAACCGCGTGTGCAATACTATCAGAACTGTGTCAAAGCGAAATGACTGTTATGAGCAAATGTGTTTTACACGTGTGTTGTGCCTGTGTTTACACTGTGAGCAATCATTGTGTTTGCAATGTTGGAGAATATAATTAAAGGTTTGTAAGGAGAATCTAAGGTGTTTTTTATTGTATACTGGTGAATCTCTGCTCTTAGTTGGTGCACATGCCTTTTGCTGTTAGCAAACATATACAGTGTATGTACATTTTTATAGCATGCCGATCGCTTCATCTAACACATAGATAGATTGGGTATAGTTTATCTCGCTAAACGGTTATCTCAACGCTTTTTTGCAACCCCCGAGGCCGTCGACATAACCGAACTCCACTGTAATTGAGAATACGAATGCGAAGAAGGGGGATAATGCTAGGTTGAACGGGAGGGCCCGCTATTGGCATGCCTCATCACCAAAGGCAAACCTCGAACCTACTGTGCTGAGGAAGGATGGAGATATGGAAATGAGCATCTTTTAGATCTATTGTCACAAACCAGTCATCGGACCTGATTTGTGGGACGATCTGTTTTAGAGTGAGCATCTTGAACTTGAGTTGCAATACAGATTTTTTGAGTATATGTAGATCCAAGAAGGGGCGCAGACCTCCATCCTTTCTGGGAACTATGAAGTATCAGCTGTAAAACCCGGACTCTCTGTCTGGGAGGGGAACGTGTTCTATGGCCACTTTCCCCAGCAGTGTCTTTACTTCTAGTTCCATGACCAGAGCCTGCTCGGGGGCCACCGCAGTGACTAGCAGCCATATCACCCTGTAGCCCAAAACTGGTTGCCCACTGAAGCTAAGCAGGGTTGAACCTGGTTCGTACCTGGATGGGAGACCTCCTGAGAAAAACTAGGTTGCTGCTGGAAGAGGTGTGGGTCCTAATGCCCCAGTATAGTGACAGGGACATTGTACTGCAACAAGCACATTCTTTCGGATGAGACGTTAAACCGAGGTCCTGACTCTCTAAGCTCATTAAAGATCCCAGGATGTCCTTCGCAAGAGTAGGGATTTAACCCCGGCATCCTGGCCAAATTTTCCCATTGGCCTTTGTCCATCACAGCCTCCTAATACCCCCCCCCCCCCATACTCTAATTGGCTTCATTGCTCTGTCTCCTCTCCACCATTAAGCTGGTGTGTGGTGAGCATTCTGCTGCAATATGCCTGCCGTCCAGGTGGATGCTGCACATTGGTGTTGGTTGAGGAGATTCCCCCCCCCCCCACTATGTAAAGCGCTTTTTGCTCTGGAAAAGCGCTATATAAATGTAACGATTCTTCTTCTAGAACCCCGCAAATCATTCACAGAGAATGACCCTCTGGTGTCATTCGAGCGGTCATTTCGATGCCCTCAAGTGGCGAACCGGCAGGGAACGACTGAACTGATGGCTCTAGGACCCTCCTCAGAGGGAGCGAGCATCCCGGTACCACAACGTTTCCGGGCGGACACTGGAAACAAAGCTCGGTGGGGGCTGCTGGGCCCATGAAGCACTTGAGGTGGCAGGGTTAGCGAGATGCCCCCCTGAGGGCATCGAGGGAGGACGGGCACCTTAAGCCTTGATGGGGACAGCCCTCATTGGCCTGGACCATTTCCACGCAGCCTTCTTGGAAATAATGACGATTCGCAGATCCCGCCTACCCCTTAAAGGCTGTGGGTGAGAGTGTCCCTCCCAGTCCGGGTGGAAACGCTCTGTTTCTGAGTGGCTCTATATGAGTGGCTGGCTTTCTGGGGCTGCTCCTGCTCAGCAGCCCCGGAGACTTGATAGTGACGGGGGATTAGCTTCTTGAATGCCACAGCTTGATTAGTGGCCTCCTAGTCCCTCTCGACAACATTTACGGCATTGCCAAAGAGGCCCGGAGGCACCAGCGGTGTGTCCAGGAGGAAAGTTTTTCTCCTTTTCCTGAATCTTCAACAGATTTAACCAGAGATGTATCTCTGTAGCCACCATAGCTGACATGGGCTGCCCAACGGGTGGTCTCTTTGGTGGCTCGGAGCCGATTTCACCCCCCGCCCTCATCGAGGTCTTCAAGTACGTCTGCCTGGTAAGCTTGCTGCAGCCCCATAGTGTGGAGGCACTTTTATGGCATGGTGGGTAGCTTTGGGACCTTAAGTGACGACGCCGATTGAGGATACAGATGGCTGGCTAGAGTCTCGTCTATTTTCGGCATAGCCTCATAACCATACTCTTTCAACTCCACTATCGCTTCATAAGTATTGGTGGCAGGAAACCTCGGATTGTGAAAAAATGGCTGACCCCGAAGAGGAGGATGTGCTAGCGAAGGCAGGAAGCGTTCATTTTCTCTTCATGGACGAAAGCGGACTCAAACTGAGCACATCTGACAGATGTGAAAGAGTCTGGAAATGCAGTGGGGAACCTTATGCTGCGTTGCAACATCATCCAGCATGACTGGTTTGGTGGTGGGTCAGTAGTGGTCTGGGGAGGAATATATTTTAGAGGGTTGCACGGACCTCTAAGTGCTAGTTAATGGTTTCCTTGCTGCTGTAAGGAACCAGGATGTAATCCTCAGAGCCATTGTCTGAGCTTATGCTGGTACAGTGGCCCTGGGTTCCTCCTGGTGTATGATAATCCCTGGCCTCATGTTGCTAGAGTGTGTAGGCAGGTTTTAGATGACAAAGGCATTGATGCCATTGACTGGCCCTCACGTACCACAGACCTGAATCCAGTTGAGAACCTCTGGGACATTATGTATCAGAGCATCCAAATCTAACTAGTAGCCCCATAGACTGTCCAGGAGCTACTGATGCCCTGATCCAAGATCCTCCAGGACACCATCCATCATCTCATCAGGAGCCCAATGTTTTTTTGAGTGCATACAGGCACGTGGGGGCCGAACACACAACTGACTTACATAGTTACCGTGATGAACGTCATGCAACTTTTTTGGTATGATTTTGAATCTCGCCTTCAGTGTGTTGATGATTTTGTTTTCCATTTAACTGTCGTCACATCATTTTGTTCTTAACAAATTATAGAATGTGTATAAATAAAGATTTTCAAATTGATTATTTCATTAATTGAGATTTGAGTGTGATTTAATTGTTCTCTTAATTTTTTGGAACCAAGTAGCAAAAATGCCCCTAATTGAAGACACTCACCTTTGAACGAGACTCAATTCTTGGCAATTTAATAAGATTTCCTCAAGTGGCTCTAGATTTTGTTCATTAATTCAACATCAGAGAGCCTCTTTTTGTTCTCACTAGCTGATTTTAATTCTTAAGGTTCTTAGGTTCAGAGGGTGTGAGGCAGCCATTTCTCTCAGTGGTGGGCATTAACAGGCCAATTTTGATATCGATTTCTTGATTTTAATCTATTCTGTTATTGATTCTTAAATCCCAGGAATCAATCTTTTAGTCTATGCTGTTTAACAGTTGCTAAATGGACATAACATTGTTTCATGATTTATTGGATAAGAGACATGCTAAATTGGATAAAAGTCTCCGCTTTAAAATTCAGGAAATTTTATTATGAAATTCAAACAATAATGCTCTTTAATGTGTTTTGCCTCAGTTTAGGACTCCGTTTGAACTGTTCATCTCTTCCGCTTTACTACTAGATATAGCATGAAATAAACATGAACGTCAGAAATCATGTTGAAATTACAGTACAACTTACTAAAGTATCATGTCTCATGTAATTGCTCAGTGTTTCATCAACGAAAAGATGTTATTAACACAGCCTGTAAACAATGTCTCACAATGTTACAGTTATCTCAGAAAAGCTATTCATTCAGTGTCTAAACTTAGCTTAAAAAATTTATTTGTATTTCTACTTGTTCTTCAATATTTTATGTATACAGTAATACCTCGGTTTATGAGTTTAATTAGTTTCAAGAGCGAGCTCGTATCCCAAAATGCTCGTACACCAAAACAATTTCCCCCATAAGAATGCATTAAAAATCAATTAATTCGTTCCACACAACCATAAATGCCCATTTTAAATATTTTGTTTTTGTTTTACCCTCTATTAATTACAGTTAAAATTATAAACATTAAGATCTCATATAAATACTAATTAGTATTTTACAATTAAACTCTAAAAATACTTGACAATTTACTGTAACTCACTTTGAGCAGCGTCTGCTGACATGAAGGAGATGAGAGACAGAGGAGGGAGGGGGAAAACACAAAACTTGGATTCAAGTGCAAATGAGTGAATTTATTATAATAGTGCAGAAAACAAACAAAGTGATAATCCAGAGTTAAAGTCGTGGAACGGGAGACGCGTGCGCGACCACCGCGAGCTCCGGAGTGGAGAGAAGTGAGGCAGATGATATGACAATCAGGTGTTGGTGATCAGTGACCACGCCCCCAATCACACACAGACAGGCATAACTAGGAGACAATGAATTCATTAACCACATATATATTTCACTTCGTGAACATTAGCGATCACAATTAATTCATGTTATCACTTCTAAAAGTATCACTGTGGTGAATGATGCAGCCAAACAGAGCGAGGCTGAGAGAATGAATGAGTTAAGGGGTGATAAAGGGGTTGGCACTGCGTGACTGTGTTATGAGAGGCTGTCACTAGGATATTTCCAGTAAAAATGCCCGCGACGATGCTGAGCGTTAGGACAAAAATGCGAGTGGGTGAGAGAAAAATTTGCTCGCACTCCGATACAATACTCGTACACCGATTCGACCTTCCATGCTCGTACACCGATTTGCTCGTATACCAAGTCGCTCGTAAACCGAGGTACTACTGTACTTGAATAAATCATCACATTTTTGACTGCCACCAGGTTTTTATATTTCCAAAAAAAGAGTAGAACAATAATTGTCATTAAAGTTAATATTATAATGTAATCATAATGAGAACTTCCTTGTGTGTAATTTAAATATAGGCATCTGGTCCACAAATCAGTTAATTTGAACTTTTAATTTGAAATGTTATAGTGATGTACCAACTGGGGTTTCATGTATAGTTTCCTATATACAGCATTAGTTGAAAGATATATTTTTCTTTGAAGACAATTTGCCATGCACTGTACCTGAAAGGCCCCAAATAACTGATTTTGAATTTAATCGAATCAAATCAAAATTTGTGTCAATACCCAGCCATAGTCATAATGTTTTGGCTCATTATCTGTGTTTTGGCTTTATTATTTCATTATAAATAATAATGTTATATATTATTTCATTATTTACATGGCTAAGTTGCTGTATGAAGTTTACTGTTTGTTTTCTGGATACTCCTATTTTTAGTAAATTAGAACAGAATTTATGCCGGAATCATGAAGCAAGAATCGTGTCTTTGCAAATTCCGCTACAGATGCAGCAGGAATTGGAGAGACTCAGAAAGCAGTTGGATCAATCAGAAGGTGGACGAGACACCCTTCTCCAGCAGGTGAGTCTTCCAATCTTCCACCAAGTCAGTCAATGCTGTACCAAAACAATTCAAAGATCGTTTATCCTCCTTTTATTTTTGCCCATATGTTGTTCTAAACCTACACTTTTAAACTTCCAAAAAACATTAAAAGATTACATTTTAACTAGTGTACATATTAAATGGTACATTTTCCTTTGCAATCAAGGGACGAGAAGTTTACCAATGAATAGTGTTTCTCACGCAAAGCTATTGTAGAGCTTCAGATGATTTGTAGGGCAACAATTGTTTTATAAAACCTGTATTTGGCATTCTTTATATCAGGTTCGGCGACCTATGGCGTGGGAAGAGAGCTGTGTTTATTTCATTTAGATAAAGTACTTCACAACTGCATGCAGTACTACATTTTGAGATAATTATTTCACCATGTGTCACAGCTTTTTTTGTTTAGTTAGTAGCTATAAATGCTTTTAACGTATGAGAATTAAACTGAAAAGGTCAATTTGACACCATTAACATGACCTCTAGTTACAAGCTGCTGAAAAGCACAATGTTTCACACAAGTTAAGTGTTGACTGACACTTAGTTTATTCTCATGTATTTGTTATTCAACTAAGTATTTACACGAGCCGTATAAAAACACAATGACGGGGATGTGCAAACTCCTTTCACACGTAGTGGGGTTCAGTTGGGGTTCACACTGAAAATCTGTTATTTAAAATGAATTTAAACATACATGTTGGATTTTAACACATTGATAACCCATTTTATGGAAAATTAGTTTTGGCACAAGGAATGAAACAAGGAAACTTTAAAATGGCACTTCATGACAACATTTTCCAACTTAGAACTTTGTCAAAACATTTTAAAATGTATTTTTATGCACATTTATTTCATATCCTAAGATTAATAATGAAGCATAGGAGAGATTTAAGCAACCCTACAGATTTACAGTTTTTTTTTTCTTGCACAGTGGAGTTATTTTTCGACGGTCTCGGGGGGTTGCAAAAAGCATCGAGATAACCCATATATCATATATTAACATATCTTTTCCCACATATAATCTGCAGGCGCAGATAATCCGCACGCTCATATAGCTCATCGTTGGCATAACCCGCACCCATAGATTGATTAACTTTTTTGTGTAAGATCACATTTCGATTTTTCAAATGTTGCTTGCATGATTTCAATTATCTATAACTGTTCAAGCTCGGTACACAGTGCTTGTGCACGAAATTCACACAATAAAAAAACAAACACAAGTCAGAATCAGAAGAGAAAAGCAGTCTGCTGGGAGCGTGCGCTTCTCCCCCTTTAAGAAGCACCTCAGCTGACACGAGAAGAGCCCGCCCTCATGGCAGCCGAGCCAATCATGTCTTCTTGCATGATTGACAGGTCAGACAGCCCATCAGCGCAGCTGTCAGGGTGATATTGCAAGCGCCAAAGACAACAACCCTCGCAAGAACGAAAAAAAAAGAGCATTAATTGATGTACATGATGTGAGTTATTAAATGAGAATGAACATGCTTGAGTTTTTGGTGTCTTTTTACACAACAGTGTTGCCGCGATTTGATGAAGCGATCGGCATTCATCTAAAAAAAATTACTTATACACAGTACAGTGTATATTTGCTAACAACAAAAGGGATACGTAAAACCACCACAAAAACCAGCTTCGATTCTTGATACAAACCTTGATTATATTCTCCAACAATGCAAACACAAAGATTGCTCACAAAATCACAAAAAATGTGCGGGATGCTGCAGCGTGTTATCCCTCAGACGAGATCAACGACGGAGTGAACCGTGAGCGGACCGCGATCCACGTGCAAGGCAAACTCCGCGCATGCGCAGTGAACTAGGTATGCAAATTAGTCACAAAATGTCGAATTTGTCTATTTTGTGCTTGAGATATTAGATTTCGGTAACATAACAGAATCGACATGACCCACAAGAAAATAATAAGACAAATAGGGAGTTTGGCGGTTCCACTTCAAAAACGTCGACATAATAGTATTGGCGAGTTAACCGTGACTCGAGATAAGTGAACTGCACTGTACTATTATTATATTAAAATACCTAGTCCTAAATGAAAACCTATAGCCTGGAAAATTGTGGACCACAAAAAAATTAAATAACAATAAAGCTATGATAAAAATTAAAAAAGACATTCAGCTTTGTCTGGAAAAAACTGATTTTTGAGTTGCCATTGGCTAGTAATTTTTTTAACTTGGAATGCAGGAACAATGCAAGTTTAAAATATTCTACATAATATTTTAACATAAAAGGCACATCATTACTTTTTAAATTTCAAACACTAATAAAAACAAGTAAATGTTAACAATATTAGGCTGTTGTCACTAAGACAAAATGAACAGATCCAATATCCTGACACGCATGCGTTTTTCTTTCTTGACCTTTACGTTCATTCATCACACAATTGACTGTTTACTAGGATACTTGCCAAGATGGGCAATTTGACATAATTCTGTGTGAAATTGCCTGCTCAAAAGCAAGAAGACGTAAAAGAGAGATCAATTCAGAATTGATGTGCGGTCAGCTGTGGCTTTCAGGATGTGTACTTGGTATGTAAGTTGAGTTATTCTTGTGTTTAAATGTTTAAATTGGCAAAGCTGGAAAAGATATGCAGCACATGAAAATCCAACACTGGCCCGATCAGAACGATATCCATTTTCTTCATAGGGCATGTGTAAGCCTCCATCTTTCTCTCATGTTTTATTTTTGAATCTCTGTGTGTGCTGCTGACCTACAGATGGATGACATGCGTTCTCAGCTTCTGAGGATGGAGAAGGAACGTGTAGATTTGCAGAGGGAAATGTCTTTACTCTCATCTCAGCAGAGAAGTGCAAGGAGACCACAGGATAGAGGAGTCACAAGCCTTGATAGTGGTAAAATATGTTGACATGGGTGAGGTTAGCGTGTTTTGTGGATTGTTTAATATCTCTGTGTGTGTTTCTGCCAGGATGCACAGACCTGGAGAGAGAGATTGAAGAGCTACGGATGCAGCTGGGTAGAATCAGTGTTTCTAGTGAGATGGAAGAACTAAAAAAATGCATAGAACGTAAAGAGAGAGAGAAAACTCAGCTCGCTTTCCAGGTTGAGGTTTGTGTGTTTGATATTGTTTTGTGCGAGTGCTTGACAGGATTTTATCTCTGGTAAACTTAAATTTTTCATAAAGGTTTCATTAAATGCAGTGAGAAACCCTAGTGAAAAATAAATATACCAATATTTATTTGAAATATTTGTTTATACTTAATGTATTTGTAGTATACTTTACATTTTTATGTACTTAATATAAATACCCTGCAATTGCACTTTTTATATACTAAACGGATATACTGTACTTGCTAATACAGTAATACCTCGGTTTACGAGTTTAATTTGTTCCATGAGCGAGCTCGTAACCCAAAATTCTTGTACATCAAAACAATTTTCCCCATAAGAATGCACTAAAAATCAATTGATTCGTTCCACACGAGCGTAAATGCCCATTTTAAATATTTGTTTGGTTTTTAAAATTATAACCATGAAGATCTCATATAAATACTAATTAATAATTGACAATTAAACTCTAAAAATACTTGACAATTTACTGTAATGAACTTGAGTTTTGAGCAGTATACAAAGTCACTCGTAAACCGAGTTATTACTGTATATTGCAATAAAGAAGTACGACAAACAGAATTTTGTTAAAATATTTATATCAGTAAGTCTCAAGCGATAGTTCAGTAAATAGTGGATCTGTAATATACTTGGTATGAAATAAATGTATTTTAAATACATTTTGATGTTTTTTGTTTCACTTGGGGCCCATGCCCAAGGCCTCCAGCCTTCTGTCTGCATGCTAAATAAAAACAAATACACCATTTAGGAGGAAAATTATGTTCTTCTATTTGAATAAAACAAAATATTTGAAGACATTTTATGGTACTTGATAATGAGTGCTTAGAATTACACATCTCTGTCAAAGCTATAAAAACTATTTAGATGGAAAAGGAATTATCCATATTTATTCAGTTATCGTTCATAACTTTTCAGATGTCTGCTTTGTTCATTATTTTGTTCGTTCTTTTTGTCTGTCTACACTTTCTTCAGGTTCTTTCTGCAGATCTGCAGCGGCGTGAGCAGCAGCAGTTGAAGATGTTGGCCCAGCTGAAGGAGATCCAGTCTCGTTCTGAAGACCACGGGTCAGAATGTGCCCGTATGGAGGCTCAGCTGATGGAGAGTGAGAGAAGGAGAGAGGAGCTGCGCTCTAAAGCTCAGGAAGCAGTCCGACAGTGGAAGACTAAGTGCAAGAGACTGGAGCGAGAGCTCCAGGAACTAAAGGAGGAGAGCAGAAACAACACTGATAAAGATAAACGGGTAAGACCTCACAAGTTTTGGGTGACATAAAAAGATTTTTGTTGTTGGTGACTTAAAAAAGCGTATAATTAATCTTCAGAACAAAGAGCGTGAAGGTGTTCTTATCCAGCAAGCAGAGGGTGCACGGCGACAGCTCGCCGATGCCCTTGGACGACTTGCTCAGCGTGAGGAGGACATACGCCGCTGTGATGTGGATCTTGCTGAAGCTCGTTCACGGCTTGTCACCTTAGAGCTCGAGCTCCGAGAGGCTCAGGAAAGCTTGAGAGGCCACGAAGAGGAGGCCCAGAAACAGATCTCCTTACAGGTCCGTATGAGAGAGGAGAATATCAGGCTGAAGGAGCGTGTGGAGCTCCAGGAGCAGAGGAGAGAGGAGGAGCAGAGATCTCTGCTGGATCTCCAGGGCTCAGTCAAGACTCTGAGTGCTACTAGAGCTGAGCTCACTGCCAGACTGGTTGAGGTAGAGAGCTCCAAGAGGGATCTAGAAAATCAGCTCACTGCAGCTCAGGAAGAGAGCTCATCTTTAGGACAACAGCTGGACATGGAGAGGCGGGTGCATCAGAAGGAGCTGAGCCACCTCCGAACAACACAGCAAGAATGCAAAGCAAAACAGGACAGAGATGTACATGACATGCTGAGATTATACCAGCGAGAGAGAGAAGAACTGGAGACTCTCGTCAGAGACCTTAAGGTTTGAATATTAGTCATGAAACCTCTTGATTATGATTATAGGAATAGTTCACCCCAATTAAAAATTATTTCACTAATTATTTAGTTGATGTTAATAACTGTCCACTTGTCCAAGGCATCCACAATACATTTTTTTAAATAAATGAAAAGAAGATTTAAAATAGTCATAAAGAGAGACAGCTAAATCTTTCATTTCTGTATCTAAATCTATTTATACAGTACAAACTCTGCACAAAAAATATACTTTTTTTAAATACAGCACAGAAACCGCATAAATGTCATGCATTAAAATGCTGGTTGTCATGCATATGTTGATTGCAGCGGGGAAAAACAAAATTATGGAAATTCATTGACAAAATTAAACAATATTTACATGAAACTATGAAATACTTCTACGGTTTTTTTATTTAGTTTTTTGTGTTTTTTTTTATCAAGAACTGTGTAATGGTGATTTTTCTTTTTTTTCTTTCTTTTACTTATTTTATTTTTTATTTTTGTTTCACTGGAAAGAATGACAGCAGCTTGAACAGAAGCTTGCTTTAGGCTTGAATATTTAAACCTGTTGTCTTGACCGAGCCCTTTACAGAATAATATTAGCAGGTTTTCACTAGAGAACAAGATAAGTGCAGAGGGATCTTAGGAATCTTACAAATCTACATTGATTTCTTGCACCTAGAAATCTATCACAATTTCCCCCAAGCTAGTGAACTACATCTTATGGGAAGAAAACAATATAATATGATAATATAAACAATGGTAATATTGTTTCTTTGTTTGTGTAGTCAGAAGCTGTGGCAGATGGGGAACTGAGGAGAACTCTGCAGCTGAAGGTGGACAAAATGAAAGCTGAATGTGATAAACTGACGGAGCAGCTGAGCTCCAGCAAGGAAAGTCATTCTCAGCTCCTCTGTAAATACCACACCCTCAGAAAACAGCTGGATGTGAAGGTAGCACTGATTTTCTGCCAGTTTCACATGTCAAATCAGTGGTTTTCAATTGATAACATAATAAAGATTACAACTTTATATAGTCTGAAACTGCTTGATCTCATTTCTGGAATTAGAATGTTACATTGTACAGCGTAGAAAACATTACCTGCACAATTTTGACAAAAAACTTATTTTATACCTGGATATTAATAACCACAATGATTAATAGTATTTGCATTTTAAATGTAATGCATCTGTATGGTGTTTATTTTTTATGGAAGCTTCTGTTCCTGAATTAGATGTTTTATTACTGTGACCTTAGCAGCATGAAAACTAAATTGTTGATATCAACCAGAGTTTAAAAATAACTTTTTCTCTAACAAGCAAATCAGGCTACAAATGTTTTAAGTTTAACCCCCCCCCCCCCCCCCCCCCATATTATCAATAACTGTTAAGATTTCAATTCAATCAAGTATTTATGTGATTCTGAATCATTTAATGGTTTTCAGTTTTACAAGTAAATACATTTTTATGAAATAAAAATAAAGATACAATAAAAGTAAGATTAAATAGGAATTAAAAACTAAATTGTAGTAAACAATTATACAGGCTGTCATTTCATTGATTTTGACCCACCTTTGCCCTGATCACAACCAATATGATACAGCTTTTTGTATTGGTATTCCTACATGCAATATCATTGTATCATATTTACATCAATGTTTTACAGTCTTTTACGCAATGCTAACTATATATAATTATTAGCCTACTGCAATGAAGCAGGTTAAATTACGCAAGACACATTACTATCTGACATATTATTGTCTTGCAGCTGGGCACATATCTCAGTGTCTCGGATGTTTTCTTAATGTCTCCTATGTAGGTGAATTTAACAGAGAGGGAGGAGGAGCGGCGGCAGGCTGCAGAGCACTCCATGGCGGAGCTGCAGGAAAGGGTCACGGGCCTCCAGACGGAGCAGGAGTCCATCCTCCATGCCATAGGGGCTCAAATTGACTCAGCCTGCCAGTTCTTGTCAAAAGACTCATCCGCTAAACTTGAAGTACCCCATCCCGCCCACACACACATACACACTACAGTGCACTAACCAAATAAACAGCAATAAACCGTTTTACTTGTAGCTACAAAAGTTTGGAAACATTAAGGTTTATAATAGTCTTTATTTGATCAAAAATACAGTAATACTAAAATAATATTACAATATAAAATATATTACAACACGAACCAGATCATTTTAAATGTAACTTATTCCTGGGATGCAAATCTGACTTTTTAGCTGCCATTACTTTAATCTTCAGTGACACGTGATCGTTCCCAATTCTATTTTTAGATAATCAGGATCATTTCTTATTAATTTCAATGTTGAAAACATTAAAAATCAGTAATAATTTCTTTATTTAAATGACGGTCAAAGAATCCTGAAAAAAATATATTTTATTATAAATTACAGAAATAAATTACATTTTAAAATGATTACAATAGGTGCCACACATCTTCGGTGCTTGGGCCGTAATAATGAGATAATAACGGATGCAATGGGTGCCATCGCACCATTCGGTGTTTGATACCTAATAAGAAAACTAACAGATACAATATATGCCATCGCACCATTTAGTGTTTGGCCCCTAAGTATATTTACAACTAGACCAGTTAATTTCAGAAATAATGTGAACCAGTTAATTTAAATTGTAATAATATTTCATAATATTACTTTATTAGTATATTAAAGGGACAGCAGCGTAATAAACTGTTGCCATCCATTTCATTAATGTTAATCAAAAAAGATAATCTCTGATAATGCTAAGTGTTCTCCCCACATGAACAGAAGTGTGCTCTCTGAGCTGTGAAGTCACTCACTGCTTCTTGCAGGTTGTCTGTACTTGTTTCTCAAAGCTTTTTTAAGTACACTTTCTTTGCTCCAAGCTCGAGCTGTCAACATCCATGTTATATTCCAGTCTTTAGCATTCTTCTGCATCCTTCACACCTTTTTATCTTCTGCCAGCAGCCCCCTTTGATTGAAGAAAAAAAAGTGACAAATCACCCCATCATGTGTTTGTGTCAGCAGTTTAAAGCGGCATGGTGGTATTCAAACGTCGTTGATCGTGACAGGCGAGAGCTGTCGGGGGAATACAATCCACCTCCATATACTTTAATTCTTTTTTTTTTTTTAAAGGTGACAGAACCCCCTCCTGTGTTTGCTCGCTCTGGCATAAAACATCACTCTAAATGAGAGTTTTGTAAATCTGCTCATTTTTGTTTTGCAAAGTGATTCATCTGTGCGGTGGGGTTTTCCCATGGAGCCCAAGATCTGGGAAGTTTACAATCCTCCAGTAGTCTGTCACCATCTCACAATACATCAGAGAAAGCTCACCCTGAACAATTCAGAATATTTTTTTCTTCTCAATCTCCTCAGAGATGTGCAATTTTACATAGTTTCAAATTATACCGGAATTTCTAGTTGTATGACTTCCATGCTATATATATATATATATATATATGGGCCATTCTACAGAGTTGGTGACAAATCAGAGTTTTGAAATTTTGAAATTGTACAATATCCAAGGTATACATTTCTAGTAATTGAGAGTTAGTTCTCAAATTGTATTTTCAGAAAATGCTGGAATATTTTCATACACCCCAAATGTGTCACTACCAAAGCACAATAATATATCATATATTAGGCAGGCTTATAATGATCTATTAAGATTTTGTTTATATCAACCTTGTAAATATATATTTTTTCTATTTAAAAAAATTGTTTAAAGGTTAAATCAATAAAAATGACAAATTTAATAATATTTTAAGTGTAATTTATGAGTTTTGTTGTATTTTGAAACAAATCTTTCTTTGTAGAAGGCATAAAGTTTATCATACTGATTTCAAAGTTAAGGATTCGTTAGGTTGAATATGCATTAAACTAAACCCTATCATAACGTCTTAGTTGATAATTCAATATACTTTATTTTTGACAAAACTTTCCATGTTTTGGTAGTGACAGCACATTTTCGGTAGTGACAGTAATGTTTTGGTAGTGACCCCAATACTTAGTTTGCCATAGTTGATTCAGACATTCAACATTTTATGTTAATACAAATAACTAATTATATTGCACATATGCAGTCAGCACGTACACTCACCTAAAGGATTATTAGTAACACCATACTAATACTGCGTTTGACCCCCTTTCGCCTTCAGAACTGCCTTAATACTACGTGACATTGATTCAACAAAGTGCTGAGAGCATTCTTTAGAAATGTTGGCCATATTGATAGGATAGCATCTCGCAGTTGATGGAGATTTGTGGGATGCACATCCAGGACACGAAGCTCCCGTTCCACCACATCCCAAAGATGCTCTATTGGGTTGAGATCTGGTGACTGTGGAGCCATTTTAGTGCAGTGAACTCATTGTCATGTTCAAGAAACCAATCTGAAATGATTTGAGCTTTGTGACATGGTGCATTATCCTGTTGGAAGTTGCCATCAGACGATGGGTACATGGTGGTCATGAAGAGATGGACATGGTCAGAAACAATGCTCAGGTAGGCCGTGGCATTTAAACGATGCCCAATTGGCACTAAAGGGCCTAAAGTGTGCTAAGAAAACATCCCCCACACCATTACACCACCACCACCAGCCTGCACAGTGGTAACAAGGCATGATGGATCCATGTTCTCATTTTGTGAGATTTTTTTCACGCATTATGTGCCTGTCTGGCACCAACTTGCCACGCTGACAGTTTGGAGTTCAGGAGATTGTCTTGACCAGGACCAACCCCTAAATGCAGTGAAGCAACTGCCATGTTGATTAGATTGATTGATTAGATACTTGCATTCATGAGAAATTGTCATTGTCTAATAATCCTTTAGGTCAGAGGTTTTCAAAGTCTGAGACAGTGGGCCTCCCTTTTGACACAACCCACCCAATGCCGCCCCCCCTCCAAAAAAAAAAAAGTGACGCTATGCGCGATTTGTTGTCGGTGGGTGGACGCGATGCGCGATTGTTTTACGGGGGGGCATTACACTTCTCCGCGCCTCCCCTGGCATGCTCTGGCGCCCCCCACACTTTGAAAAAAATGCTTTAGGTGAGTGTATAATATATTCATTCAGATAATTCTCCAGAACTACATAGAGACACTCTCTGTCTCTCTCTTGTAGTCTTTCTAGGCATTAATATCATAGAAATTAACATTATTGACAACAACCTAACAATCCACCGCTATCATCCTATCTATAACCTCTCCTGGTCGAATCGCCCGTTCCAAGCGGGACTCAAACCCTGGTCCGCTGGTATGAGAGTCAGACTGTTACATATGTTACATATGTTACATATGTTACATATGTTACATATGTTACATATGTTACATACATGTTCATTGACTGCACCCTTAATTGTAACCTTATCACATTACATAATTTTAACTTGCATACTAAAACACTACTAAAACATACTACAGTAGTAATGATTTGCATAACTGTACACTGTAAAAAAAAAGAAGGTTTAAAAAAAAAAGTGAAAGGCAACCAGCTGCAGAACATTTTTGAGGTTTCTCAACTTAGGGCCAATAGTTGTACAAACTTTGTTTGAGTTATCTCAACTTTTTTTCCAATTAAATAGTTGATTAATCTTTAAAAGCTGAATTTGTCATACAAAACATAAGTTGGATTTTTTACAGTGTACAAAAATGTTGTTTATTCCAGATTAATAAAGCATTATGTGTTCCCTTTTGTCACTACCAAAGCAATAATGTCACAACCGAAACTTCAAGACATGTTTCGATCGTGACTGTTTTGGTAGTGACAATTTTAGATAATTTTGAGCCTAGCTCGAAGATGCAAATCAGCACATGGTTAGCAATCACTGGTCAGAACAGTGGTACACATATAAAAGCTAAATTTTATGGATTAACGTCCCAAAAAGTTTTTTTAATAGCAGAAAAAATGTTTGGTAGTGACATTCCTTAAAGTTACACACAGATTTTCAGACTTTAGAACACATTTACCTCAAAATGATGGGATCAATCTACTCACCATATAGCATATGAGAGAGAGGGACATAGGAATATTTCCTGATCAAAAATGTAGGAGTGTGGGTAAAATCAGTCTCAGCCAATGGACTAAAACATTCAGTGTTTTGGTAGTGACATGAAAATACGGGACATGTTTTTTTACATAAAAATTCATGATTTAAAAATAAAATAAAAACAATTGTACTTTTTTTAAAAACAAAACAAAAAGATGCGTTTAAAAACAAGAATCGAAAAAATTGCAAAAAATATTTAAATATCATTTTCACAATTTTAAATTTACATGTAAGGGTTTGGGACAGTCACCTCCTAATTGAAAGTACCCAATACATGGGGATATTATAAATATAAAGCTTTTAAATATTATTGTGCGTTTCAATAAATCATTTAAGGATCTATCTTAGTAAAAATCTAAGATTTGAATATTTAAATGCTTGTCAAATGTGTTTTTTTGGATGGGGGACAGCAATTGTCACCAATTCTGTTGAATGGCCCATATATATATATTTATTTGTATAGCAAAACCATGTCTATATTTCGTGTTGCAGGCCATTACCTTCACTCCAGGACTGCTAAAGGATACCCATCGCTGGCTTGCTGAGGTTAAGGTATATTGTTGAGCCCAGCTTTCGATGATCGTTTCTGTAGCTGATGTCATCCATCTTACACAGCTGTTGTTCTTTACTGTCTCAGATAGACTGATGGAAACATCCTCCAGCTCTCAGGGACTTAATGTCATGTTTTATCAGGTTTTATTTCCAAAATGTGTATTTTAACACATTTAAAATGCATGTGTAGCTGGTTGTTGCTTTTTTGTTTGTTGTGATGTGTCTAATGTGTTACACCAATGCATTTAAAAACCCCATGAAATGGCTCAGACAAGCTTAGAGTTTTCCTTCCTGTCTTGATGCATGTTATCCAGGCTCTGCTTTGGCATTTAGTAAACATCATATCTGTGAAGACTTATTTGCCAATTACTGATTTAGTCAGTAAATGGATGGACATTCTTATTCTAGAGAGCATTTGATTGGTCCATGGACCAAATCCATGTCCTAGAACAATTTTTGGTTGATTTTAATGCAGAGAAAAACATTTGTGTACAGGTGCTGGAGGTTAATGCGGCAGACATTTGGAGTAGACTAATAACATAGATGACTTCAAAGTTAATACACATATCTTAAAGCTAAAAACTTTATGTCATGGGGTCTTTAAAATCATGCTAGTGGGCAGTTTGTAGTTTTTCAGAGTTCGGCTGTGCCAATACTTGGCACAGTATTGGCAGTATTATCATCTACTTTTTGTAGATTCATTTTAATGTATTAATAAACAACAATGTTTATGATTTAATATTGATTTTTAATGTTTGTGTGCATTAGGGTTGTTATAGTTCTACGAATATAATTATAAAACTTGTTTCTTTGTAAAATTAGTATAAATAGTATACATTTTAACTTAAATTTAGTATGAGCATTAGTTTTTATCCCTTTTAACACAGCACGATTTAGTGTTTCTGCGCATGATGACAAGTTTTAGGAAAATGCTGGTGTTAGCTGTTATTCATGTCAATCAGACACCTTGTTTAATGTCTTAGTTTGACTTGGGACATTAACATTAGACCATCCGACATTAATTGAAAATATGACAGACAACAAAGTATTTATTAATTAAATTGCAATGAATGTTTAAATATTTGTTTACCCAAAAATGAAATTATCTCACAATTTACTCCCTTAATTCCGCATTTACCCTCACCTAAGTTCCTACAAGCTACTCCTACATCCTACGTTTTATGTCGTATTAGAGGTCACACTTCCACCGGAACTGGGCTCATATATGACCATTACCGGAAAAACAAGAAGACCTTTATTTATCCCCTGGAGCCGTATGGATTACTTTTATGATAGATGGATGTGGTTTTTTTTTTTTTTTGGACTTCATAATCTAGGGTACCATTTACTCCCATTATACTACCCACTATAAACTGGGAAGAGCCAGGATATTGGTCAATGTAACTATTGTGTTTGGCTGAAAGAACGTCATACTCATCTAGGATGGCTTGAGTGAGTAAATTATGGGATAATATTTGGGTGAACTAACCCTTTAATGCATTAATACAAAGTTTTAATTTCTTTAAAAATATTCCAGTTTAATATTATCTTACTTAAAATTAAGTATTTTTATCATTATAACTGCTGATCGCATTTCATACAGTTTAATTAATCTAGC
>JAWRVZ010000178.1:64258-226758 GCA_037043235.1 Rhodeus uyekii | reverse complement strand
AGCTGGGCCCCCTCAGGGGCCAGACCCACAGTTTCAACGGCCCTGGTTGCGGGTGAAGAATGCAACCTTCCGCCTGGGACAGAAGGTCCCTCCTGATCGGGATCTCCCAGGGGACCCCGTCGAGGAGGGACACAAGGTCCGCGAACCATATTCTGGACGGCCAGTGGGGGGCCACTAGCGTGAGACGGACCTTGTCCCGGCGAACCTTGGCCAGAACTCCCGGGAGCAGAGCGATCGGGGGAAAAGCATACAGGCGTAACCTCGGCCACGCCTGCGTCACGGCATCCCGCCCCAGAGGCGCTGGATGTGTGAGTGAAAACCACAGAGGGCAATGGGAGTTTTCTACCGAGGCAAACAGGTCGACCTGTGCCTTTCCGAACCTTTCCCAAATTTGCTCCACCACCTCGGGGTGGAGTCGCCATTCCCCTGGTCTCGCCCCCTGTCTCGACAGGGCGTCTGCTCCCACATTCTGGACCCCCGGGATGTAAGCCGCCCGGATGGAGAGCAGCTTTCCCTGGGCCCAGAGGAGGATCTGTCGCGCCATCTTGTAAAGTGGTCGCGAACGCAGACCCCCCTGGTGATTGATATACGCAACCGCAGTCATGCTGTCGGTGAAAACAGTGACATGGTGGTCGCGAAGGTCCGGTAGGAACGCACGGAGTGCTTTGCGGATCGCCAGTAACTCTAACATGTTTATGTGCCAGGTTTGGTGCCGACTGTTCCATAGACCTTGTGAGGAGCGGTCTCTCAAGACCGCCCCCCAGCCCGAGAGGGAGGCATCTGTCGAGAGAGAGACTCTCCGAGCCAGAGCCCCTAGCACTGGGCCTTGAGACAGAAACCAAGGATTCTTCCACATACTCAAGGCGTGTAGGCATCGCCCCGTGACCTTGATAATGCGAAGCGGGTTCCCTTTCGGGGAAAACCCCTTGGTCTTTAGCCACCACTGCAGGGGTCTCATGTGCAGCAGGCCCAACGGGATGACGCAGGAAGCCGCTGCCATGAGCCCTAACACCCTCTGGAAGTGTCTGACAGTGAGTGGCTGGCCTAACTTGATGCTCTTGACGGCTGAACAGATAACTTGGATGCGCCCGGGGGAAAGCCGGGCCGACATCGCTACTGAGTCCCAGACGACTCCCAAGAAGGTGGTTCTCTGAGCAGGAGAAAGGACACTCTTCTTGGCGTTCAGCCTCAACCCCAGCTCCTTTATGTGTGCGAGCACTACATCTCGATGTTGCTCCGCCAACTGCGGCGACTGGGCCAGAATAAGCCAGTCGTCTATATAGTTTAAGACACGGATGCCCCGTGACCGCAGGGGAGCTAGAGCAGCGTCCACGACTTTCGTAAACGTGCGGGGTGAGAGCGCTAGGCCGAAAGGAAGCACCCGATACTGGTACGCCTTTCCCCCAAAGGCGAACCTCAGGAACTTCCTGTGTTGCGGAAGGATGGAGACATGGAAATAAGCGTCCTTGAGGTCGACTGTGACAAACCAATCCTCGGATCTGATCTGCACTACGATCTGTTTGAGCGTTAGCATTTTGAACTTTAGACGCTTGACCGCACGATTCAAGAGACGTAAATCCAGAATGGGCCGCAACCCTCCATCCTTCTTTGGAACTATGAAGTACCGGCTGTAGAACCCGGACTTGCTCTCTGCGAGGGGTACATACTCGATGGCCCCTTTCGCCAGCAAAGTGTCTACTTCTTGTTCCATGACCAGAGCCTGCTGAGGGCCTACAGCAGACTGTAGGACCCCCGAGAACTGGGGTGGTGAGACCCCGAACTGAATGGCGTACCCTAAGGTGACCGTGCGCAGGACCCACTGAGAGATACCGGGTAGCCGTGACCACGCATCCCGGAATTCTACTAGGGGAACCAGCCTCCCGGGGCTGGCCTCTGGTGCTGATGGCATGTCCACCACTGGGCCGGGATTTCCGGATTCCCGGGTGGAGTGCTCTAGGACCCTCCTCAGAGGGGGTGGTTTTCCCATGGCGGGCTGACTGGTCAGCTGCTCCAGGGATACACCACCTTGTTGCGGCTTGGCGTCAGGGCCGCTTGCTCTTAGCCTTCTTAGCGCTCAGGACAGCCCTCAGATCGCCCCTCTTGCCAGAGGCTTGAGCCTGTCGCCCCGACCCCCCGGGATTAGCCGGAGGAAGACGGGTGGCGACACTTCGTTTTTGAGCGGCCCTGTGTGAAGAGCTCTGAGACCCCCTTTGACTGGCGGTCTTACGTGGAGGGCGGCGGGGAATAACTTTACTGAACGCCACCTGCTGTCGTGCAGCCTCCTGAAACTTGTCGACAACGCTTTTTACGGCGTCGCCGAACAAGCCCGAAGGGGACAGAGGAGCGTCCAGCAAAACAAATTTGTCCCTATCTTTGATGGAAGACAAATTGAGCCAAAGATGTCTCTCCGTAGCCACCAGAGCTGCCATGGAGCGACCGACAGAGTAGGCCGTCTCCCTAGTGGCCCGGAGAGACAGATCCACGGTCCGGCGCAGCTCTGCCACTGTCTCCGGACCGATACCGCCGCCCTCGTTGAGGTCCCCCAGCAACTCAGCCTGATAAGCCTGCAGCAGAGCCGTGGTGTGCAGGCACGCTGCGGCTTGACTAGAGGCTGAGTACGCTCTCCCCACCAAAGACGACGTGACGCGCATCGGCTTGGAGGGGAGCGCCGGAGCTTTAATGGAGGACGCAGATTGGGGCACAAGGTAGCTCGCAAGCGCCTCATCCACCTTCTGCATCCCCCCATAGCAATAGCTTTGAGCCCCTGCGAGATTCGTATACATCGAACTGTTCCGTGTATGAACTCTCTCAGAGGCTGGCTTTTCCCACGATCTGGATACCTCGGCATGCAAATCGGGAAGGAAAGGCATAGCTCGGCGCGGGGGAGTGACGCGAGCCGGCAGATAACGCTCGTCCAACATACTTCTTTTAGGACGGGCGCTTCTGGTCTCCGCCGGCCATTCAATATCCAGACGAGAGACAGCTCGCGCCACAACCTCAACTAGCTCTTCAAACGCCGGCGAGGAGAGTGGCGAAGCCTCCTCTGCCGGGTCAACACTAGCTAAGTCCATCTCACTATCGGAACTCGACAAAGCTAATGTTGGAGTCACAGCACGAACATCTCCCGAGGAGTGCCCGTGACTGGAACCCGTTTGGTCTCGTGAGGGCTGAGGTAAGGACGGACCCACCCCAGCAGCCTCAGCGAGATCCATTTGTGAACCCCAGGACTGAGAGCGCCGCAACGCCTCGGCCGCTGCAGGTCCCGAACCCCGGGGAACACTAGCCTGGGCGGCCTCGTTACAGACCGCCAGGCGGGAGCGGAGAACATGCAGAGAAAACTGCTCACAGTCTTTACAGCCGGCGCCCTCAAGAGCCGACCGTGCATGTTCCACTCCTAAACAGATAACACACATTACATGTGTATCCCTGCCCGTTATAAAACGAGGACAGGGATAAACACACGGTCTGAAACTCTGTTCATCTCTCGCCACACTTTTCACACTCATTCTTTGATTTTTTAAGCTATCAAGTCTCAAAAACCACTCTCGCACAGACACAGCACGCTGAAGGCATTCAGAGCTGACGCGCCCCGGTTTCAGACGCGCTTTATGCTCTTCCTCATGACGTCACCGGCTGCGGCCGGCAGTGACGCATTCACACGCGTTCGCTTCTCATTGGTTGCATAGATCTTCACGTGACTCACGCAAGGCTATTTCCCCTAGTGCTTCGACACAGCTCGAGTTCCCTGAAAGGGAATCACCATACTATATAAAGGATCACCACCCAGCAATACAAGCAGTCTGTCATCAGTGCAACAGACATTCCCATACATTCCTCAGAGCCTTAGATTCAAAAACTCAAGGCTGGTGCACAACCGTTTTAGAGCAACTGGTGAAAATGAAAATGGGGCAGACGTCACAACAATTCCAGAACTACAAACCATTGTGCTGCTGGCCTCAAATAAGAACACGGACCAAAATAAAACACAGAAAGTACTGATGGGACCAGGAACGAATATCCTGGATATGAAATTTTACACCACCATCTTGAAATAAGAGAAAAATATATAGGAAGGTATCTGTTGTCTAAAGTCTCTTCACACCACTCCTGGGCAGACCATACCATTGAAATGCTAGATTGGATAACACCACAGAATAACAGTGGCATGAGAAATATCCAGAACTTTTTACAGGCTTGAGTGAGCTGAAAGAGAATACTGTATTAAGTTAAAGCCCAATGCAACACCTCATTCTGTAAATGTAGTGAGACTGATCCCAGTGACTTTTGAAGAAAGTCAAAGAGGAGTAATACAGGTTGAAACTGGACATCATCAAGAAGGTCCAAGGACCTAGCAACTGATGTTCTGCTATGTTACCGGTTCTTAAGCCTGATGAAATAGTGGGAATCTGTGTTGACCTAACAAAATTGAACAGAGCTGTTTAGACGAGATAAGTTAATTTTGCTCTCAGTAGACCACACACTAGTCCATTTAAGTGGAGCAAAAATCTTCATCCAGTTAGATGCCAATTCTGGATTTTGGTAGATCCATTTGGCTGAAGAGTCTCAACAGTTGACTATCGTCATTACACTATTTGGGCATTATTCCTTTAAAAGGTTTCCATTCGCGATATCTAGTGCTTCAGAGCGGTTCCAGTTGAGAATTTTTGAGATTTTGGAGGAACCGGATGAAGTCACCAATCACATGGATTGTGAAATATGGATGTTCTCTTGATGAACAGGGCATCAGAAAAAAGCATTAAAGAAAGTCTACAGCCCTGGCCTAACATTTAACAATAAGAAGTGTGAATTTGCAAAGGCAAGAGTTAAATTCCTAGGTCGCAAGCTGTCCTCAGCTGGATTACAGCCCAACCCAGACAAACTGGCTGCTGTTCAAAATATATGTGAGCCTACCAACATGTCTGAGGTAAGCAGCTTTCTTGGAATGATTAACCAATTGGGGAAGTTCATTGCAGCCCTGGCCAAGAAAACAAAGCCCTAGCGAGATCTCCTCTCACAGAGAAGTCTGTGGATAAACCACAGCAATAGAGATTAACAATGCTGAAAAAGGAGATTGCCAATGCCAACTTTAGAACTCTTCGGTCCAATCAAGGGAACTAGCAGATGCATCATCTTTTGGTCTGGGATGAGTGACTTTTCAATAGTCCAGTAATGCATGAAAACCCACTGCATATGCATCTAGAGCATTAACTCAAACTGAGCAGATATTTCAGATATTATATCAGATAGGAGAGATGACACTCGTTTTAGTTTAGTCGTGAGCGTTTCAGCTGCTTTCTCAATGGAAAGAATTTGTTTCTCGAGACCGACCATAAGCCACTTCTGAGCTTGACGAGCTAAAAACTTCAGGAAGATTTATCCCCAAGGATGCAAAGGTTCAGAATGAGACTTTTGAAATTTTCCAATAAAATTAGCCATGTTTCACAACTCCAGACATGCTGTCAAGAATGCCCTGTATGAGCGATGTAACTGTTCCTGACTCAACTCTCATTAAAGATACAAATATTTACCTCTCCCAAATAGGTAAACGCTTCCCTGCTTCAAAGAGCCGCCTTGACAATATTCAACAAGAGTTAAAAAAATGACCCTGTACACAGCAAAGTAATGAGGTTCCGTGAGCATGGATGGCTGAGAACGGTGCAGACCAAAGATAGACTCAGACCTTAATGGTTGGAATGAGACAGATGGATTCTACATTGGACAAGGTTGTTAATCCCTGCTGCCACAGTCCAAAGATCCAAGGAGTTGAAAAATTTCACCAAAGCGTAAGGACAGTCTGTGTAATGGCCAGGCCTGATTTTGTAATTGCAAACTATATTGCAACAACAGCTGTAGAACTGCTACAACTACAGACTTTCCACTGTATCCTGTATGAATTATCTTTTAACACTCGACTAGTATTCAAGAGAAGTTGATGTAGTCAAACTGGTATCAACTTCTTTGCCAACTATAATAGAACATCTGAAAGCAATGTTTGCACAGAATGGGATGCCTGAGATACTACCATCTGACAATGGGTCGCAGTATAGCAGTGCAGACTTCTGAGTGCTTTAAGCACGTAACAAGCAGCCCAGGGTTTCCACAAGGAAGTGGTGAAGCAGAAAGTGCAGTGCAAACTGTCAAAAAGCTCCTGGGGAAAACATGATATCCATTCAAAGCCTTGCTTGCATACTGTGTTACACAACTTGTAAACCGCTTCAGTCCAGCGTATTTGTCAATGGGCAGAAGACTGAGAACAGACTTACCAACTCTGCTGTCTCTGCTCACACAAAAACTTCCAAATGCAGACAAACTGAAACCGTTTGAATCCAGTCTACGTGCTCGTACAAGAAATTCTTACACCAAGAGATATGGAGCTAGATCTTTGTCACTGCAGCTTGGACAGAATGCTTGGATTATTGACTAAACCATCACAGCGAAAGTGATCCGACAGCAGGGCCTAAGGTCTTTTGTTCTGAAAACCTCACATGGAAATATTCAAAGCAATAGACTGGTGTGACTGCACCACCCTGGTATTAGTTAAAATGGTTACAGAATGTTTATTAATCCATTATATTTTGGGTTCACCAAGTTTCACCAAGTCACCATTGTTTGGGGAAGGTGAAACTGCATTCCCTTAAGGGCCAGTCACACAGCCGATCACGCACGAATCACGCACAGATTGGGTTTGTGCGTGCTTGTGCATCGAGAAATTGACCAACTTTTCGGGGTGTCGGGGTTAGAAATCATTAACGAATCACGCATGAACCACGCACGTATCATTTACAATCACTGACGAATCACTGACATATCGCGCACGTCGACGCATACGAGCAAATACGGTGCAGTATTCCACGAACATTCGACGCACACCCGACGCATGAATCACTGCATGATCACGCACAGAACACACACCCTCGGCCTAACCCTGCTCTGGTCTTCTAGTGATCCAGTTTCTGGTCCAGACAGCCCGGATCTGTTGTCTTCTGCGTCTTCTTTTCCTGGCCAACATCTGATGAAGTTGCACCATTTGGGCATTCTGGTTCTGCAGAATGCCCAAAATACGCTTGCGCGTATTTTTACTGGATTTTTACTACTTAATATCCTAATGACAGCCTCTCATAAAACAGTCATGCGGTTCCAACCCCTTTATCAACCCTTCACTGCGTCATTCACCACAGTGATACTTTTATAAGTGATTTACAGCGGTTTTACTTCGTGTTGTTAACATTAATTAATTGTGATCGCTATTGTTCACGTAGTGAAATATACACGAACAGTACCTCTAAGCAGTAACTGTCATGGTTCATGAATTCATTTTCTCCTAGTTCTGCCTGTGTGTGTATGTGTGTGTGTGTGTGAGAGTGGGGGCATGGTCACTGACCACTGACACACCTGATTCTCATATCATCTGCCTATTTAGTTCACTTCTATCCACTCTTGTGTTGTCGAGTCGTTGTCTCTGTTATGTCCGCGCTGTCTCTGGCTCTCCTGTGTGTTCGTTCACGTCTCCCGTGTTTCATGTTCCACGACCTTCACTCTGGTTTATCACTTTCGTTTGTTTTCTGCAGTATTATAATAAATTCACTCATTTGCTCTTGACTCCGGGTTTTGTGTTTTCCCTTGCTTTCCGCGCTCCTCCCTCATTTCGTCTCCTCCACGCACGCTGCTCAAAGCTGAAGTGCATTACAGTAAATTGTCAAGTATTTTTAGAGTTTAAATGTCAATTATTAATTAGTATTTGTATGTGATCTCAATGGTTATAATTAACTGTAATAGGGTAAAACCAAACAAATATTTAAAATGGGCATTTATGGTCGTGTGGAATGATTAGATTGATTTTTAGAGCATTCTTATGGGGAAAATTGTTTTTTGCATTCTGCATGAGTTGCATTTTGGGTTACGAGCTCGCTCTTGGAACAAATTAAACTCGTAAACCGAGGTATTACTGTATATTTATTTAGTTTTGTTTTTTTCTGTTTTAATGCCATTTTTCAGTATTAATGCCTGTTAATATGGTCTTCCAGGTCTTCTTGAAAATGGCCGCAAGAAAGAAGAGGAGATGAGAAATCTTCAGGTACGAACGCAAACATGCGCATATACTTTAAAGTAACTCAAACAGTAGATCGTAGGTGCTTGCATCGTCAAGGTCATGAGTGCGATTCTCAGGGAAAGCAATGCGTTTCTTGAATGCAATGTACTAGTAAGTCGCTTTAGATTAAAGCATCTGCCAAATACATAAATGTAAATATGCACACTGCTATTTTACATTTGTAAAAAACTTTAAGGACGATTTATAGTTTTAGCAAAATAGCCATTCTTTATGTGGACCAAAAATTTCACCAGGACAAAGATTTCTGGTATTGCTGTCTTTGTGGGCATCCTTGTCCCCACAATGTAGGTTTTACCAGGGCCTCACACAACACACACTTTCTCCTCTAGTTAGTGGTTACAACCTTAACCTTTATGTTATCCTGAATGCACCTCAGTTTTCCTGCATGTGGCAGCCATTTAATTGAGCTATTTTGCCCTTGCTTGTCTGCATGCTTTCAAACCAAACCCATTGGGATCTGGGACATCTGCAGTGCTACAGAGGCACCTGCTATCCTATGTCCATTATGAATCAATCCCTTGAATGGGTCTCAGAAGAATCCAGCAGCCAGACAATAGGACACAGTGTCAGTAACTACACTTAGCCTTAGATTTTCCCAGATACTGCTTTTGACTGGTGGATGAGAAATTGCAAGGAATCTCTGGAACGAAACTTCCTATTCAAAGTAATTTTATTTTTCTCTCTTTCTCAGGACCGGATTGTAGATCTTGAAATGGTAAGATCTTTCTTCTTTAACTCCCCCCCCCCCCCCCCACCCCATTGTGCTTTTATAAATCTGTCATATTCCAGTGTATGTTAGTCTGCACAATTTTCTACAAATGATGCTTGAACTGCTCACAGACTCCACTGAAACCTTTTGTAGATAATTCAGCCTTTCGCTGCATGTCTACTGGCGCTGAGTGAACAGACCAGAACGCTCTGTCATGAGTTTCAAAATCACGTCATTTTCCACATGCATCATTTTTAGTTGATGGCTTATATACTTTTATAGAACTTTTGTCCTATCCTGTATTTCGTCTCATTACAAAACTAATGAAATGCTGCAATCATCTGTCCACAAAAATGTGGAAAATTATGCAAATGTGGAATAAAGTGGGCACTAAGCCAAAGGAGGTTATAAGGGGTTGATAAGTGCACTAAGCCATATTGTGCTTTCTAGTTAGTTAGTTTGACAGATACTTTGCCAAAGCTTACAAAGTTTAAGCATGTTTGAGCAGAGTGATATATGGTTTGAATATTCACGATCATCATTACTTCCACTTTGCGTTAAGGGAAAGAAAGTCATAATCTGTCCCTGGGTAGAGGGAATCATGAGTAACTCAAAGTTCCACTCGGCTTTGGCACAGAACCTTATGGTCTTTGCTAGAGAGCTAAATCAACAAAAGAATAATCTTTCTTTGCTGAAGTCAAAGTTTTGGAATGGTACAGCTTGAGTGAAGACCTGGTTTGTATAGAAAGTCTGTGGATTAACCTGAAGAGGGAAGGAGATGCCCTCACAGTTTAAAAGAGTGGGAATACTCTCAAGTCTAGATGTGGCAAGCTGATAGAGTCCTATCTAAAACTAACAAAGGGTAAACTAACTAAGTTTTCGTTCAGCACACTTATGCTTTTGCACACACTTAAGCTTTTGCTTTTGTTTTTTTCTCCTCTGAAATGAAATGTGGTTTGAATAGACTGCAATTTTTTTTATATGATTTATCTTTGTTTATGCTTTATTTTATTTACATGTAGAGTTATTAAAATGTACATTTAGTTTGCATTGTAAAACTGCAGGCAGAAAGCACAGAAAGGGTCTCTGTGAGTCAGTTAAATTTCTGAAATACACTATTTGCAAAAGCGTAACGATTTCTGTTAAATGTCTAAATTACAAATCATTACTTGGCTAAGAAATATGCCACAGTTTGTTTAAAGTATTGATGCCTGTATCGACTCAGCAGTATTTATACAGTTTGAAAAATAAGCTATCTTACGCCTACCACATCAATCACCATTATGTGCTACGGCTGGCTGACGAACATTTAATTAGCTCCTGAAAACCTTCAGACTTTACTCACAGCTCCGTCTATTTACATCATTATTGCTTGGTGCAACAACACGCTGGTGTCGAGAATTGACCCTTGCCTCATCTGGGAGATGCATTCATCCGATTGACTCGCAGCAATAGACTAAGCACTAAGATTAAATAAATACAAACTACTGAATATTCTTCTTTTCTAGAGCACCAGGCTGGCCTTGGATCATCTAGAGTCGGTTCCTGAGAAACTCAGTCTGCTGGAAAATTTCAAGGATCTCGAGGTTAGATCATGGGTGTTGTTTTTGTCAAGATTTCACTTCCCACTGAGGCAGATATGATGGTTGACTTATGTGGTTTCAGGAGTCACAGAGACAGCGAGAAATGGTGGAACAACGTTATGCCAAATATAAGGAGATAGTTGGAGGTCTCCAGAATCAGCTCGAGGAATCTAAGAGGAGGATTCAGGAATACAGAGTATGAACACATAGCGCTCATGCCATGCGCTTAATAAATTACTAGTTTGAATTAAAATTAATAAAACTTTTAGCTTAAATATTTGCAATGTATGTTTAAGCATTATCACACAAGCTTAGAGTGCTTTTTTTCTGGCTTCATGCTCATGGCCATATCGTAGCTGAGCTAATACAGTGTTTTATAATGATTGTATTAAGCAATGTATCTCTCTCGTTTGGCTAAAGGAGATTTGTCTGAGCCTAATTTTTCTGTCCATTCTGTCACCTGATGGAGTTTGGGTTCTACTCATTAGAGTCTGGTTTCGTTTGGCAACACCATAATTAGAGGAACACATAATACTAGTGGTCACTTTTCTTACTGTGTAAAATTAGATCTTTCATCTTAGACGTAACATTTTCATTCCTTAGACTGATCTCTTGCTGTTAATTGTAGAATGAGAAGTTGGATGCCGCCTGTCGGAGTCTCCAGCTCACTGGTCTGACATCATCTCTGCTCAGTCAGAACAATTTCCTGACTAGTTCCTTGCTGTCTTCCCATACCTGTGAGTATAGGAGCAAATGCACGTTGCAGTTAAAAGTTGTAAAATTGATCATAATCTGTGATATTTGCTAATGACATAGAATGCATGATATGGCAATACTATATTATTCATTTTTATCTAAGAATGTTTTTAAAAATCCGTTAAATTGTAATAATGACTAATTTAAAACTTAACCTGGTCCCACACAGCTAAAAATCACTAAAATTTTCATGTGAAAGAGTCAGAATGTACAATTGTGTACAGCAGGGGTTTTCAAAGTGTGGGGCACGCCTCCCCTGGGGGGCGCCAGAGCATGCCAGGGGAGGCGCGGAGAGTTGTAAAAAATGATCTTGTATTAAACCTCCTTCATTTTACATTTCCCTGTGATGTCATTCTGTCACGGCTGCAAGCGACAGTGGTGCTGAAGCTGTGGTGGAGAGTAGGCGTGTCATCACAATGGGTAAAACCATCAGAACTAATACTGTATTTCTGATGTGCAGCGAAATTATGTTGAGCTTAAAAAATATTTATCCAATTGAAAATTCCCGTTTTCACTGTCAGACCAATAATTGACAAGTTCCAATCAAGATTGTATTAATCAGGAAGAGGTTGTGTGTCTATATTCTCTTAAATCATGGAGGAATCAGGCATTATAGGAGAAGACTTGGAGCTGTTATCTGGAAAAAGGAAGCGTTCTCATCAGTCCACAGAGTATTTCCCAAAGGACTTGATCAAGATATTTTCACCTTGGAACTCTGCCATGCAGGTCATTTTTTCCCAGTCTCATTCTTATGTTGGCGTCATGAAGACTGACCTTAAATGAGGCAAATGAGCCCTGCAGTTCTTTGAAAGTTGTTCCTCTTGGATGAGGTGTCGCTCTTGGGGTAATTTTGGTTGGCCAGCCACTCCTGGGAAGGTTCACCACTGTTCCAAGTTTTTTCCATTTGTAGATAATGGCTCTCACAGTGGTTTGCTGGAGTCCCAAAGCTTTATACATGGCTTTATAACCTTTGCCAAACTGACAGATCTCAATTACTTTCCTTCTCATTTGTTCCTGAATATTTTTGGATCTCGTCATGTCTTGTGTTTGAAGATATTTTGGTCTACTTCACTTTGTCAGGCAGGTCCTATTTAAGTGATCTCTTCATTGAGAACAAGCGACGCGCGATTGTTGACGCCCCCCCCCCATGTCAACAATCGCGCGTCGCGTCCAAACACCCCCCATCGTCAACAATCACGCATCACGTCCACCCAACCGTCAATAATCGCATGCCGCGTCCACCCCCCCTCCGTCAACAAGCGCGCGTCGTGTACACCCCCCCCCCCTCAACAATCGCATATTTTTTTGGGGGGGCCGGCATTGTTGTCCTCTCTCCTTCTGTCCTTCATACAGTGCAGACGTGTTTTCTCTCTGCTCCCGCTCTGCTCTGGCGCTTTGGTGTTTTGTCTTTTTTTCTCTGACCCGCTGCTTGCTGGACTCCTGAAAATACTGAAATAGAATTGATTAACTGGTCAATCAGCGCGATCGATAGGATTTTCTCACAAAGGAAGGGTGCCCCGGGAGAACCCACCTGCCCGGACGGGACCTTTGCTGCAGGCTACGTGATGGACCCATAGAACAACTGGCAAGTCCTGTGCCTGGAGGCTCTGTCCGTGGAGGATGCGGAAGATTTATATATGATTGGATTATTGATGGCGGGGTTCTTATTCTTTGGCTTTGGGACTGCCCTGACCTATCGGAAGATTGGTAAGACAGCTGCAAGCAAATTTACCGAGCCTCTGTCTGTGGAAATTAAGGAACGCTTCGGGGTTGTGTGTGACCGTTTGAAGGAATTAGATCAGAGAGTGATACAGATTGAGGAACTGAACCGTAACAACGCAGTCCGGACTGCGGATACACAGGGAAGAGTGGGCTCCATCGGGAGTCAGATCGGTGAACTTTTACGGACTGTAACCTGTCTGGCCATGAGGCTGGACGTAATGTCTAGGGGAACCGCACGGACCGAACGCGAGTGCTGAGGACCAGAACTGATTGATTGATTGATTATGATGCGGACAAATTACAGAAGATCATCAAATGGATAAAAAAATAATAATTACCTCTCGGTTGGGAGGTCAGCCTGACAGCTTGGTCTGCTATCTTTCCCTGTGCACTGCCTTATCTCCCTTCAAGGACAAGCCATAGAACTGAACTCGAAAACATCTGAAGTTATGGCTAACATTCTTACACAACACAATCATGGGACGAATGGGACGCAACTCACTCGCACCATATACACCCGATCCCAGCCCCCTCCATCCGTCTGCCTGTCCTTATCTATCTCCTCTCCCACTCCATAAAAAAAATCCCAACACGTGACCACGTGTACTGTGTATGTTATGTTATGTTTTGTTGTGTTTGCTATGTAATGCTTGCTAAACTGCATTCTTGTATTTCTGGAGAGCGTGTCAAGATGGCGCCGCGGATGGCTGCCTCGGTGTGGAGCTCTCTTGTTCAACACCAAAAACTTTCAACAAATTCCAACAAATTCCTTGTGTGTGCAAGCACACTTGGCAATAAAGCTCTTTCTGATTCTGATTCTGATTGGGTGGGTTGTGTCAAAAGGGAGGTCCACTGTCTCAGACTTTGAAAACCTCTGGTGTACAGGAACTGTGAAAGAACCACACATAGTCTGAAAAGTGACTAGTTTTTCTTCTGTGAGAAACACAGTGGTGTGAAAAGAGTTTGCCCCCTTCCTGATTTCTTATGTTTGTCACACTTAAATGTTTCAGATCATCAAACAAATGTAATGTTATTCAAAACTAACACCAGTAAACACAAAATGCCATTTTTAAATGAAGGTTGTGATTATTAAGAAGAAAAAAATCCCTCTAGATTACTGCCACACCTGTTCTCAATGAAGAGATCACTTAAATAGGACCTGCCTGACAAAGTGAAGTAGACCAAAATATCTTCAAACACAAGACATGACGAGATCCAAAAATATTCAAGAACAAATGAGAAGGAAAGTAATTGAGATCTGTCAGTTTGGCAAAGGTTATAAAGCCATGTATAAAGCTTTGGGACTCCAGCAAACCACTTTGAGAGCCATTATCTACAAATGGAAAAAACTTGGAACAGTGGTGAACCTTCCCAGGAGTGGCTGGCCAACCAAAATTACCCCAAGAGCGACAACTCATCCAAGAGGAACAACTTTCAAAGAACTGCAGGGCTCATTTGCCTCATTTAAGGTCAGTCTTCATGACGCCAACATAAGAATGAGACTGGGAAAATATGACCTGCATGGCAGAGTTCCAAGGTGAAAATCTTGATCAAGTCCTTTGGGAAATACTCTGTGGACTGATGAGAACGCTTCCTTTTTCCAGATAACAGCTCCAAGTCTTCTCCTATAATGCCTGATTCCTCCATGATTTAAGAGAATATAGACACACAACCTCTTCCTGATTAATACAATCTTAATTGGAACTTGTCAATTATTGGTCTGACAGTGAAAATGGGAATTTTCAATTGGATAAATATTTTTTAAGCTCAACATAATTTCGCTGCACATCAGAACTACAGTATTAGTTCTGATAGTTTTACCCATTATGATGGATGGATAATTTTTTTACTTTTTTTTTATTTTTACTAAAGCTATTTAAATTCAAGATCACACTACATGACATTTGGCTGGATTTTACAAATTCAGACAGATTTCCAAGGTCTGCAAAACCCCCTGGATCGCAGCCTAATCGGTGCTCGTTAAGTATGAGCAAGTCAGCAATGTGATCTGAGCCTGTTTCAAGCAGTCACAGACACTAGGATTATTTTCAAATCTGTATGGTATTCTCACCACGTGGTCTTATAGTGTGTGCTATGCAATGACAAGTTGGGGCTAATGGGTATAAACGGAAAAATCTAGTAATCACTTGTGTGATTTTTATTGCATGAATTTATGCCAGGAAATGTTTTTTTCCTCAATTCGCTGTTTCTGGAACAGGTAGCACTATAATTTCAACGTCTCTAATAATGCTCTGAAGAACTTTTGCACTATAGAATGTTGCACCTGGTTAAAGAGAAAAGCCTTGCGCCACAATGACTTAGCTCGGAAAATGGAGTGCAGATAAAAAGAGTACAAATTTGTGTAAATCATAGCCACTCATAGAAAATAACAAAAACAAGTACTTGTACAGTGGCCAGGTTGACAAGGAAGACTGATGTGGTGACAAGGTCATTCAGTGGAAATGCAAGTTGGTTTGGTGGAGAAAGGATGTCTCTTTTTTCCCTCTCTAGCTGTAAGAAATTCAGAATAAGCGATTGATAAGACAGGTTTATAAGAAGGTTAGGTGTTGCCTAGCAAAATGACCTAAAATATGACAATTTTGCAGGATGGAAAGTTATCATTATGGCTTGCAGTGTATCTGAACTATTAAAACCCCATTTACAATATGTCTGTATGAATTTTTCAGAATTTGGCTGTGTTTTTCTGCATTTCTGCATATGTCTGCATTTTTCGGCTTTTTCAGAATTTGGCTGTGTTCTGGGTATTAATATATTAATTTCTATTTTATTCTATAACTATTATATTTTAATGTTAATGTATATAAACATAGCCTTTGTTAACCCATCTTTGCGCTTATATCCAGTTTTCTTTTATTTTCTGTTTATAGCACCACAGAAACCTCTTGCCAGTCCAGATATGGAATCCAGTATGACTCAAGAGCACTTTTCTGCCTTCAATGGAGCGAATTCTGAACACACAAGCATGTAGTGCTGTTCTCTACAGCTGGAAAATATAAACTTATGACTATATCCGATTCCCATTAGATCCGTTATGTTTAGACTGATCAGTTACTTCAATGAGTGAACTACAAACAGTAATACTGTGTTCCACAGTTCATATTTAGTGCCTGTCTGACAGTTCAGTTATAGCTAATTATACTGATCAAGTAGTGCTTGACTTTATTTTATGTCCGTTTTTATGTATCTGTAACTTTGTTGTAATTCTGTGTATTGTCAGATATTTTCATCAGATAATTAGAATATGGTAAACCTAAAGAAATATTAACTAAGAAAACTATGGTATTATCTAAAGAAAACTGTTTCTGATTCAACTGTATGTTTTTAAAATGTCTCTGAACATGTAAGGTTGGAATTCTACCTTAATCTCGTGAGGTTTTTTTCTGTTCTATTTTTTTTCTACTAAACCTATTTAAGTTTTTATATATCAATGTTAGGAAATCTGCTAAATTACAGTGCCTTGCTTGATATATTTTTGTATTTTATACCTTTTTATTAATGTAGTGAATACATTTTTTTCTAAGTCTGAAAATATAATATGTGAGACTCAAACTTGAACAAATGTGAAATAAATGAAAACATAATCACTATACAGATACAAAACTCATCTTTTTTTTTTAATTAGGTGCATAAGATAATGTAATATAAAAAGGATAGTTGTCAGGGTCTAAGTGCAGCAGCTACTTTTATTAAACAAACTCAAAATCTTCACAAAACATACAGAGATCTCAGGAAATAGAAAAAAACCCAACTTGGTAGCAGACAACTAGACAGGACTGATCACAAGGCTTAAAAACTGTACGCACGAACTAATGAGATCATTAACAAGATGCAAATGAACTGAAACTCAAATCAATGACAGAAAAACGCTAGAACAGATATACAAACAGATGAAAACAGCCTGAAAAAGTGACAACACTCCAGTCATTTTAAGGATTTAGTTAAATGAATTCAGTTTGTTAATCCATTTTAAATTTCAGTTAAACTTGTGAATTAAACCGCTTGTGTACATACTTCATCAGTAGAACATAAAATATCCTGTTAAACGTGAAATACCTTTTCCCCTCACTTTTTGATTTTCTCCACACACATACAATAACAGATAATAGCAGATATCATATATATATATATATTATTATTTATTTATTTTTTTTATAACCCCTTTATGTGTATTTAACTTAGGAAACAACACGGAAACAACAAGATTAATACTAAGCGGAGGGAAAAAAAGTTATATAATAATATCACTGTCATTGAATGTAAAGTACACATGGAAAGCATTCCACAAAAACAACGAGAAATTAAAATAATAGCAGAAGTACTAAGAGTTTAATCATAACCATAAAAGAAAAAAGAAAACCACACACACAAACATACACCCAGAAAAGTGTAAAGAATACATAGAAGAATCGACAAATTGGCCTAATGGATTATTCTTAATATTCTGGAATAGCAACAGTAAATGCATTAATATATATTGTTACATCCTATGTTGTTTTAGTGTTTTGTTTCCAGGCTGTCTGATGCAAGGGAAGGTGTGTCCGGCGATCAAGCCACCAGAGATCCTGAATGGCCTGTGTCTGATTGGTCCAACCCTAGGTTGGGTGAAAAGGACTGCTCCTGAGAGGATCTTGGCCAAATGTGTGCCATTTGTTGTGCTCTGTGTTGTTGGTTCTGGATTTGATGGTGCTTGTTGTGAACTTGCTTTTTGTTTCTTTTGACATCTGTTTTCATTAGTCATTATTGCTTTTGACTTCATATATGTTGTGTAAATATAATTGGTAAAACACTCATTTTAAAGAAGTACAGAGTGGACGGCATTTTCTTTTGCATCTATTGTTTGTACTATGTTTTGAATTAAGGGAGTTAGGGAAGTTACATTGTATTTTATTTTGGTATATTTATTTTTCACTAGGTAATTTAAAGGGTATTCAAATTGAGTTATTTTGGTTTGTTATTTTGGCCTTGTCCGCTCCTGAAAGTTCTGAGTTTCACTATATATTTTCAGTTGAATAAATTTACTTTTGTATCACGTAAGCATTGAGTGAGTACACATTCATTTATGTTATTTCTGGCCTTAGACAGTCGTAACAATATATAAATATAATATTTAATATTGGATACAACAACATTAACGGTTATTATTGCAGTAAAAGCAAGCAAAGTTTTATTTTAAATGATTATAGTTTTTCAAGTTTTATTTGGGGGTTGGGTGATTCCTTCAACATTAGGTGGTCTAGGTTTATTACCACTGGACAACACTACTGTCTATACCAGACAAATGGCATTCCCAACTTGTTAATGTATTGAATGTGGCACATTCCATATTTAATGCAATGGTTGGCAATGCTAGTTGAGCCAGAAGACTCAACTAAGGTGTTGAAGATTAAGAGGTTAAGATGAAGCATTCTTGTTCAGTTTTATTGTTTGAAGCAAATTATATGAAACAAAAGCCCTTCACTGTGCTTTTGTATATATATATATATATATACAAAATATATATACAGTAATACCTCGGTTTACAAGCGACTTGGTATACGAGCAAATCAGTGTATGAGTATGGAGGGTTGAATCGGTGTACGAGCATTGTATCGGTGTAAGAGAAAAAATTTCCCTCACCCATGCACAGTTTTGTGTGGAAAAAGTTCTAACGCTCAGCATCCTTTTGCGCATTTTTACATGAAATATCCTAATGACAGCCTCTCATAACACAGTCAGGAGGTTCCAACCCCTTTATAACTCTTAACTCATTCATTGGCTGCATCATTCACCACAGTGATACTTTTATAAGTGATTTACAGAAGTTTTTACCTCATATTCTAAACATTAATTAATTGTGATCGCTATTGTTCACATAGTGAAATATACACGTACAGTACCTCTAAGCAGTAACTGTCACGGTTCATGAATTCAGTGTCTCCTAGTTCTGCCCGAGTGTGTATGTGTGTGTGGTCACTGAACACCAGATTCTCATATCATCTGCCTATCTCCCCGCTTTCGCGGCTCCCGTGCATTCGTTAGTTCACAGCTCCCACGAATTCGTTCTCTCGCGGCTCCCGCGAATTCGTTTGTTCGCGGCTCCCATGTTCCACGACTTTAACTCTGGATTATCTCTTTGTTTGTTTTCTGCACTATTATAAAACATTCACTCATTTGCTTTCATCCTTGCTTTCCCCGCTCCCCGCTCCCCCCTCCTCCCTCCTCTCTCTCCTCCAAGCAGGCTGCTCAAACCTGAAGTAAATTACAGTAAATTGTCAAGTATTTTTAGAGTTTAATTGTCAATTATTAATTAGTATTTATAGAATCTTAATGGTTACAATTTTAACTGCAATTAATAGGGTAAAACCCCAAAAAATATTTAAAATGGGCAATTTTGTAAACGAATGGGAACGAATTAATTGATTTTTAGTGCATTCTTATGGGGATATTTGTTTCGGTGTACGAGCATTTTGGTTTACGATCTCGCTCTTGGAACGAATTAAACTTGTAAACCGAGGTATTACTGTATATACAGTAATACCTCGGTTTACAAGTTTAATTCGTATATATAATTCAAATATATAATATATATATATATATATATATATATATATATATATATATATATTTTAATTCAAATATATATATATGTATATATGTATACATATGTATGTATATATATATATGTGTGTATGTAAATATATGTTTATGTAAAGTGTGCCGATAGAGGCATTAATTTGCCTCCATTCATTAGATTTTAAATACTGTTGCTTTATTTTTAATATAAATACTGCAATATTCATAATGTTATATCCTAAACCTCTTGCATGTAAAAAACAATTAGTATTTTTGGCTACAAGTTAAATTTAAGTATATATACAATTTTGTGTGTACAATTTATATATTAAAACTAAATGTTGAAAAAGACTCTTAATCCTGTTACAGGATGTGCACTCACTCACTCTCAATAATTGCTGTTTAGATAAAGCTTTCTTTCTTCACGTCCTTCACAGGCTGGATGCTCATCATGTCTTCTTGAGACTCATAATGTGTTTGTATTTCAAGTCAAATCAAATCAAGTTATTTATATAGCGCTTTTTACAACAGGAAAACAATAAAGACAAAGTTTGTTTTGCTGAACAAAGGCAGGTGAATCAATAAAATTGATGAATATTAAGTGTTAAGTGTTCCCAACTAAGCCAGCCAGAGGTGACAGTGGAAAGGAAACAAAACTCCAGCAGGAGACGGAATGAAGAACAGAAACCTTGGGAGAAACCAGGCTCAGTCGGGGGACCAGTTCTCCTCTGGCCAACAGCCAAACAGTGCATGATTATTATTTTGACAACAATTCAAGTCCAATATTAAATCCAGTTCGGTCTGATTGGAGATGGGTTCATGATCTTCACAGGGGAGGATCTAGTAGAGTCACGGACTCAGCAGACACTTCTGGCTGTGTTGGGCTCGTGTCCAGCTGCAGGTCCTTCATCTGATCTGGATTCGGCCCGTATTCAGCTGACCATGGTAACCTCGGAATAAACAGAGAATAATATCAGCATATTTTGGACCATTTTGGACCAGCTGGAAATTGTTTAAGCGTCCAGGGCAACCACCCAGTAGAGCATTACAATAATCTAGCCTTGAACGCATGAAACATCAGTGGTCAATACTATTTATGATATTGTCTCACTGCACAGAGACTTAAAATGATGTGTCTGTTGAAAGCATACCTTTATCTTTTTCTGATGACATTTTTCCCCTTCAGTTCTGTGATTTGCTGTTGACAACAGAGCGTGGCCTATCCTTCTCTCTCTTTCTCTGTGGAGCTCATCCGCATAGTTAAAAGTACAATGTTATAGAACCTATGCCTTAATAACTTCCCAAACTACCACCTGGATACCTTTGGCAATGTTCCTCTGAGTATGTGGACAGATGAAACATCCTCTCTCTTCTGGGCCTGGTATTTTGGTCTTCTCCTCAGATCTCAGATCTTTCCTGTAGCTCAATTCACGAGTTCACATTTACAAATGATTCAGGAGCAGTAAATGGTAAGTGTATTTGGCGTGCTGTCTGAGGAGAGGGCTCCGAGCTCGGTATTTAGTCCGAACCTGGAGCACTCCCCCCGTATCCTGACTTTAATAGGAACAATTAAGTGTGAGGAGTTGGGGTGGTGGAGGGATGCCGTAAACCGTCAAGAGCTGTAGGTGAGTCAAACGTGTCTATATATACGTACTTCCTCTCCTGCTGATAGGATGAGGTGTAATTGCTGATGACGTGTTGATTGTGTTAATCATTTGAACGTGCTCCTCCTGAACTTTGTTAATAAAACATCATTCAGTAGAGCATGGGTTTGATCCCAAGGAAAGCACGAATTGATTCAATATGTATCTTGAATGCAATGTAAGTCGCTTTGGATAACAGCGTCTGCCACATGCATAAATGTAAATGACACACTTTACGTGAATTTTCAGTCTTGTGTACTTACAATGGCTGCCTATGGTCTACTACATGTATCTGTCAAGTTCACGACTGTAGTGTCCCATTTGTCATTTTAAGTCTCAGAATGGTGAGACAGGATAAGAGAGGATGCGTCGTTACTGTTTGTGATGGACTTGTGATGAAAAGTTGCATACTGAAACTATAAGATCATATTCCACAAAATAAAATTCATCAGAAGAGAGTGCCCACATATTTTGATCACTGATATTTCAAATCTGCAAATAAGAAATTATATATTTTTTTTTTATCTGATTGTTCCTGTTCCTATTTGGTTATCAATACTGCTAAAAGATTATGATAGGACCATTAGGCTTTATATCAGTCTAACATCAACTGTGGAAGAATTACAGCAATTACAGCATGGATGCTGTTTGAAAAGAAAGTTGAACCAAATGCATTCAAATGTGATGAGCATCTCACTGTGTCTTTTGATTTGCTCAATGTATTTAGGTCGTTCCAATTGTCAGTTTTGGCTCACTCAGCTGGGACTATCCGTCTGATTTTCTTTCGTACACAAACACGTTGTACTCAAACCTTTATTTTGCAAGATCTCTGCTATTGCTCGTGTAGAGCAGTTGGACTGATGCAGAGAGCTATGCTGTGCTTGTAGCTGGATAGGAAGCAGCTGTATGAAGGCTGATGCTGGTGGGTGGATGCGTTATTACAGCGGGCTCATGCTGTGATAACACATTTCCGTCGCCTGAGACGAAATCAACAGGGACTGATTTCAGCGCTCGCAGCTTCATTGGGATTCTCATTGGATCCGATCACACTACAGAATGCAAAACCCCAGCCTTCCGGACAAAATGCATCACTGTCAGTTCCAGAGCTGTGCAATGGCGAGTCCTTGAATTGCTATTTTTCCCTCTTCCCTATATTTCACACTTTTTATTATTTCATGAGAGAAAAAGGGATGATGCCCAAATGCAAATTTGTTCCATATTTTTATGCCGATCTTCATTGACTCTGTATAATGACACAGAAAAATTGGAATTATAAATCTTTTGGGGAAAAAATAGGTCTCTCATAAAATAAACAAATGTGTGACACTGAACATGTCAACATGTCACATGATGCTCTCGGAAACATAATCAGATAATTACACTGATTTGTGTACATTTTCTTCCTTGTTTTATGAAGTCAAAAGTCAAAGTGAGCTTTATTGTCAATTCTGCAATATATACAGCACATGCATACAGAGAATTGAAATTCTGTAACTCTCAGACCCAAGGTGCAACCAGGTTACATTAACAGTAACAACAGCAACAATATATATATATATATATATATATATATATATATATATATATATATATATATATATATATATATATATATATATATATATATATGTATATATATATATATATGTATATATATATATATGTATATATATATATGTATATATATATATATATATATATATATATATATATATATATATATATATATATATATATGTATATATGTATATATATATATACATACAGTTACATATATATACATATACATACTATATATATATATATATATATATCAACAACACCAAAAATATATAGAGTCTCAAACGTTTGGATTTGTAGAATCAAATCTGCATTTTCCGCCTCTGATTTATCATTCATTGTGAAAAATTTACTCTGTTTTACTATTTTCATTCATATTTTATATCAGTAGGTTGCAACTTTACAAGCATCTCTAAGGGGGGGTTGCGTCTTCGGTCTGCTAACAATAGAACTGAGGAGAATAAAGTTATTTGCTAATTCACGGCAGATTTATGTGCTAGACGTGCTTTTCACAAGAATGCTCATTCATCATAACCAACACAAACATGAAAAGTTAGTTTTTCAGTAAAAACTAAATTTCTGTATATATATATATATATATAGAATTTGTCTAAATTCTAGCATTTTAGAATTTATTTAGCATATGTATATATACATATATATATATACATATGCTAAATAAATTCTAAAATGCTATATGATAAATATTTATTTTGTGTTATTTAAACAAAAGTCTACAAAGGCAAAAATAAACATGCGAGTTTGGAACAGAAAAATAAGTGATTCCATAGCTTTTATTTTTGAATGAAATATCCCTTCTGATCTTCACATCTGTCTGCAATAAAATCATGTTCCAACCTTTTGTGACCCACTTGGTCAGCCTACTCCTGTATTGTAATTGTCAGCTTAGCTTGTTTCCTGGTAACGTCTGAATGTGGGAACAGGGAAATGGAATTACAAAAGTTTCTTTTTATAGACAAGGCAAATTGTTCTTAGAGAAAAACAGTGGACATTTTGGTGTTTAGCAACCGCTAGTTTGAAAGAGAAAAAACGTTTAGTACAATTTGGAGATAAAAAAAACCCTTGAATTATCTCTTTACTGGCAGATAACAGTGAAGCCGTGTTCTGTCTTTTCTGATTCTGAATTCTGTTCCTTGTCTGGATATAAAGTCTGTGAGATCATGACATTTTTTCTTGAATAATTGGGGTCCAGAGACAACATGGGGCTGCAAGGGGGTCATATACAAATTTAAAGACAAAAATCGAAAATCGAAAAAAAAAAAAAAATGTGCCGGTATGAAATAAAAAATGAAATATGAAAATATGCATATTGGTCCCAAAATAAACGTATTTTAAACTCATATTATGAGTAGAAAAAAAGATACACTCTTCACCTGATAAGAGAAACATTTTCAATTCAATTCAAATCTATTTGTTGCAATTTTCATAAGAACTATCTAAATAATGTTTATTATATTTCTTATTTAAAGTGTTTGAATTGAAAATGTTTGTCTTATCAAGTTAACAGAATATTTTTTTCCCGTTCCCAGAATAGTTTTTGAATTAAATTGAATGGTTCTTGACACTAAACCTTGATCAGAGTGTTGGTCTTTTGAAGTCACACAGTAACATCTTACAATCACACACAAAGCAATCCAGAGATGTCAAGTAGCCTAACTCAGCGGACAATCATATGAATATGATAATGCAGGTTCCTTGAGCCCTGTTTGGTTAGTGTTAGGACACTAACATCCAGACTGAGAATCAAACTGAAACTATAACTATGCAGTACTTAATTACTTAATGCTTATGGCAAAATATTTATGAAAACTTAATAGGTACTTAACGTTAATACATAACATTATTGAGGCACTATTGTAATAATCTTGGATAAGACTTTATTTTTATGGTCCACTTTAGTGATTCTACTGACTGTAAGTAACTTTTCAACTACATATCAATAAAAATAATAATTCATTACATTTATATAGCGCTTTATCAAAGACTCACAAAGTCGCTTTACATGGACGGGGGAATCTCCTCAACCGCCACTAGAGTGCAGCATCCACCTGGATGATGCGACGGCAGCCATATTGCGCCAGAACGCTCACCACACACCAACTTTATTGGTGGAGAGGAGACAGAGTGATAAAGCCAATAAGAGAATGGAGATTGTTAGGAAGCCATGATGGACTAATTTGGCCAGGATGCCGGGGTTACACCCCTACTCTTGCGAAAGACATCTTGGGATTTTTAATGACCACAGAGAGTCAGGACCTAACTAAAGGGCCAGTCACACAGCGAAAACGCATGAATCACGCACAGATTTTCGTTTCTGCGCGGAGCGTGCGTCGTATGCGTATTTTGTCAGTGGAACGAACGTGGACCATCAGTGATTGTAAGTGGATGTGCGTCGAAGGCGGTTTGTGCGTGATTTTGAGTTTTGAACGGTTCAAAAGTTTTCTTTTTTCGTGTGCGTTATTCATGAGTCGGCGTGCGTAGTTTATGCGTCGAGTATGCGTGACTATGCGCGGGACACGCGTCGGCCGTCAGTGCTTATGCGTCGGAACTGGTTCGAAACCGCGCACGTCCACGTCCGTCCACTGACGCCCCACCTTCATATCACGCATGAACCGCGCACGTATCACGTTCATTCCACTGACAATGTGGATTCTGAAAGCGCTTGTACGTGGAACGTTCGCGAAGCGTGCATGTTTGGACGCGCTCCGTCAGTGATTCAATCTGTGCGTGATTTGTGAGTGATTCATGCGTGATCGGCTGTGTGACTGGCCCTTAACTCTCAACTAACTCTGCTGTCACGTTGTTTTGACGCTCACCCAACAGACATTCTATCAGTAACTTTGCAACTACATGTCAACTTATTCTACTAATTCTAACCACTCTACTAAAACTGACCCATACTCCAAACAGTCATCTAATACTCTAACTTTGCACCTAAACGTCAACTGACTCTCATTAGTCAACAGAATACAGGGGACCATCAAAATAAAGTGAAACATTCCTATTTTTATAGATGTCTTTTTTCCCCAAAAACATTGATGATGCACTATTACTAAACCTAAACGAAAAAAAGGAAAAACGTCAAAAATTCCCAACCCAGCCATCATATGCCTTTACAGCAGTTGGAATTAAGTTAAAGACTTAAGTTAAAGACTTTTGTGTCACATGAACAAAATAGCAGCCCTCAGGTTTGGAACAACATGAGGCTGATTAAATAACAGAATTTGCCTTCTGTTGTGAACTATTTCTCTAGTTAAACTCAGTCTGAAATGTCATTGCTTAGTGCTCATTGTAGCCTTCCCCAATTTTGGCCAGTGCTTATGAAACGGACGTTTATTAGCGCCGATGAGAGCTCATCAAATGCTCCATTTGGGCTCCAGCTGCAGTATGATGAGGAAAGTTGATTGCATGCTCTCATTTCATTCATCAACATTAGCCACAACACTGATCCGATATAACTGAGTTCACATGATGCACCAGCCATGTATCATTTAATAATGCTGAAGGACTGTCAAATAAATCAGGCGATAATGAAAGGAGGAAGAATTTAATTGCCCAATGCCACGTTTCCACTTGGGAAGCGTTAGACTTCTAAATGACAACATGGAATCTATTCATCTGTTTTTTCAAAGGCTTACAATAGATCTTGAATCTCTAATATAGGCACTGATTGTGTTATTGATTATTGGTAACATTACTGTGGTGTGAATAATGTGGTCAAAGTTACTTATCCTGCTAATGCAGAGGGTACCTTTTACTGTTCTCTCAGAATCAGAATCAGTTTTATAATATTAGCCTACTATGGTCAACTTTTATAAGCGTTGTATAAAGTACTACAGTATGCTTATTTGTACAGGAAATAGAAAAAAATGGATTATTTCCCATTCGTTTTCTCCAATATAATTTTGGTTTTGACTGAGCAAGCTCTTAATGCATTACAGTCCTTCACATCTATCGTGATCTCAAAAATCTGACCAGTTGATAATACCTTTATATCAAATCAACCACAAGCAGTCAATCGTTTTCCTATTTAGCACCTAAACTCTAGAACAGTCTTCGCTAGCATTGTTCAGGAAGCAGACACACTTTGGCAGTTTCAAATCTAGACTAGGTACTAAAAACACGTCTCCTTAACCGGGCATACAAATCATACGTTATATCATAATTACATAATTAACCTGCACTTTGACCACAAAAACTGGACTATTCACTTGACAATCCCCTGATGGAGTTTGGGTTCCTTGCCTCTGAAGCCTCTGGCATGTTTAGTTGGGGACACTTCATATGTTGGATGAGAACCGAACTGAGCTGGATGAGGACATCACTGTTTTTCTGCAGAACAGCTGCAGATGTAATGAAGTAATTTAATATTAGTTGATCTTTACACCAAAACCGAATCAACCGAAATGCATAATTTTCCTATTACCACTCACTGTTTGCTGTGAAACTATCTGAGTTGCATAAAGCCCTATATAAAAAAGGTGACTTGACTTGACTTGACTTTTGATAAAGTACAACATATTTAAGGTTTATTGACATAAAAAAATGTTTAAACATACAGACATACACAACTCAACACAATTGTGTCATTGCTTTTTAGGAGTTGGCGGTCGCTGCTGAGCTCTTTCAATGATTCTCATTTTCAGTAGATCTCTTCTCAGGATTTTGGGTATGATATCTCTCCAGGAATTCAAATAATAAGCACAATAATAAAAAACAACAGCTTCGAATCACATTTGCATAATCTCTTAATTTCTAATGGCTGAAAATGTTTTTAAATATATTCTTCAAAGTCTACTCTGTTATAATTAGGTAATTTGCGATGTCATTAACCAGTAGTTTGTCAGAAACTTGGAAACAGAAAATGTCACAATAGTGTTGAAAAGAACTGGGAACATTTTATTGCTGGACATAGCTGTCAAGAGTGAAAACAATAACTGATGAATTAAAAAAAATAACACAAAATCAACATGACTGCAGACAAATCTGAGTGCTTTGTTGTAACGAACAACAAAAAAAGAATGAATAAGCATGAGCAAAAAAGATGAGGAATTCTATTTCCAACACAAATGGTCATTATGCAACAAACTTATAGACTGCGTGATGACAGCGCAACATTGTGAAAATCATAAATACACAGAATGAGAAAAAAATCATGGACTCCAAAAATGTGGTGGCAGTATGAATCCAATCCATCATCCACCTTTATGAGCTCTTGTAACCTTGTTAAAATACAAAACAAGAACCAGTTGTAAAATAACCATTAACATGGAATCTTGTTGATGCAGAGGGTGTTTTCAGCCAGTTGACACACATCTTTCACACATCTGACTCAGTAACACCATTGAGACAGAATAGCATCTTTCATAAAACATTATACATATAGAGTGTGTCCAAACGTCTGAGACCACGTAGTTAAAATGCATCTGTTTTGCATGTTTCTTTGTCATAATAATACATCATAAGCAATGAATAACAAGCAGGAATTAGTCACGAGTTTTTAATTGTCTTTGTTTTTGTATGCCCTCCTTTTGCTTCACCAATGGCAGCCTGGACTCCAACAGTTTGACCGGCTGATTCATGTTATCCAGCGCAATTTGTGTACATCGCTGTGAGCAAGGGAATCGAAACCCTTGTCAGATTTAGAATTAGACAAATTAGCTCAGTGATTTGCAGCCTATAAATAAGTGCAGAATGTTAACTCTTTCTTCTTCACTTTGCATCATAACATTACATTGTTACATGTTATCCTAGTCATTTACAAGTTTTGAAAGTTAGATTTTCAATGTGGGCTCAGACTTTTGGACTTCACTGTATGAGCTACAATAAACTAGATGTTTGTTCAATTGGTACAGAAAGAGTATGAAAAATTCAAAATCAACAGTTATGTACAATAATGAGCTACAAAGTACCACATCTATGATGTAACAAAATATGTAAACATATTTATTGTTTGACACAGTTGACTGTGACAACTTGAAATATACACTCATTCACATTGAATTCATCTTCCATAAATCATATTTCAGATCCCTTTCAGTCAACAGATTGCTTCGCTCCCAATTGCTCCATATTTGAGGTGTGTGTATAGCAAACTAGCAGTCAGAACTTAAAGATAAATCTGAAATGTAATGTAGAATGTCTTGTAATAGATGTAAGCTTTTCAGTTGAATCTGTTTATACATGGCAGAGCTCAATCAGAGAATGAATATTAAAGAAAATTATTACTCGACAGACATTTGAAGAGATAGGGATGAGAAATAAAAGAAGAAACAAAGGAAAAATGACAATGTAAAAGTTGGAAGAAAAAAACATGCCATTTGTTTAATGGACCATTCCCATTTCCTCTTGCTTGGGTTAGAAAAGGACTTTTTTATGGCGAATTTTCCCACTTTGCATTTTCAAAACAACATCTTCTAGTTCTCCTCCTTGCAAAGATATCAGTACTACATCACACACATCACATGCATGCCCAAAATCATGACCATTACCCATGATCATTGTTGATTTGTACAGGGTTACAATGGACAAGGGTTGCTTTTTTTCCTTTCGTCTTTTTTACACCAAGGATTTTGTACCTTAGAAAGTCACTTGAGGGATAACAATGTAACAATGAGATATTTTACACTGGCATTGTCCCACAACCAGACAAAAAAAATCAAGGTCCCCAGAGTCCTATTTGCCTTCTCCCTATGCTTACCATATGCTTAAGTGTGCTTCAAATCAGAAAACTTGAAAATGGGTTGATTTTGACTCAGAGAGTTTGAGTTTTTAAAGGACTTTTTTCCGTGTAAAATCACTGTTTCCTGTTCAAGTTTTTTTCAGATCTTGTTCTGTCTCTGTGTTTTGTCATTTGTATTTTGTTTTATACATAGTATTCCTTGTCCTTGTCTTTGGGTCTCTTGTTGCTGACACTCTTAGTGCAGGGCTGTTTGTCTTTCACTACTGTGCCATTATTCTGTGCCGAATTGCTAATGTAGTTCCGTGTTTCATCTACCTGATAGGAGCCCTCATCCCTGTTCCTGTATTTGTACATGGCATAAAGAAGAATGAGGATGCACAAGGCGGCAGCAGAGATGATACCAACCACCATGCCTGTAGTGCTGCTGGACTCACGTATTACCTCCGAGGCACCAGGGGGCACTCTCCTGATACCTGGCTCGGTGGGCAGGGCACTGGGGATGGTGCGCAACATGGGTTGCGTGATGTACGGCCCTCTTGGTTTGGTGCCGTCCATGTCGAAAGATGTGGGGAGTGGTAGTAGGACTATGTCGGGTTGGGGCTTCATCTCACGGTTGTTCATTTTCCCGGCTGGGATTTTAGGAGCGGTCTTGGACGTGATGGGTGGTGCTGCTGAGCTCCTGAGGTCAGGCAGAGGTGGGATGGCCGTAGTCCTGCCCACCTCAGAGGCCTTGCTAGGTTTAAAGTCCTTTACTTCCCACTTGGGTGCAAGAGCTTTGTAGCCACCTTCGTAAGTCGACGTGGTCAAGATCTTATCTGTTACCAGGGAGAAGGTGGTGTAAAAATCTTCATCGTCAGTAGGGGGAAGGCTAGAGTCGAAGGCCTCCCCAGAGCCAAACCCCGATATCACCAAGCCATCACCATCATCATCACCATCACCATCATCATCATCACAATCATCGTTGCCTTGGTCCGACAAGCAAGGTACCCCCGCCTCGGTGGCAATTGACAGGGACTCTTTGGTGGTCTTAATAATGGTGAGGACGGGGTGAAGGGTCGGGGGAAGGGGGATGAAAGGGGCTCGAGTGGAAACAGGGGGGATGTCTATGGGATCCTCAACTAGAACAGGGATGACTAACTCCCCTCCTGGGAAGCAGAAGAAGAAGAAAGGAAATTAGTCTCCATTCAAGTTTGGATGCTTGCAAACAGGCAACTGTACATGACCAATTAAAGCAAAGAATATTTGGAAAGGAATATGACAAGAAACACTCTTGGCCAAAACAAATCCAAGAAAGAACAGAAAGAAAGAACAGAAATGTGAAAATGCAAGGTAAATTGATCAAAAGGCTTGTATAGGGGCATGCAGGGTCTTGAGCTTTCTTTTTGGCATATTTAACTGACCTCTACATAGAACACCTATTTCTCACAACAATTGCACGCCGCAAATTAGAGCATCTGAAACAAGTGAAACTAGTGAACATAAGGCCAGATTTACAAAACAGGGCAAATTTATAGTACAATTACAAAAAAAGTGCCTATGGGAGTGGAAAGTTCTGATCTACTGACAACGCATAATGTAAATAACACTGACATAGCCAAATTATTTCCAAAATGACCAACAACAATCTACCAAGAGCAGTGCAAATAAGACGTGCTTTTTTGGGTGGTTAATAATGGCGGAAACACCAGTAAATTGACTTGCGCAAACTTAGTAAATCACCTTGCGTGATTCATTTAAATACTCTACTCCCATTAATTTTGCGTCTGAAACGGAAACTCCAACAAACCCATATGCAAACAATGCAATAAGGTCAGCAACAAAAATAACTTTGTCCATGTTTCACCTTTAGTAAATCCTGACGGTAGATTTTTAATGCCAAAAGAGGGTTTGAGCTGGCGCAAGATGTTCGTAAATCTGGCCCAGAGTCTTTAATTTTGCTACATCTTGAGATGTGTAGAGAAGCGAAAGTAAAAAACTGAGCTGATCTGTTTTTGAGTGACTACTTACATAGTGAATTCATTTAGGAAATGTATGTCTAAGCATCCTGTTGGATCAACGAACATAAGACCAATGAAGAGCGGATATGGAACACTCCCAAAAAATACCACTATTGTATTGAGGTTTCTAATTTTCTGAGCAGCTTATCAAGACTGTAGAGAAAATCACTTTATTACTTTTCTCTTTCAAGTCTGTCACACTTGAGATGAAAGCCAATTGCCTTTTGACAGTTCTTATGAAACTGCCACAGTGGCACAAGTTGTATGACAGTTCAACAACACCTGAATGTTTTGTCTCATATGTGAAAACTTCATGTCATGCTTAAACAATTCAAATTGTTCAAGTTGAAGGTGACATTTTAATTGTTGAAAACATTACATACGTAAGATTAAAAAAAAACCCTGAAAAAAACCCAGATTGAATTTCAGTTAAAAAAACATTTCTTAAGTAAAATGTTGCATTTAGTTCAACAGATTAACAGATTTTTTAACGATTTACTGAAACAAGGTCCAAAGTTACACAGAAATGATTCCTGGTTGTTTTTCACGAAGTAGGGATATTTTAAATTGGAAGGTTTTTCCCTTTTTTACTGTTACAAAGGGATACATCCAGATGTTGATTGAATCTGCTCAAACTTACACCAAGGTGGCTTTGCTGATTAAAAACATAGGGCACTATGAGGCAACACAGGTCTCAAACAACAGAACAAAAGAAATAAAAGGAGAAGGAAAGAAAAATGAAAAGCAATGCAAACAACTGGTTAATGGTTAGAGCAAATCACTAGAAACATTCGCAAACCAAATGCACAAAAAGAGTCAGAAAGAGAGTAGTAAGCACATAAAAATAGAAAGAAAAACAGTCTAAAAAATGATAAGCCTATTACACAATTCATCAAAAAGTGGAAGCATACCAACAGTTCTGTGACTTACATCAACAAATTGCCCGCATGATTTTGGCAGGAAGAAAAAAATTTACAAAAGAAAGTTGTGTAAGAATGCTTGGGGATAAGTATGGTTAATCTGTAAAAATGTAATTAGGCAATCAATTTATCTTCTAATTTTATATATAATATTTTTTCTTAGACAAGATGATACAGGGAGGCAACGACACATACATTCACACCATGACATGAAAAATAACTTCACCATTCTGCTCATTTGTTCTTTCTTTTGATAAATAAATCATTTTTTCTACAAAAGAAAACTGTACATTTTCTTTTTTTTTATGTTTTCTTTGAAGTATCTACAGATACATATGTTCTTTGTTCTTTTTAAACATGAATTCTTAAACGATAGAATGACTGTACATACTGTACTGTTGCTAAGAGAAGAAAGGGAGGGTAGAGAGAGAGAGGGAGAGGGAAAGGGAGAGGGAGAGGGAGAGGGAAAGGGAGAGGGAGAGGGAGAGGGAAAGGGAGAGGGAGGAGCCTATGAACAGACTAGGTAGGAAATGACATAGATGGAAGTGAACGTGTACGTCAGTTGCCATGTCCATGTAAGGGCGGTACGAAGCGGTCGGGCGGCAATAGAGCTTTGGGCTGTAAGGAAGGGATGGGGATATACAAACAATGAGCATATACATGCCCATCTACCAGATCAAATAGAACTCTAAAGACTGACACTCATACAGACCCTAAGCTGCAACTTCTGTCCCATGCAGTTTCAGAATTTAGATTTAGATTTTAGATTTCCACTGGAAATTTTTTTTCTGACTATGAATGTTTGGATAGATAGTGGTGAGGAATTATTAGCATCGTTGTTCCTTTTTTCTTGATCAAAATTATGTGTATATATAAATACTTTCTGTCTGGCTCTATATAAAGCTATCAAAGTTCTCAAATATTGATCAAGCTAATCAAGAAAAAAGAGAAGCTAAACAAGAATCAATACAGAACATATATAAATATACACATATAAATATAAATACAAATACATATATAAATATACAGAAACCAGACTATATATATATGTATACATGTATAAGCAATAAAAACATATAATGAAAATAAAAATTCTCTCACACTATCGAGAAAGCACATAGTGAAGCCAAACAGAGGAGGGACACTATACCGTCAAACACCATTATTAGTTTTCTTTTGTAATCTCTTGTTAGTAGCTTGACAGCACAAAGCAGGGGTGAGAGTATTTCGGGAAAAGAAGGAAAATCACTTTTGTGCTTTTCTTATTTATTTTCACTGCAAGGTGAAATCATGCTTTCTTTTTATCAAGTTGCATTTAGGGAAAGTAGAATCACAGCACTGCAAGCTTGGATCAGGAGGGCTGAGAACAGGGTTACCTATGGCCTAAAGGCTGTGGAATATCAACTTGAATCAAACAGCTGAATCAACCACATCTCAGTCTCAATACAGAGACAAAGACCTCGTTGATCATATGAGCATAATGTTAATCCTGAATGGATTAAGTTAATTTAGAACGGAAATATTCTACAGCCGTTCGCTCAACATAAATGACAGTAAAGACTGGGAATTCCACAAAATAGCATCCTTACAAGACATAACTAAAGAATACATTTGCATGTGCATGAATATAGGATGTGAGAGATTATTATCTGAAGAAGTTTAACTTCTACTGAAATCATAAGTCAATGAATTTTGAATCATCTAAATGAATTTTTCAGGGTTGTTACTTTTATTAGTTATCAGGTGAACAGGGTGGCAAACAATTTAATGATTGAAAATATTTGTTAATTTGACAAAACCTATGAAAATCTAGTATAAATTAGTTTTGACCTTGTTTATCAAGTGTCAGTGGTTCCCTAGTACGTCACGAGCTAAATGGGTAAATCTATGAGCTTGCTTCAGATGTTTTGATACTAAAACCACATGCACAAATACAGCGCCACAGAGGACCCCGACATGTCTCAGTAAATACTTTAATCTAACATTAGCAATGATAATTTTCACAGTGTTTAAATTCAGCTCAAATATTGTGTGCTTGTCTTAGGGGACTGTATTTGTTTTGCAGAGCGGAGATAGGAGGAAACGTTCTTTGAGCTAATCTCCATTACATAGCGAACATTTCCACACTGCATTAAGCCTCCAGCTCAGCTAGATTGCGGCGTTCTCTGCATTTGCTTACAGGAGTTAATTCTTGTAAACAAATCTGAAGGGCCACCCTCTTGCTTGGCTGTTAATGCTCTCTAAAAACGTCGCCAGCATAGAATTTCACATAACTTTTGGAGCCGAGAGGAGGCAAAACGAAAGAAATGAACTATAACAGCTGACATTCACAGTAGACTCTCTCTCTCTCTTTCTCTCTAAACCAAATCCAAGCGTCCTTGGTACAGATATCCGTGCCTAAACTCCGTGACCATCTTGTTTTCGCTGAGTCCAGACAAACAGCGACGAATGCCGCAGGTGTGTGGGGCTAAACCTGCCTGATCCCCTAAAAGAAGAGTATGTGTGAGCTGGCCCCCGTGGTTCAGAAAATAACGCCACAGTCAAATCCTTTTGTGTCAGCCATGCATTGTGCCCAGCCTGCGACTATTGCGGTTTTCCTCACCTCAGCCTCTGATAACTCATCAGCAGTATGAGAAATGAAAAATGTGTGAAATGAGAAGGCAGCATAAATGCTGAGGGGGTGTTTTTATAGCAACATCTTGTGATACAAAAATTGACCTTTACGGCACATCCTCAAAATATCAGATTGCACTTGTATTGGGCAGATGACCTAGAAATACGCTCCGCCCTCCTTGTTTACAGTTAATCATGTATAAATTAAGATTTCAAACATCTAAAAAATTTTCTTGCTCATAAATTGGCAGTCATTTATAACAACTATGAGCTTTTTACTTTTACTTACTATTGATCTGTGTATAAATGAATGCTAAAGGCCCAGTCACACAGCCGATCACGCACAAATCACGCACAGATTGGGTTTGTGCGTGCTTGTGCGTCGAGAAATTGACCAAAGTATTCCACGAACATTCGACGCACACCCGACGCATGAATCACTGACGGAACGCGTCCAAACACGCACGCTTCGCGAACGTTCCTCGAACAAGCACTTTCAGAATCCACATTGTCAGTGGAATGAACGTGATACGTGCGTAGTTCATGTGCGGTTCATGCGTGATATGAAGGTGGGGTGTTAGTGGACGGACGTGGACGTGCACGGTTTCGAACCAATTCCGACGCATAAGCACTGATGGCCAACGCGTGTCCCGCGTATATTCACGCATACTCGACGCATAAACTACGCACGCCGACTCATGAATAACGCACACCAACGCACAGTCGTGCGTCAGAAAAATTTTGAACCGTTCAAAACTCAAAATCACGCACAAACCGCCTTCGACGCACATCCACTTACAATCACTGACGGTGCATGTTCGTTCCACCGACGAATTACGCATACGACGCACGCTCCGTGCAGAAACGAAAATCTGTGTGTAATTCGTGCGTGATTCAAGCGTTTTTGCTGTGTGACTGGCCCTTAAGGTAATTTGAAGCAAATAAATGAAATGAAAATGCTGTGTGTGTATTTTCTGTTGCAGTACTGTACGTTTTTAAGCTAAGTCTAAGTGTCAATTAATTTGGCCTTCCCAGTTGGGATGTCAAGTTCCTGTGGTTTTGTTTCCACTAGTTTGTCTATTTAAATGTCTCTCTAATGGATCTCTTGACTTGGAGAGTCCCAGATTGCTGCTGATTCTTCATATGAATACAACCCAATGGGACCTCAGGGATCCTACAGACACAACATCAGTTTTACTTTGAAAGACTCTCGATGTGACTGAAGGGCGTTAAACTGTTATCCTCAGTCAGACGCATGCAACCACTGTCTTTTTGCACAATTTGATATATGGATATTAAGGTAAATGTGTAAACTAAAAAACCTTTAACTAATTCGAGAGCTGCTGCAATGTGATAGCCAGCCCAACGGGACCTGACTGTACCAAAACTCAGCCTGTCCCTGTGGTTCAGTGGCCCGTTCCTCAGGGTCCCATGCTCACTGTGCATCTCTTGGCATTCTCCCGATGTCTTGCTTTGAAGACCATTTTTCCATCTAAATCAACCATGACAACATGAAAAAACCTCAGGGATCCTACAGAGACAATATCAGTTTCACTTTTAAAAACTTTTCCTTCTTGAATAATACCAGTGGCAGCTTTTTTCCCTTTTTGATTCAAACATGAAGAATTGTCAACTGTGTCAGCTGTTTTTGTGCATGAGATTGAGTTTATTTTTATTCTTTAGGCAAAGTTCACTCCAGTATTACATCTAGTCAGAACTTTTTACTGTACTGTAAGAATTTTACTGTACATAGTTTTAGAATGAGCTTTTCGATGCCTCTATCCCACAATCTCTGAACTGATTGCGAGAAATCATGGCTTTGCATGGTTTCTTGCACAATATTATTTTGACAGCAAAAAAACAACAACAAAAAAAACACTTTTGCACGATTTGTAAACTAATACAAGAAGACAACACATAAATCAGCTTTATTTGTACAGCTTTTCTGACATAGAATGCCTGTTGGGTCAATCATCTGGTACAGCATTGCACTTGGGTATGAGTCCCATGAAACGCAAGTTACGATGGTTTCTTCAACAAATGTGTTTTTATCTCACGGTTGCTTTTGTTAAAACTGTTGGTTAAGTTAAGGTTTAGGATCAGTAACATCAACAATTTTTGTTTTAATGTAACCTTGTCCCTTTACACACTTTCGTTAGCTAATGAAGTTAATACATTTTTGCAACTGCACATTTTAAATAATTAAATATAATATGTTTTGTGTATATCTTGTATTCTTCAACTGGTCGAGGTTGATATGGGATTATGAAAGTCATTAGCAATAAGTAATCCAATACTTTTTAGACAGAGAGAAATGAATACAGTAATCTTACAAAAAGGGATTAATTTCGTAGGTGGCCATAGACAATTGTTTTCTGCTTATTCTTCTGATTCTTACTGATTCGTCTTTAGTCTTGTGGCCCGCTACATGAGAGCTGGGCAGAGATGGAGAAGGGCAACAATCCAGCAGCAACAGGACGGCTAGGCTCCTTTGTGTGGAGCAGCAACAGAAGCAGCACTGTCAGAAACAGACTTCACGAGGTCAATTTGTCTAGTGCAGGGGTCTGCAACCAGTGGCTCCAGAGCCACTCTTTCATCGCTGTGCAGAGGCTCCCCTAGCTTTGAAAAATATATATGGGAATCAATAAATAAGTTATTTTATTAATTAATTAATTTTTTTCAATGTTATACCTCTTAAATTTCAAGATCGAAGTAGTCTTGTTACATCATATTTTTTTTATTTTTATATTTGATGTTTTCCATTGTCATAAACAGCAATACAATTTCATTAGTTTTATTTTTGTAGTTCTGTAATTTCATAAATGCTACACACTTTAGTTAGTTATTTTATGTATTGCAAACTGGATATAAACCAGATTCGAGATTGTTATTCACGTCGCCGCTAATGATGTCCGACTTCACCAGTTGGAGATCACTAAAATTAAGATTAAAGAGGTGTGTGAACTCGCATGCATGATGTCAGGCACTGTAATATGCTCTGGCCCTTTTCCTATGCAGTGTTATTTTAATTTTAGGGATCAAATAGGTTTTGTGGCTCCCGTGAATTTTATTCGGTAGTAAAGAGGCCAAAATGACCCAAGCTCACATTTCTGCACCGTGGAGTTCAATTAGCATTTTCAGAATTCAAGTTATGCATTGTCAGATCTTACGCTAGTGTAGTGGCCCTGGGTTCCTTCCGGTACATGATAATTGCCAGTATCATGTGGATAGAGTGTGTAGGTAGTTTTTAGATGACGAAGGCATTGATGCCATTCTAGCCCTCACGTTCCCTCACGTTCTCCAGACCAGAATCTAATTGAGAACCTCTGGGACATTATGAAGCCACCAAGCAGCAATACAGACTGTCCAGGAATACTGATGCCCTGATCCAGGACACCATCTGCCATCTTGTGAGTGCATAAAGACACATGGGGCCATTCACAGTATGGGTTACTGGTCATGCAAGTTGGACCAGCCTGTAATTTCAAGTCTTTACATTGATTTTTGGTTTGATTTTGAATTTGTTTTGATGATTTTGGTTTCCATTGACTGATTTTACTATTGACTAATTTCTTGAAAATTAAAGCATGTACATAAATAGATCTATGGAAATAGATATTTTCAACTAGAAAATTTCATTAATTAAGATTCAATGTGTAATTTAAGTGTTCCTGTTTTTGAGCAGTATAGTTTTGCAGAAATGTCACGACAGGGATTTTTTCCCATTGATCCTGAGTTGGTTTTTACACAATGCGTTTTTGATTGAACATCCTGACCATTATGCTTCATTAGAAAAACCAATCATTTATGTCATATCAAGCCATGCCTATTTAAACATTAAAATCACCACAAGATTTTAGGGTTTCTCCATGTAACTCCAATGTTCATTAAATAAATGTTTCATTTGCCTTTTGTGGAATTCCCATCAGTTCAAAAGTGTTCAAGAGTTTCACAGAACACAGTGCAAAAATACAAGAAACGACAATAGCAGGACATCAGACAGAGAGAACACTCAACACTCAAAGACAAAGACATACATCAGCACATAAACAGATGATATGCACATCAGCACACACATTCAGCCCGTTAGCAAAGTCATGGGTGGAGAAGCACGCAAGATGGAGCCAATAACTTCCATGCAAGAGTCATGATGGAGATCTCCCACTGGGGATTGGTTAGTTTGCAATCAATGCATGCCACATATATGCGACTGATCAGTAGCAACAAATAGAATAGAAAAACAGATATACTTTGTGGCAATAAAAGTCTTTTTATGCCATCTGCATTCAAACAGACATGTCTATGCAGAAAGGCACAGAAATAAAGATGAGATCAGGGATGGAGGGTTGGGGGGAGGGGGTCATTCGTTCACACACAACTTTCTTGAGACAGAATGGGGTTGCCTGCACAAGGCAAAATTAATAAATAAAATATATGATGGCAAGAAAAGATTTTGTTGCCTTTTATTTCCTGTTGTATAGAATGTGGGGATGTTTAATTTTAAGCCTAATGGCACAAAACATAACAAAAATGAAGAGGAGAATTATTACGTTTTTTTTCCAACCACCAAAATTCCATGCGGCACAAGATGAGATGAAACAAGAGGATCATCTTTAATCCTGGAAAATGGGAGGATGAGATCATCAAAGAAAAAGACCCCCAAAAGGGGAAAAAAGGAAAATGCTTGGAAATACGGCAAATAAACCAAAATCACATGAACGGAATGTCAGAGAGTGGAAACAGTAGGAAGATGTTTTTCTACATGACAAAAGGATAAACCGAAATAGAAACAGAATGGAACAGAAAAGTATCATGCAATCTGTCCACAAAATCTGAAGCGAAGGTCAGACTGATGATGTGAATTTCTGTGTCAACATGAAATCGTATGAGTGTGGCGGTTTGTGGCTAAGAGTACTTGTATCCGATGTCAGATGAGAAAAGATGAAAGGTAAAACTGGAACTGTCCCTTAGCATACTTCCTGTTTCCACTGAATTTGAGAGGACTTGGGGCTGGTATTAGATTTAACGCACTTAGGGAACTGTCTGCCATCAGGTTTAAAAACTTGCACAGAGTAAATCTTCAGATAATGAGCAGAGTGACCTTGTAAGTTTGAGAGGAATACGCTGTAAAATTAACAGACAAATAAATAGGGGCCATCTGTAAAGTCAAAGGTAACGACGGGCCATATGGATACTAGCCTGCCAGGTCAACAGGTATGACACGCTTTAAAAACAATGGTAACAAAACATTGCTTTTGCTAGAAGTTGTTTTCGTGACGGAACAGGTAGTGAAATACGAACAAACAAAACCTGGTTTTAATTGGTGAATTTGGGAGTGTGAGGTTAAAAAAATTGGTCAACGGAGGGCATATGCTTTGTATAGTGCAGGCTGTAGTTCGAGGTAAATTGAAGGGCTTTAATTAGTGTTTCAAAGGCATTTCTGGAAGCAATTAAAGGTCCCTCGGTTGAGGGTCACCGTCATTTTTTTCACGTATGACACGTTCCTGGATCAACTTATTTTGTTGATGTAGGAACAACATTCCTGTTCGAAAATTAAGCCCTAAAATGCGGCATTTACTGAAATCACATTCCCCTTTGGTTGAGAAGTACCAATACAGCAAGATTTTAACAAATCTTTGTTGATCCTGGAACAACATTACAATCAACCAATCAGATCTGAGAGACAAGTTTATATAAGAATATATTTATGCTTAATGTTGTAATGTACAGTAATGTTGTTCCAGGATCAACAAAGATGTTGATACAGGAACATTTCATACTTGTTGAAATCTTGCTGTATTGGTGTCATCAGTGTTATTCACCTATCATTTCCCTCTGATATTAGGGATAACTTATGGCTATGGTTAGGTTAAGGATAGGGTTATGCAGGAATTCGGACAGGAATGTTATTCCAGGATCAACAAAATATGTTGATCCAAGAACATTTGTACTTTGGCAGTGACAGGCAGACCACTGAACCTTCATAAACTAAACAATGCTTGCATCCATAAAGGCCTTGTAAGCCCTAAAATCAACATTTATCTGAAACTATATTATACTTCGATGGCTAATGGTAGGAGTTTGACGAATCCCAAGTTCTTTGAAACCGCACCAATTAATACGTCATACTCATAATGCGCAACAGTACCTATGTGTGGAGAAAGGTGAGCACAGAAATTCGAAGATATCTGTTCTCTATTAGATGTTTTATGGCAAGCCTTCAAAATATGAGGAAACAAAGGAACAAACAGGAAGGAGTTGTTTCTGTTGCAGTTAGTTCAATACACATCAGAAATCTCTATGCTGAAAGCATTATTCTCATTTGATTTGTAAACGTCTCAAAATGTATCATCTGTCAAAGACGCACACACACACACACACACACTGCAAGAAATCCATTGTGTACAGGACTGATACATTTTGAAGCATCAAAATGAACTACATGGAGTTTGATACTAATTTTGTACTTTTTCATAAAGTTTGTCTCTCTGTTGATTGCTGAGAGGACAAAATTAGTATAAACACAGAACCATGTTAGTGACGTTCGACCCCATAATCAAGTGTAACTCTGAAACAGGTCAATGCTTCCTGATTGTTTTCATTCAATCTGCACATGAACTGATTCAGAGAAATCAGCCCATAGATTATTTTGATTCAATATAACAAGTGGTCCCAAAAAGTATTAGGACACTTAAGTCACACATTAAAATGCACAATAAATTACAAATGATCAACGCAAGAGATATTTATTCAAAGACTAACAGTTAAAATCTGTTATGATAAAATAATAGATTTACGGTTCAAAATCAAGAAAACACATTTAAATATAGAACATTAGCTGAGAGAAGTGAAGGGCAGAATAAGCAATGAACTACTTGCACAGAATGCATAAAATGTATATATATATGCAAATCTAGTGGTAAAATAATCAGCATTTCATATTATTATGCAACATTTTGAGTTGAGTGACTGTCTTAAATGTTATCATAAAAAGGGTTAAAAAGGGTTTCTGCTAAGAAAAACAATCTAACATCATTTGTTTGCAGATTCCATTTGTTTTAAATATTATATTCTAACCAATTCAACATGCAGACATGTAATGTGACTGAAGTGTCCAAAATACTGTACGTTTTGGGACCACTGAATATCTCAATAGATATATGCTTTGAAAAAATGGCTTTTAGTGCCACTTTTGAAGTTACACTGGCTTCTCATGGGGGTGATGCTTTGAGAGGGAGAACTCAAATATAAGAGAGTGAGAGACCAAGTTTAAGCAAGCACAATCATAACACACCCATCCCACCTGTGTGTCCCCCGTCACACTCCTCCAGATCCTCGTCATCACTGGAACATTCTGCAGAGGACACAATGTCATCCGTTGTCTGCTGGATCAGCCAGAAGCGTGTGAAGACAAAACAAACAGAACAAACATTTAACTGAAGCCAAATCTACCAACACAAAAAGGATCATGGAGAAAGCATTAGATGTTACTTCTCTCCCCTATTTCCCAAGGGCAGCAGACTGGGGACTGAAATGTCAGGTTTGTTTTTCTATTTGGGTTTATTTATGGTGGCTGACTCTTCATACATCCTCTACCATCTCCAGCTTCTCGAGGGCCGTCACAGATAATCACTGTCTCTGGACGCCTGCCTTCTGCTGGCCCATCAGCACCTTCCTCTATCCCACAGTTCTGATTTATGAACACACTTGTTCCCGCCTTCTCGCTCTCTCCCAGCCCAGACGCTCTGGCAGTGTTGTATTTCACCCCACATGCACATACAGACTGTTAATCAGAGTGGATCGGTGCCTCGATAAAATAAGCCCTGTCACAAAGCAAGGGTTATGAAATCATAGCACTGATTGAGTTTGCAGTGCTGGGTGAGAGGACGAGCTTTAACTATTATTGAGTTTGACAGGCTAATGAAACAGAATTCAGCTGGAGCCTGGAAGAGCGCCTACGTACTACAGTGGAGAGAATGCTGTCTGGAGAAGTACATTTGTACTAATGGCCTCATGGTTTGAATGAGAGACACTTTCAACTGAATTAGCACAGATTATTATCGGAGACTTCACTGATCTTGTGTTAGAGCAGGGGTGTGCAAACTATTTGTCTCACGGGCCACATTGGTTTCTTAAAATTGACAGAGGGACCGGGGTGAAGGTCGTACCTGTGCATTTAGTTATAAGAAATCCTAGAAAACCTGTATAAAGTATAGTTTGGTCTTAAATCACTCGACTGGGACACGTGAAATTACAACAAAACAATATTAATACAATTTAATCGACAGAAAAACCACAATATGCAATGTGACTGAATCATATATTTGCCTCAGCTCTAGATTGACAATCACAGGCGTCCAATCACAACTGACCTCTGGAAAAAAGGGAACTAACCAATGACGTTTGATGTTACTATTACAAGAGCAAGCCCCGCCCCACGACTGACAAAAATAAAAGTGCTCGCGCGAGCAAAAACAGCAGTCGAGAGCGGGTGAATGTTCGTGCAGGCGCAGATTAGATGTCACGAGTGATTAAAATGAGCTCACGGGCACCCGTATTTACGTGTAGCTCTGTTTTCCGCTCGCGGATGTAATTTACGCGCGCAAACATCAGTTTTGCGCTCGTTCCTTTTTAGCTCGGAATTAACGCCATAAAGGGGGGTGTAGAGGGGTTTGCGACACACGCCTACTCTCCAGCACAGCTTCAGCGCCACTGCCGCTTGCAGCCGCGACAGATTGACATTACAGGGAAATGTAAAATGAAGGAGGTTTAATACAGGTTCGGCAAGTTCGGCGGGCCGGATTAAAAAGCCCAACGGGCCGGATATGGCCCGCGGGCCGTAGTTTCCCCACCCCTGTGTTAGAGTATACAATCATTTAAATAACTATGGCGTGAATCAGGCTGCTGAAATTAGACTTTCAGAATAACTGGCCACTAAAATATTTAGTTTGGGATGCTAGTATTCTAGTGTCCTCGTCATCTTATCATCGGTCATATTTAAGTTTCTGCTTTCTAATCAAAGCATTGGCACTATGTGCGATTGTCCTCTATAGCAGTGCTTATGAACTTCCGTCCTTGGGTCACACCTCTCAGAATGTTTTAGATGTCTGTTGGATGGAAGACTTGTGCCTAGACATGAAGTGTCAGCAGAGATTGTGTCAACTTGACTCCCCTGTGAAGGCACGACAGCCAGTGGTGCACAGATTATCAACAAACCAGAAATTGGATTTAATATTTTGAGTGTTTCCGAACCCAATCTGACATCCGACATGAAATGCTGCCTTAATCAGCATCTTGGTGGTGGTTGAGGAGATACCCCCCTTACTATGTAAAGCACTTTGAGCTCTGGAAAAGCGCTATATAAATGTAACATTTTTTCTTCTTCTTCTTCTTAATTATAATCATAAACTGTATGTTTGTTGGGCCCCGACTGTGCCTGGCTTCTCCCAAGAGTTTTTTTCTTCTCATTTCAATCACCTGATGCAGTTTGGGTTTCTTACCACTGTCACCTTTGACTTGCTTAATCGGGGACACTTAATATTCAACAATATTATTGATTATATGAGAACTGAACTGAGTTGGACGATGACATCTGTTTTCTCCAAAGCTGCTATATAGATAAGCGAACTAAATTAATAACTAATGATTTTTATGGAAAGAAATCAACACTGAACTTACTCAAGCTGAACAATGATACTACAGTGAAACCCGGTTATGTCGATGGCCTAGGTGGTTGCAACAAAGCGTCGAGATAACTGAGGATCGAGTTAACCAAAAGCCAATATGGCGATTTATTTGATGAAGTGATCGGCATGCTCTAAAAATGAACATACACTGTATATGTTTGCTAACAACAAAAGGCATATGTGCAGCAACTAACAGCAGAGACTGTAACGGCTACTTTGTTTATGTTGGGAATATACCTTTAAGACGGCTTATATTTTTGTGTGCACGCTGTCCTGGTGTGAGCGCACACGCACACGGGGAGAAGAGTGTTTTTGAGTGAGGAAAGAGATGACTGCTCTACCGACCGGTTTAATCGCCTCAAGTTTTCTTTTATTTCCATTTAACATCTGGTCACAGAACACAGTGCAAAAATACAAGAAAAGACAGTAGCAGGACATCTGACAGCCGTTACAAGATTTACCAGTATACGATAAAAAACACCTTCGATTCTCGATACAAAACTTTAATTATACTCTCCAACAATGCAAACACAATTTCACTCACAGCGTAAACACAGTCACAACACACGTGTAAACACACATTCGCTCATAACACAGTCATTTCGCTCAGACAAGGTTCTGAAAGTATTGCACACGTGGTTACTATGGTTTCTTTACAGCTTTGTTGCTTTTTGCCTTTAACGGTCTGCTTGAAAACAAATGCTTCTAAGCTTCAGACATCAGTAATGACGTCTTTGTCGATGTCAATGTAATCTGGGAATTCCTCGACAGTGATGCCAAACTCCTGTGCCTCCTCTTCCAAGATAGCACCTGTTGGTTGATTTGAGTTCTTATGCGGCTGCATGGCACTGCGCCACAAGAATGAGTCAAGCGGTTGATGACATTGGGTTCGATGACATAAAATAATTGATATAACCGATAAGAAAATGCTAAGGCAAATAGGGAGTTTGGCGGTTCCACTTCAAAAACGTCGACAGAATAGGGCTCCCGAGATAAGTGGGTTCCACTGTATTTTCTTCTAGATTTGCTGTACAGCATAAACAAACTTTGATGCATTACTTTCCTGTTATCACCGTAAAGCTGCTTTGCTAATCTCTATTGTAAAAAGAAATATATAATTTTTTTATTGCTTTATAAATAAAGGCGACTTGACTCGACTCGGTGAGTGTCTATTGTGCTCATTTTTGCAATGTGTTCCACACGTCAGCTCTAGTCGGGCTCCCGTTGACAGGAGTTTGTTGAATTAGGGCCATCGGTGAGCGAGGTCACTCTGATTGGCTGTTCAGTTTAGTGAACGAGTCAGTGCATGAGAATAAAAGCCAAAGTGATGAAAGCGAGTAAAGAGGTTGAGACAGCAGACAGAAGGATGTTATAATTTTATGTCATTTTACCTGAGCCTTCCAACGCAAATATTTTCATAACATGAGCTACCTGGAATGATGAAAGTGATCAGCATAATTTTTTTTTTTTAAATGGTAAGCAAGCACTATATTGTCCCCAGTTCTAGTTTAATTTCCTTCAGAATGACAAATATAGACTATCGATACATGCTGATAAAGACTATTATTTCCTTACACTCGAGCACAGAACACACTTGCATTTGTCTGCCAGTTGTAGTTTATGCGGTGTCTTCAAGCATATAGGGCTAGAATTAAATGTAAGCATTTAAAGGGGCATCTTTCGTTTGAGAAAACAATGGATTTCTGTCTGACGTTAGAGCTAGTGTTTGATCAGAAAATGCTTGAACATACTTTTTTTTCAAGAGATGGTTGTGCTGCACCCGTTCTGCTTTGCAGGTTAGCAGAATGGCTACAGCTAGATCAGCCTGGAAATTCACAATCAAATAAACTGTCATGGTGGTGTGATAATGGTGCAGGATAACAGCAGACAGATCCAGCCAAGCGACAGTAACTGTTAATACAGACGTGATGCAGTCACATTACCAGCAGATGTGGCATTGATGGACCTCTTCAAGACCAGAGGGTCCTCACCCCCTACAGTTCCTCAGTGCTGTTCACAGTACAGTTTCCCGGAGTGTGAAATCACAGAAGAGACTTGACAGATGAGTTTGTGCATGACCAGCTGCAGAAGTGGTGTCAGAGGACAGGCGAGGCCAGACCATAACAGCTCAGAAATGGTTTTCTGCTAGCACAGAACACTATAGAGATGCCACTAATGTCCCATCTACTGTCTGTGACCACAGCTAAAATATGAGGGCAATACAAAACCAATTTTAGACTGCCGGCAGAGAACTAACAGGCTGCAGGACAATACATTGGATTGTAAGTGAAGTGTATACTCAACGATAATTTATTCAAAATAATTTTGTGTTAACGTTGGCAGTGTCAAGTCTACAATTTAGATGAACAGCCACCTGCATCTTGACAGAATATGTGAATTGAAACAGAGTCAGCAACTTTATGCATCATAAAAGTACATATAACAGTGATACTAATACTATTAATAATTACTTGAGTCATTTTATGACTGAGTCAAGTCTGGAGTCTTTTGTCATGAGTTTGAGTCGAGTCGCAAGTTACTTTTCAAGTCAATCTCATACTCAAAAAATCTATTTTTATCCTTGCTGTATAAAAAACAAAATATATGTCTTTATTTTGTTTGTAATAGTCCTAAGATGTAATGGAGAATGCTTGTTGCTTTATAATCCATTGCAATGCATAAAACTATCGTCTTGACTATTGACTACTAACTATTGACGACAATAATCAGAAGATATCAAACCGCAGAATGTTTACGTCTGAAGAGAAAACTGTACGTATGGTTGCGATATTTTTAAATATAAATACGCTTTAAGTAGGGTGATCAGATGTCCCATTTTTCCTGGGACAGTCCAGTATTTCAGCTCTAGTTTTATTGTCCCGACTTATTATGAAAGTAATAAAAGTGAGTAGCAGTCTTCTGTCAAGAATAGGCTAATCAGAGGTACCCAATCTTGTCATAGTATTTTTTTTAAAATTGTAATACAGTAGTACCTAAAGATACGAAAGGCTCAACTTACGAAAAATCCAAGTTACGAAAGCAAAGAGGAAAAATTGTACTGCTCTACATACGAAAAGTTTTCAAGATACGAAAGGTTTCTGAGAGTCCGAGATTCGCCCCATAACAATTTTGAAACTCGCGCCGCACGCCGCCATCTTAGTTATAGTAGACTCGCCACCATCCTCCTGCTCTCCCATTGGTTCCTGATGTTAGCCAAGCCATGAGATCCTTCTCTCTAATTGGACATACGTACGTGCTGGCGTGCTTTAGCTCAGCCACTCCGCACCCGAAACGTTACATTTTTTATGTGTTTTCGTAAAGTTAAGTGTACGTACATTATCTGCCGTTTGTCCTCCTCCTCCTCTGCCGCCACTTTCGGAGATAGCCTCACTCGAAAGGTAAGCTTCAACATTTTACGTTATTTCATTGTTTATAGGTCAATTTAGCTTTATTATGAAATTTAATGGGGTGTTTTTGGAGGGCTTGGAACGGATTAGCCATTTTACATGTAAAATGTGTTCCAAGATACGAAAAACTCATTATACGAAGGCCGCCTCGGAACGGATTAATTTCGTATCTCGAGGTACCACTATATAGGATTTTTGCATATACATTAGAGAGAATGGAGGAGATCAAGTCAGTTGTCAAAACACCTATCATGTGGAGTGTCCCATGTAAATACAGTAGGTTATTATAGCTTAAGAATAGCTTAAACATCTTGGAGAAAACTGGATATGTGTCAGTATATTACATCCAAGCATTCAGTCTTAAAGTGACAGCAGCCTAAAATACTTGTCTGATTTGATAGAGATTATTAAAACGTAGTGGTAGGTTTAAAGGCAATACTTTTTTCATGTTTTAACAGGTTAGCAAGCCAGAGGAGCCATGTGCATCTAAACCACAGTATAGTCTATAGCCTATGTGACTTAATGTGACTAACCTTTGTGGATGCGATGTTTCATAAAATTAGAAGTTCTTGTTCCTTTGTCTTTAATTGTTTTCCCACATTTCTTTGTTGATCTGAAATGTTAATAAGCCCAAATGAGAAAACATATAGCACGATAGCGCCTGTCATGGTTATGACATTTCGGGATCTATGCGAAATGCATGGCCATATGGAATCAAATTTTATGACAGGGGTCCAATCTACAATAGTAGGGAAATATACATGATGCACACATTATACCATTCGAATAAAGCCCAAATTCTTTCTTTATGATATCAGGATTTAAGGATAAAAGACTTGAGTTGTTGTCCTTTTGGTTGAGTCAAGCATGAAGTCTATTATTAATGCGACTCAACTGCCCATCTCTGATGCAAAACATATTATAATGGTATACATAATGTACATTATGATGCATTATATCTTTACATAGATAATTGTAACCAAAGTTAAAATGCACTTTAATATTTGCAGATTTCTTGCTCCATTTGAAATTAGTTGTTTGTCATGTGTTTTAATGAATTTTACTTTCTAAATGTTTAACAATGAACAGATGTATAATAATTGTGTTTACAATTATTTATGGGAACATTTAGTGCATCTTGAGGTGCAACACAATGCATCATATTCGAAGCTCTTTATATATAATGCATTATTAAAGTATTATTATTACTGATGTTACCGTTTACTGAATCCATGTAGAATGCTTATTCAAATAGTATAAGAAAAATTTATATATACATAAAATAACACTTCACAATAACATGGGATAAAATATGGGACAATAACATAGATAATGCACATTTGGAATAATTAGATAATGTCAAAAGAAAGTGAACCTACAGAGTTTTGTGAATACTTCAAGGACATAAATCAAACATAATTTAGACTACCTCCTGAGAACATCTGCAGTGTTCACATGTACAACAATGTTCTTCCAAAACAGAAAGGAAATGGAAAGGTGTCAGGGAATAACAGAGAATTTACAGCATTTTTGACAATGATGAGTCTGTTTTCGCAGTGACATCAAATCTACATTCCCTAGCTGGCGTATTTTACAAAAAACGATTTCACAGCTGGCTAAATCCAATTTTGTCACAAAATCTCCATGCCATACAAAAATGTATTTTTGGAGCAGAATATTCCCTTTCTTAGGTGAAAATCATTCTCTATGCATTTTCCCATTCTCTCACAGAACTGATGAAGTCGTGAGGGACTAGACTCAAGGTGTTCTAGAATGTTTGCGCAGTGCCATGGCTAAGAGGTCATGTCATCTCTAATAGCTGTAATGGTCTGTAATAAGAGCACCCTGGTGAATATGTGTCATCAGTGCGTCAAAAATATTCAGCTATTTCTTTAACTCCAATATCTACTGGAAGCCAAAGCCCAGGATGAATAGTGGGTGGAGGAAATAGCTTAGTGAATATCCAGATACTCTTGTGCCTCGCTTCCTTGACTCATTCAGGCTACAGATTGTCTGTTTCAAACGTTCACTTTTACCTCTACAATCAGAAAACTTCCAAAAACAAATATTCATTGTCACTCTACTGCTCTGTCATTCCCAACAAGATAGCAATCTCAGCGCCGGAAGCACTTGTTTGGGTAGGGTCATTTCTGATCAGCATTATCGTGTCAGATCTTGCCTTTGACAGTCGGACACAAGAAAAGCTTGTATTACAAAGAATCGATGGCGTCAGGCTGTATCTCTGTCAAAGGCCTGCCACAAGTCATCCTGCTCAAACCTCTCTTCTGGGACGGTTGGAAGAATGAGCAAGATCAGAATGATATGCATTGTTGTCTGGTTAATGTCACCTTCACTGAGTGTCCTACAGGAGTTTGAATATATAAAACTGGATGGTAGACGTAATGAAGCATTGTATAGTATCCTTTCAGAGTCTGAGCTACGGAGTTACGGTTCCAACGAAACAGTGTGTACTTGATAAAAGTAAATAAATGAAAATAAATCAGCTGCATTGCAGAATTTATTCTTCAGTCCTCAACCCTAGAAATATGCCTGGATAAGATCTAATATTAATATTTGTGGAATGTGGTCATGTTGCATTTGTCTTCTAAAGTCAACATTATTTTCTCTTTTCTGGATGGAAGAGCCGGAGAAAAATAATACCTGCAATTTCTTAGTATTACAGCAGATGGGCGTGTTTATGAAGTCCCAAGTCCAAAACAATCCCAGATAAAATCTGCTATATCAAGATTTTTTCATTCAGGAAAAAATAGTAACAAAACCGCAAAAGATATTGTGACTTGTTTCCAGAAAATATATACAGTAGAGTTCACTTATCTCGAGTCATGGTTAACTCCACAATACTATTATGTCGACGTTTCTGAAGTGGAACCGCCAAACTCCCTATTTGTCTCAGAATTTTCTTGTGGGTTATGTTGATTCTGTTATGTTGCCGAATTCTGGTATCTCGAGCAAAAACGAGGGACAAATACGAGACTTCACAAGGTTAACTCGTGACTGAGAGTTCACTGTGCATGCGCTGAGTTCGCGTTGCACGTGGATCGCGGTCCTCGCAGCAGATGCAATGGCAGTACGGGATGTCAAATGTTTGTCTAAAAAATAATTAAATCACTGCACAAATATAAATCGCTGCATTTGTTTGACTCACACAGCCTCAGTCACTTACTCTCGACACTGTGTGTGCGCGCCTGTCTGTGACAACAGCTAACTAACTAGCTGGCTTGTTTATCATGTCTCAGTCAAAACTGTACACCCAAAAATACAGGAAGGAGTGGGAATTAAACCCTGAATTCCAAGGCTGGTTTATTGGTGATAATACGCAGGCAAACTTGTTAGACAGACAGAACGCAAGAAAGTATGCAAGTACAGCCACACAACGCGCACGCACACACACACACACACACACACACACACCCACACACACAAACACATCCCTGCTTTTGTTCTGACGCGCTCTCTGCTCAGTGCCGCTGCGGATTGAAGAACGGTTTGAAGGTTATTAAAAGCCGAATTTGTTGAGAAAGGCAGAACACAAGAAAGTATGCAATCTAGTACAGCGTGATGACCTCATGAATATGATATGACTGTTTACGCTGTGAGCGAAATTGTGTTTGCAATGTTGGAGAATATAATTAAAGGTTTGTATCGAGAATCTAAGGTGTTTTTTATTGTATACTGGTAAATCTCTGCTGTTAGTTGGTGCACATATGCCTTTTGTTGTTAGCAAACATATACAGTGTATGGACATTTTATAGCATGCCGATCGCTTCATCAAATAAATCGCCATATTGGGTGTTGGTTATCTTGCTAAACGGTTATCTCGACGCTTTTTTGCAAACTCCACTGTATTAAAAGAAGTTTAGCCCTTAGGCATATACATTTTTTATGTTATTTGAACCCATTAGCTTTTATATTTACGCATTTGGTAGACGCTCTTATCCAAAGCAACATTGCATTCAAGGCACACATTAGTATTGTAATCAGTTCTTGCTTTCCCTGGGAATCGAGCCCATGACCTTGGCATTGTAATTGAGCTGCAGGAAAGTGTTTATTAACAAACAAATTGCAGGAAAATGTCAAATTTAAAATAAAAAGCAAGCATGAAGCTGCTCCCCTAGACTCACATAACCAGACCTTCAGAGGTTTGGATTCCATCGCAGCTTTCACTGGGCAGCCCAAGAGGATGTCTGTGACATGTAAATAAACCAATCACATTCGTTTGGTTCCGTGTCATGTTTAGGGGCATTAAAATATATGACATTTCAGTCTATGTGCCTACGATTACAGACTGGTGTACAACTAATAAATTATTCATCCAAGAACGCTGTGCAAGTTTACTGAAAAAACTTCACAAACCATGATGGGGTTTGGAGTCATGACAGCTTTATTTCCAGGCGGGCATTTAAAGAACGTGACACACATCACGTCTCTCAGAAATCCTATAGATTTGAACCAATCAAATGACAACTTTGAAACATTTTGTGAGCCTTATGCATCAGACATTCAGCCAGCTGTCCTTGGGCGTGACGTCTGAGGTTGAGAGTACTAGGGGTACCCCCACCTCTAAAAATAAAAATCATATGATTTAGCCAAAATGATAAAAATAATTGAAACGAGACTGTTGTACAATGCCTCTGCACTCATCTGCACTCATTGTTTAATAACATATACTCAGGTTATCACTAATTCCACCAAGGTGGTGGAGTGCAAAAGTGAAAGAAAATAAAAAGATTTGATTTTAGGGACGTGAAGTGTATTTGTGCTCCTTCTTTAATACACAGTACACGCCTGCGCCTCCTCTCAGGGCACTCTAATTGTTCCAAGCCGTTGCAGGCAGTTTCAAACAGGGCCATTTATCTTCCAGGGCAAAGGAAATGGTCTTTGGCCTTGATCTTTAATCACTCCCCTGCCGCAGTGTGCAAGGTCATCAGAGAAGTGGTGACAAACAGTCCTATAGAACTGCCCTCGTTGCGCTGAGACTCGCTGACTAAAATTAGAGAGCGACACGAGCCAAACAGGATGTTTCAATTACAGCCCTAGATCAGGACAGGGGAAAAAATGAAGCATCCAGTTACTGTGTGTGTCTCTGTGTGTAATGGAGACACAGAGGGAAGTCTGGACGGAGACCCACAGGACAGAGAAAGGGCCGAGAGCGGCAGAGGACACAGAAGATTGGGATCAACACGGATTATAGAGAAGTCTGTTATCCCAGAAGAAGAGATTGGAGAAATTTCTCTGCTAACTCTGGGTAATCAATTTGATATTTGAGACACAAAATAGAAGGATCAGCAGATGATCTTATGACTGTGGAACACTCAGAAGGAATTAAATGCTAAAGTCATTGTAATGATGACTCCAAATGAATAGTTTACTCAGTCTTGTGTAATTCCAAACCTATTTTACTAAATTTTGAGAGACACAAAAGACAAGAAAATGAGAATACAGAATGCCTGAAATGAATTTTCAATTTTTAAACCACAAAAGCAAACTGTGCTAGTTTTTCAATCAAAATATAATCATTCTTCATTTAAACAAACCTGTAAATCCAAACATGAACTTAACTCTTTCATTAACTGGTTGAAGCTGACAGCTGCAAGCTTCCGAACCACTGTCCAAACAGCAGCTGGATTCAGATAATAAATCACTTTTGAGATGTTTCATCACAGCATCAGAAAGAGAAAAATCTGAAAGATCAGAAAAATCAGTCTATTTACCCTTTGCTTATATACTTGCTGTCATCTTATTACTGGCTAGAGTGCTTAAATGTGAGCAGTGCTGATTTGAATACATTTGAATACTGATCTTGCAGGGAGTCTGAGCTCAAAGGTGCTTTCAGAGAGCTCAGTGTGTGATTCAGACTTTCACTGCCACAAACTGACCCACACTGAAACTGAAGGACATTGTGAGTTTTAACGATAAACCCTTTTTTGTTGTTAAAGGGGTGTTATAATGCTATTTTATAAATTATTTAGTATTTATAATTATTTTGATTACTGGGAGTTATAGAATAAGTCATCATACTTCACTGTCCAAAAACCTTTTTTTCATATAATGTACATCAGTGGTCCCCAACCCCCGGGCTGTGTGTATTTCACGAAGCAACCAATACGAAGCCACCAATACTGCGCATGCGCAAAATCGGGGCGGTTTTAGGTGACGTCTGGAGCTGAGCGGCTGCAAGCGGCAGTGGCGTTGTAGCTTTGGTGGAGAGAAATTGTGTATCGCTCTTCTCTCTGTTCACTGGTACTTTCTCATGTTTAAAAGGTGTATGTGTATATTATGTTTGCTAAAATTTAACCCACAAATTAGCAAAAATGAGTATGAAACAGATGTCGCTAGAACGTTTCAGCACTTAAATCCCTATTGCCATTTCCGACATCCTATCTGTGTGAAGCAGGGATTTCTGCAGTGACAGCAACCAAAACAAATCAACAGAACAAACTGGCCATAAGCAACACACGTCGGGTGTCATTGTCTCCTATTACCCCCAGATGGAACCTTCTCGTTGCAAATAAACAAGCTCAGGGTTCTCATTGATTTAGCGTTCAATTGAGTTAAAAAATGTGAAATCACTTTATATAAATGTTTTGGTGTAACAGTATTTTAATTTGAATGCATTTTTAAATACAATAATTAAATTAAAATTATTAAATCAAAATAATCTAAAATATAACCAATCAACGCCGTTTATAAAAATACAAACAGCAGGCCACGGTAAAATTCAAACCGTATATCAAACGGTTAAAATATCAAACGTTGACTGGTACGCAGCGATAAAAAGGTTGGGGACCACTGCTGTACATTATTGCTACTCAATTCCCGGACGGGGTTACACAATGATAGGACTCGAACACGCAGCCAATGCGAACGCACATAAGCCACGTGTCCACGAGAAACAAGACAAGACAACGTGCAGTTAGTGAAACACAAACTGCGCACAACACAAACACAACATGAGAGCATGCGGCCGATGTACATACGAACCGTGTGCTAAACACTACATGCAGACAAGAGAGAGTACAGACCAAGCAAAGCTCGAAACTGCGCTCACTAACATGATGTAGAGCAGTGGTCCGCAACCTTTTTTGTGCCGCGGACCGGTAAACGTGTGATAAATTTGCCGCGGACCGGTGCCCGCTCGAGATTGTTGACGGGGGGTGTGAGCGCAAGCGGAAGCGCAGACTGTTCAAACGTCTCCATATAGTCACATCGCCACAGCCGCTTTCAGCAGCTCACGGCCCGGTAACATTTCATCGACGGACCCGTCGATGAAATGTTACCGGGCGGCGGACCGGGGGTTGGGGACCACTGATATAGAGCACACGAGAACACTCATCTCGTGCACTCACAACGAGGACAGACACATGGACCATGAATGTTCGAATTCCGGCACAAAACCAAAACTAAACAAGACCAAAGTCTCGGGATCAGACATCATAACCCGCAGACAAGATGCTACACAGACAAGAGAGTGTGCGACTCGAGACACTCGAAGCCACCGCTCCCTCGAAGACACGACAATAGGGCAGTGTCAGAACTCTGTCACCGAAACACTAGAAACCAAGATTGAAGTGACAGAACCCTGACATTATATCTATTTTTGTTTTTTGCATGTTACTCAAAAATAGTTGAATTCCATAACTTTTTGTCGACATGGTCTGACGATAAAGTGGTTCAATGTCTTACTAGGAGTAATCGAATAGTCTTGGGCCAAGGAATCAATAGAAATTCAGATGAAAGTAGGTGAGGGTAGCCAACGGGTCCCAAACCCTTGGTGAGTTAGGCACATTTCTATCCCCAACATGTGACGTCAGCTCCGGTGGATGGAGCGGATGAGGGTTCAACAGTGTCCAACAGTGGGTTCAACAATCATGAAGGCGGTGCTGCACGTGGAAATGCTCAGAGCAGTACAAGACACACAAGACGTCCTGGTCATCCTCATCTCCAGCCGTCTCGACTTTTGTCTTGCTACTGGATCAAGTTGGGAACTGGGGAAAAAAACTGGGACCTCTCTAGGACAGCACTGCTCACCTCCGCAGCCTGAGGAAGGGGCTAGAAAAGCTTACTGAGTCAGGAGGTGGCTACACATTCTTCTGGTGTGGATGTAGCAGTAATAAACGACGATGAGTTGGGTGAGTATATTGAGTTGGCTTTGCTGTCAGGAGCCTTCTTGTCTGCAGGACAACCCGTAGTTTGATGATAATGATGAAGAGATTATGGCTTTACTTGCTGAAAAGTACCGCCTCCACTGCTTACCAGAACAATCCGTCTTCAAGATCCAAGAGGAATGCCTTCACAATCTCTGTACAGAGATGTACAAACTGTACAGAACAAGATTTGCAAGATACAAGACTGTTGGCTGAGTGCCAAAGCAGATGGAATTCAGTATGCAGAGATGAAGGACTCCAAAAGGTTCTATGAAGCCCTCAGCAATCTGTACGAGCCTCAGTCTTCAGGGAGTTCCCCGCTACTAGGCTCAGATGGTACAACCCTCATCACTGAGAAGAATCTGATTCTTCTACGCTGGGCAGAGCATTTTCAATCCGTACTGATTTGCCCTTCCTTGATAAATGATGAGGCGATCGACATAATTTCTCAAGCAAATGTTAATCACACCCTGAATGTCCTGCCATCATTGGCAGAAACCTCAATGTTCATAAGTCAGCTGTCCTGTGGCAAAGCACCAGGATCAGATTCAATTCCAGCTGAAGTCTACAAGGGCGGTGGCCCAGGGCTCGTAGAAAATTTCACCCAGCTATTACAGTCCTTCTGGAATCAAGGATCCATTCCTCAGGAGCTCAAGGACACTCCAATTGTACATCTCTATAAGAGGAAAGGAAATCGTCAAGTGTGCGATAACCACAGAGGAATTTCGCTGCTATCTATAGCAGGCAAGATCCTTGAAAGAGTTCTGTTAAATCATTTAACTGCTAATCTGGAAGATGGTCTCCTACCTGAGATGCAATGTGGGTTTCGCAAGGAACGTGGTAATGTGGATATGATATTTGCAGCCCGGCAACTTCAGAAGAAGTGTCAAGAACAGAACCGTGATCTATGCACCAAATTCATGGACCTCACCAAGGCCTTTGATACGGTCAGTCGTGAAGGCCTGAGGAGGAATATGCCCAAATTTGGTTGCCCTGACAGATTCATATTGATGGTACACCAATTCCATGATGGTATGATGGCAAGAGTTCTTGATGACGGTGAAGCCTCTGCAGACTTTCCAGTCACCAACGGCATCAATCAAGGGTGTGTTAATTAGCGCCAACACTGTTCAGCACAATGTTCTCTGTCATGCTATCCGACGCCTTCAGAGACTGTCCTGTGGGAATCGGTCTAGCGATAACTTCGGCCTAACCATCAACACAAAGAAAACGGGTGTAGTACACTCTCTTGCTCAGTGAAAATTGAAATCGAAGTGAACAGCAGGATAGCCAACGCAAGTACAGCATTTGGCAGACTGTGAGCCACTGTGTGGGAACGTCACGGGATCAGCTTACAAAGCTAAAACTACCAAGCAGTGGTACCAACTTTGCTGTATGCCTGTGAGACTTGGACTGTGTAAAAGGTGTACAATGTGACGTGGCTCCGCAGACTACTAAGAATCAGATGTCAGGATAAAGTGCCAGGCGCAGACATTCTCTCTAGGGAAGGACTACCATCAGTTCACACACTGCTTATGAGAGCCCAGACACGCTGGTCAGGTCATGTTGTCAGAATGTCAGATAATCACATACCGAAGCAGCTCTTCTATGGTGAGCTGTCTCAGGAAAAGCGATCACAAGGGGGCCAAAGGAAGCACTACAAGGACACGCTTTAAGGACACGCTTTAAGGACACGCGTCACTGAAATCTCTGGACATTTACACATCATCCTGAGAATCCCTGGCACAAAACCGAAGTGCATGGCGCACAATGATCTACAATGACTGTCAGGCATTTGAAGTGAGACGAATGACTGTTCGAAAATCCAGAGCTGCTAGTGCACCAACAGATGCATCGACGCATGTCTGCCCGACATGTGGCAGAAACTTCCGTGCTCGAATCTGCCTTATCAGCCACCTGTGGACACATAGTGTATAGTAACAATCCAGATGTCAAGGTTCCCATCGAAACTGATGGACGAGCAACAACAAGATGAATGAAGCGAATTTGCAAAAAAAAAAAGGAATAAAGAAAAGGTCATTTTGGCAGCAAAATTTCTGCAAAATTTCAGTGCAGCCCTACTTTAAACACAAACTGTTGTAATGGGCTTAGTGTTAATGCTTCCATTTGCATCACTATTTGTTTTTGTAATGCCTTTCATTACCTTTTTAGTGTCAAAGGGGCTTAGATATATTGAAGCAATTGTGTATAATCAAGCAGAGCATGGGATTGCAGCTTCACTAAGCCACATGCTCACTTATATACCCTGTATGCATGTTTTTAATGAGCCCTTCGCCATAGAAGCCCCCCATCAATCTGCCACCTTCACATAATTGGGACCATCCCAAGGCACCCAGTATATCTCTCTGTGCAGCATGAGGAATAGAGAGTGAAGAGAAATTACCACGCAAACAAGTACCTTGTTGCTGCTGACCTTTACATGATACTAATGTACACGCGCTCTGAGCCCATCTGCAGGCGTTGCCTGCCTGCATGCCGCGTTGCCATAGAGAAGTGAGGTTCAGGCTTCAGGGACAACAAACATGTATTGTGGTGGGAATGAATTCCTATGAACCAGATCATAAAATAGCACAAGGTTGAGAATGCTATGAAATGAAAGGTGTCTGTGAAACATTAAATGTATATATATATATACAGTATATATATATATATATATACACACACACACATAGCCCTCAGTCTTCTAAACATAAATTACATTTTAGGGAATAAATAGGCATAGCTGATTGCTATTAAAAGGGTACTTAACCGCTGGCAAACTGGGCTTTAAATAAAACTTGGTGGCGTATATCAGTGAAAAGGCGAATAATTGTTTTTGACCAGACCAGCCGAAATATTTCTTAGCAAACTGTTATTGAACACGAATTCAGAGAAAATGTTTAGAGGGAGTAAATTATTTTCAGTTTTCAGTGAAGGATTCAGCGTGTAACACAGAGAACAAGAAAACATTGTTCATTTACATTTACTACTGACATTATAACAATATCAAGCTGGTTGATGCCAGCTTTATGTTGATTAATGTTACCCCTTAATGATGATTTAATTATTTATGCTTTGTCAAAAAAACAAAATCAACAAATCCTCTGTTGTATGTTTAATTTATATGTAATGCAATTCAGCAATTGCAGTCCTGTCCCTTCCATTCAAATAACAATTCAACATGTGGTGGGGGTAGATGTCAAACTCAATTTGATCATGAGAGTTAATACTCAAAAAACAAAAACAAACAAAACAACAATATTCTGACAATACCTTCTAAAATGTGTTATTACATCATAATTAATCAACAGTAAGCAACCATTTTAAAAAGTACATAGCTTCTTTAACTTCTATTTTTTTGTATTTTAAAATTGTGTTATGTTAAATTCAATACAAGTTGACATGATTGTAGATGATAGCATTTAATAAAATATTCAACATAAAAAAAGAATACCTACAATGTCACTTACATGAACCGTCTTAATGGATTCAGTAGAATTTAAATGGATTCACTGACTTTGAAAAGGTACAGAGTGGATTGTTTAGGCAGGCGTGTTTGCTTTAGCTCGTTGCAGAGCATGAACAAAGCTTGTTACAGGAAAAACACTATTTAGAAAACAGCTGAGCCACTGTAATGACACTGGAAAACGCCAAAATACATCTGTGAAAGAGTGTCTGAGTGTTGTTTCCATTTCAACATTATTTTTCCTCCTTTTTTCCTTTTCCCTCATCAGTATACTCAACAATTTGCCTCTCTTTTGCTTTTTTCCATCTTTTAGCCTTTTTCTTCCTCACACTTAAACAGCAAACATTCAAGCAATATCCAGTTGGTTACATTTTAACTACAGTAATTGAGTGTAAGCCGCAGTCTTCAAATCTGTTGGCTGGGTAAATGCAAGACTTGCACAATCTGATAATGACTACATCCTCAACAGGCATGTATTTGATGTAGTGGGGATGGAGTCTAGCACATCTAAAGCTGGTGAGGCTAGCAGGTTTAGCCATGACTCACACATCGTTAAAACAGCATGTAGCTGAAATCACTGGAATTAGTCATTCAGTTTGGAGGCGGATGATGAGAGCTGACGTAAACAGCTAAACAAATTGAACGCTCAGAGCTGGAATCTGGCATAATGCAACACCAGATAAAGACCATCATGTGTTTCATAACTGTCTACAGGTGTCTGATTGCAATGATTAAGGGCACCCACGTTCCAGAGATTGTGCTGTGTCAGAGTCTTGCAAAATCCATTGATTTCAATAAAGACGGTGCACTACAAAGATAACAAAGCAGTGGCATTCCGATGTTTGTAAAATTTGCTTTAAAAAACTCATAGAAGAAATAAATAGACATCAATTAATGGGGCGGGTTCAGTTGAGCATTCACTGTATTCCTCATTTTTACACCCTCAAGATGCATTTTGCTCTTTCCTATCCATCAAATGTTCCAACAGAGTTTTTCTAATCTGTACAGTAGGTGTCCAAACACCTCAGCACCCAAGCAGCATTCCTGTTCACACTTGACAAGGGTGTCACAAAAATAAAAGTTGTCAACAAAAGTGATCTACTACACTACAATTGCAGGACAAGAATCACGATGAAGGAGAGCTACGGTCATGGCCAAAATTGTTGGCATTCCCGCCCACTTGTCCAACGACGGGAGCCAATGGTGTGGTAGAAAGGTCTTTGAGTGTCACTGTCTTTCCATATACACAACAATTATTAAACACATAATTAAATTAAATACATTTCCTTATATGTATTATCTGTATTTCATCTGACTCCAATAATGAAAAGGTTTTAAATGATATTTAATAATCATTAAATTTATGTGAATGTTCAATTATTCTATCAAACTTGTTACTCTTATTGCACTCATTCATTCTGGTCTCAATGTCGCTCAGATTCTAACGCTGACTATTTCTTTAAGTGGATCTCACGATCACAAATCCGCCAATCTTGGTCACTGGACAGGTGTAATTGACTTATACTGTTTAGAGCAGTGGTCCCCAACCCCTGGTCCGCGTATGAAATGGTCCTGGGCTGCGGATCGAATTCGCAGACCGGTCCGTGGGCGGCTGCAAGTGGCTGTAGCTTTGGCGGTGAGGAGGTGTTTCGCTTCCCTGTCAGAAGTTCAGTGGAGTATCGTTCGTTGAAACACTTAGAATATTATTACACATTAGAATAATATTACGATAAACAGAGGTAAGGCTCACCCTATTTAGGTTGGTCAATCAACATTTCGTTGCCCTAAATGGAAATTTCATTTATTAGCCTTTACAGTCTAAGTACACTTGAACCAATGCCAAAGTATTAGCTGGAATTCAAAATTCTCAGTTGGTGTTGCCTATGCTCCACTAAAACTGGACTTTAGTCAATTACCAACCTGATACGACTTTGCGGTAACAAAGGATACAATGTAATTTAGTAGAGTTAATAATTTCAGGGTAAGTCGGAATAAAATCAAAAGTACCAACTTAATAACCAGCTGGTAACACAATCATTAAAATATAAAATACAATTTGAAGAATACAATCATTAGTGGATCTGCAGAGATCTCAATGTTCCTTTGTCTACAGTGCACTATCCGTCGCCATTTGAGTGAAATGAAACGCTATGGCAGGAGACCCAGAAGGACCCCACTGCTGACACAGAGACATAAAAAAGCAAGACTACAGTATGCCAAAATGTACTTGAGTAAGCCAAAATCCTTCTGGGAAAATGCCTTGTGGACCGAAGATCCCAAGATAGAGCTTTTTGGTAAAGTACATCATTCTACTTTTTACCGGAAGGAGGCCTACAAGGAACACAGTACCTACAGTCAAATATGGTGGATGGTGGTTGTTCCCTGCCTCTGGCACTGGGTGCCTGGGTGCAAGGCATCATGAAATTTGAGAATTGCCAAAGGATTTTGGGTCCCTGTGTCAGAAGATTGGGTTTGCGTCCGAGATCGTGGGTCTTCATACATAGATCTCCAAACATACATCAAAAAGCACCCAAAATGGATGACAATAAAGTGCTGGACAGTTCAGAAGGGGCCAATGAAATCCCATTGAACACCTGTGGAGAAATCTTAAAATTACTGTTGGGAAAAGGCGCACTTCCAATACGAGAGACCTGGAGAAGCTTGGAAAGGAAGAGTGGTCCAAAATTCTGGGTGAGAGCTGTAAGAAGCTTATTGATGGTTATAGGAAGCAATTGATTTCAGTTATTTTTTTCAAAGAGTGTGCAACCGAATATTTAGTTAAGGGTGCACAAAAGGGAATAAACAATAAACAATACTTGATTTTTGTGGAAAAGTTTCAGGGGTACCAACAATTTTGGCCATGACTGTAACAGAGGGAATGAGCCCTCTAACTTTAGACAAGTGTGTCTCTTATATACCCAGGTTGAGAAAGATGCTTACAGCCTAACTACTTCTACAAAAACAGAGTATATTCCACAACAGCTTGCAGCTATTAATATTGATGCTCCTATTATCCCTCCGTCATGGGCACTGATTGCACCTTCACTGGAAAAACAGCTACCACTAATAGACAAAGTGTGTATCTGTTCACATGCTCAGTGTGGTCTTCAGTTATGTCAGCACTGCTACAATGCCTCTTGCTTCTGTTGTTCCCTGGTGTGTACAAGCTTCATTGAGCAGAGAGCAGCCCGGGGCACAGTGAATAGCCCTCGCTGGAGACAAATGGATGCACACCCTCACTAAAGTTGGCCTCCAGAGATCTAGAGTGAGCCAAGACCTCTCCCAAGAGTCCCATCATTAATTAAGCGTGAGATTGCTCTACTGCCCCTACCTGGGTCAGCTCACTCTATCTATGGATAAAATATGATCATACACCTCTTGGACCCTGAGGTGGCCTGCAAGGGTGGGGAGTCAGAGGGCTGTGCCAAAATAGTGCAGGTGCTGGACCCCAAACCACTCAGAACAACCCAACATTGGTCACAGTCTGGGACTCACAGGGGATGGAAAACCTGTCAGATTCTACAGGTACTTCTTTTGCTCTCTAGACTGACAAGCAGCAAGGGAGCACTAAAAGTCAGACCTATGGAAAATTAATTTGTGGGCACAGCATGAATCAATCTGCTTGAGACTCTAAAAATTGATCAAGGAGAGCTAGTCTTACACTTACAAATATCTTCGAAGAGAACTTTTCGTAGAGGTATTTTGACTAAATATATTAAGGATGTTTGTGGCTGAATCCTGGATCTCTAAATTCGCTGTTAATGTAAGTGTCTTACAGAATTCACACATCAAAGCAGAAAATAAAGCTCTCATAAAATGTGCGATTTGTTGAGTTTATGCTAATAGACTGCATAACAGATTAATTAGCTTTCATTTACCATAATATATAAAAGTATAGAAGCATGTATACTGAAGCAGCATTCCTGTAAAATATTGTACTAATCTTAACCTAACCTTTAAAGAATGTTGTTCCGTCCCAAACCCAGCCCTCAAACTAACCTTTGTTCAAAACCCCTTTTCAGAAGTCACAAGGATATTAATCCAGGAAGTGGTGAACGTACAGACTGCAATCATGTATTAATATCCATCCATCAAATCTCTATATGGCTTCTTTTATGTAGGGTCGCGGGATTATATCCCATCATGTCTAGCTGAAAGCAGGAAAACACCCTAGACCCTAGGTGGCCAGTCCATTGCAGGGCTAAAACACACAAATTCACACTCTTACTCACACCTATTGCAGTTTCTAGTTAGCCTAAGATGTAGGATTGTCTGAAGGACCTGTCTTTGGATTGTGGGAGAATCTTGAGTACACGGTGGACTCATGTCAGCCTGGAGAGAACATATCAGCATTCATAGAAAACAGCTACCTATCTTAGCCATGACTCATCTGTGATTATGTGATAATATGATAAATAACATTCATTTAAGGCTGTGGCCTAGCGTTAAGCTCAACCAGTAGAGCATTGGTGTTTACAACACCAAGGTCATGGGTTCAATCCCAGGGAAAGCAAGAACTGATTTAATGCATTCCTTGAATGCAATGTTAGTCACTTTGGATAAAAGCGTCCACCAAATGTAAAATGTAAATGTAAAATGTTAACAAGTTAAGTCATGGTGCTCACATGATAGGACTATCCTGTCAATACCGCAAAGATAGTAAAGGTCAAGAAGTAACAGAGCCTTCATGCTCTGAAATGGTCTGCATGTGAATTTGAAGGCTCTTATCAATGGGTAGGTTGCCACCATACTGATGAAGTCACGCTGCAAGTCAGCGCTCGCTGAAATGAGAGGTTATTATTTTGCTGGTTGATCTGTTTAAGGGTGAGGAGAGGATAAGTCTTTCTGGCCTGTCACTGAGCGGTGCCCAAGGGAGAGTTATGGTTTTAATACGAAGACTGCTGCTTCAATTTTTCCTCTAGCATCAATAAAATGGTCAGGACAATCAGACAGTCATTGGCTTCAAGTCAGAATGTGTTAAAGAAAGCATTTTGGTAGTCGACAGACTGCACAAGGCATCTAAACAGCACATACAGACAGAAATGCAATGATCACCCCAAGGAAATAATGTCATCAAATACTCACCATTATATAATTCCAACCATTTATTTATTTTCTTCTTCTAAGAAACACAAAATGAGATAGTAGGCGGAACTGAACTCTTTCCAAAACTGGATGGGTGATTTATAATAAAAAGTTCCAAAATATATGAAAATTAGTATATTCAATATTTCCTAAAGCAAAATTATAGCTTTGTGTGATGATTGGAACAATCCAAAGTGTAAGATGTTAATCACTGAAAATCTTCCCCTCAGCTGGAACACACAAATGCTCACTTGTTCAGTTTTACCTTTTTACACACCAGTCACATGAGGTCTGATGTCTTTGATGGCTTCTGTGTTACATAAAGGAATAAGGATTTGGAACGACATGAGATGATAATTCCCTATAATTTTCCATCTTCCTTAGTTTAAACGTTTTACACATTTGAGGAAAAGGTTTGTTTCATTGAACATTTTGATAGTCTTAAACTGAAGTATGTAGTTTCTGAGACCTTTTCTGAGATTCCAACACTTTTCGAAATTATGCACTTATGCGAAAAACATAATTTGCAAACGCAACAAGTTACAGCTATCCCCAACTCAAATTAAGCTTTTACAGGTCTTATGAAGACATGTTCAATCTACTTTCAATAAATGTCCAACATATTAATGGCCAACATATTGTAATATTTAGATTTTATCATATGAATAGTCAGAGTTATTTCGATGATGAAAATTACAGACATTCTGCATTAATAGAAACAGTGTTAGAAACAGTGTTAGTTAATAATGGTCCCATAGTATGATTTTCAGAACAATTTCAGTAGTCAGTAATACAGTGTTTCCCAACCCTGTTCCTGGAGGCACACCAACACTACAGGTTTTCCAACTCTTCCTAATTAAACACACCTGATTCAACTCATCAGCTTGTTAGAAGAGACTCCCAAGACCAGAAATATATGGGATAGATTAGGGACACATGCAAAATGTGTACTGTTGGTGTGCCTCCAGGAACGGGGTTGGGAAACACTGCAGTAATACATTAACCTATTAGACAGTTAGCCGGAAACTAACACAATTTTAAACGCAAAACTACAAATTTTGAAGATGTAGAAAATGTAAACATCAATAGTTATTCATACTTACAGGTTGTAATTCTGAGGAGCAAGCTGGTATAGGCAGTTCAGAGTCAATTCTTTATATTGGGTGACAATAACGTTATTTATTGTGCACTTTTGACTTTGCAGAATATTCACATTAGCAAACAGTTACATTACACATTGCATTGAAAGAGAATACTTGAAAAACCATAATAGTGGCACTTTAACTAAAAAAATCTTTCATCCTTCACCTTTAATATTAAGAGAACAGTAGTTAAAGGTTTAATCATGAGAACTGAGGTCTCTTCATTTCCAAAGCTGAAGAATTTATGGTACCAAGTTGTGGCAAATGGCATAAAGTGGATGATTTCTACACAAAAACCTATGTGCACGATAAATGCGGATTTTCATGATTTTTCTTTAAATCTTGTCCCCAGACTAAGATCTAACCTAATGATCCTGATTCCTACCTGAATGGTGGGTGGTGAGCGCTGCTTGCGGGTAGTGGTGGTTGACAATGTGGTGGTGGTCTCGATGAAGGTGGTGGACATCTCTGGGGGCATGGAGGTGGTGGTGCGTGAGGGGCTTCTGCTGGTAGGTACATCTCCCACCAGTCTCACACTGCCATTTATCTTGATGTTAACATGACCTTCGGCTGCCATGTTGAGAACCTTCAGGCCATTGTAATAGAGACCAGAGAGCTGGCCTTGATATGGCCGCTTGCGGTCATTGCCGCCTATTGAGATGGTGGCTTGGGTGTTAAAAATGGTCAGCTGACGACCTGAGGGGAAGACCAGTGAAGGAGGACACAGTTAGAATGGTTTAGCTAATTGATTAACTTTATCAATAACACTTGAGCTTTTAAAAGTTCTTTAAGTTCAGTTCTTTATTGTCTTCACCTTAAGGTGCTTCTCATGCAAATGTTGTGGGGTAAATTCCAAAAGGCTTTTCGTATGGTTAGAAACAGAAATCCAGGTTGATTAAAGCTATTACACATTTACAATTCTATATTACAGTGGGCAAAGGAAGAAAGCTCATCTCATACATTTCAAAGGAACATCATGTTGATTCATGCATGTAGAACCACTAATGGGATTTCAAAGTGGCTTTAGACAGTGTTAAAGGGACTTTATAATCATCTTATGTAGTTTAGGCAATGACCTTTAAACGCATTTAAAGGACTTTAATGGTAAATTTGATGAATGGTCACCCGCCCTTTCATCCTCTTTTTGAATGAAACTGTGAAGAGGTGTCAGTCGATTTCATCACCGGCTTCAAACACAAAACTGCGTTAGCAATTGAGTCAGCAAACTGCCGTTTCACTAATATTTCAGCGCCAATTCGTTGTCTTTAGAAACGTGCTGATTTAAGGGTTGCGTTTTCGGCCTATTCAAACACTAACACTAGTGCTATGGAAGATCATTCCAATAAAAAGTAAAAAAAACAAACATCATGACTTGTGCTGAGACCTGGTTTAGATTTAAAGTACATAGAAGTCTATGTACTTCTGCAGCGTTATTCTTGGTTACCAGTCCCTTTAACTGGTCAATGATCTGATGGAAATAACAAAAGAGGATCACAATCCACATAAAAAATAATACGAAAATATTACGTAATGGGGAAGGGAAGTAAATTATGAACATTTTAGGTTAATTAGTAGCAAAAGGCTAAGCAAAGATTGATCAGACCTGGTTAGACAAAATATAACGAAACGGCATGACAAGGAGCATATAAACGCAAATTAAAATCAACGAAAAAAAACAACAACAACAAAAAAATAAACACTGAGGGTCTTGTGAGGGTTACCTTTCTCATGTAGCCAATCTTCGACCGGCCGGGTATATTTGAATGGGATTTTCTTATTAGCCATTTGATAACGCTCAATGTCGCTGCTGCCTTTAAAGTTTGAAAGTTTGAAAGACATCTTAGCACATTGCACATTTATACACTGTTTAAGAAGGTTTAGCCGTGTTTAAAGTTATTTAGATCTTGTTTAGGTTTCATTGTAAGGTTAAATTCAGTTGTAAGATTATAAAGCATTTTTATCAAATAACCAACTCATACACAATCTTAACACATATAATCATTTGGAACAAGAATCACGCATCATGTTCAGCCATTGTGGTAACATACTGTTAAAACAAGACACATACACATTTTAAAATCATTTCAAACACTATTCCCACTGAGCCTCTGTATAGTCTGCTCAACAATCCTTAAAATGGGGTGCAACCCTTTTCCCACTGGACATCACATGCTCTTACATATCAAGAGGGCAAGGTACACTTTACTATTTGTAAGGAAAGAGAGAGGAGTGAATGAGAAAGAGACAGAAATGAGAAGAGATCATGCGTAGAAGCTCTAAACCTGCTGGGAAATAAGGCTTGTGATGACACAGATTTGAGGAAGACACTGCATACAGATGAGATCATTACAGCGTGGTGTGAGGCCTGCTTCTGCGGGGTCCCTGGAAACCCTCAGAGGCACTGTGCCGCTTGAATATTCTGCCATTATTTGGATTTTGTTATATTTCTTTCTCTGACCTGAGTGAAGTGTTAGTGCAGTAAGAGGGAATCTAACATCTGCCATCTTTGGTGTGCTAATGTCATGGCCAGCTGCTCTAAACACATGCTGCAACCAGTTCATCAAATGTTGGAGAAAAGTCAACCAGTTTATGAAATGTCAAAGAAATGTTGGAGCTTAAATACTTCAAGCACCAGTTGAATAGAACTTCACATCCAGCTCCTGTCCTCCCCCCCCCCCAATAATCTGAACTTTTAAAGTTCTATTCTTTTAAAACACTATTCTTTTCCATTCTCTAATTTATAGTACGATAATAAGGTGGACAAGGATTCTCCTATAGAGTATTCTTTTTGATTTTTTGTGTGCTTTTTTGTCAGTTTTAAAGCTCAACAGCATCTATACCCACTCACACTCATTGTATGAAAAAGGAGCAGCATAAACATGCTTCAACAACAACATGAGAGTAAGTGTAAAGGGCCAGTCACACAGCGAAAACGCATGAATCACGCACAAATTACGCACAGATTTTCGTTTCTGCGCGGAGCGTGCGTCTTATGCGCAATTCGTCGGTGGAACGAACGTGGACCGTCAGTGATTGTAAGTGGATGTGCGTCGAAGACGGTTTGTGCGTGATTTTGAGTTTTGAATGGTTCAATTTTTTTTTCATGAGTCGGCGTGCGTAGTTTATGCGTCGAGTATGCGTGACTATGCGTCGGAACTGGTTCGAAAGTGCGCACGTCCACTGATGCCCCACCTTCATATCACGCGCACGTATCACGTTCATTCCACTGACAATGTGGATTCTGAAAGTGCTTGTACATGGAAAGTTCGCGAAGGGTGTGCGTCGAATGTTCGTGGAATACTTTGGTCAATTTCTCTACGTACAAGCACGCACAATCCCAATCTGTGCATGATTTGTGAGTGATTCGTGCGTGATTGGCTGTGTGACTGGCCCTCAAGGCGTGCATGTCGGAAGAAGGTGTGAAGACGACAAGAAAAGATACATATTACATTTATTAAACAACAGGAAGAATACAGGGATTCACACAACACAGTTTAGATGAGAACGGACACAGACTAAGACCAAGACCGGGCTTAAATTCACAGAGGATGATTAGGGAAAAGGGAACAGCTCACGAGACTGATAAGGTAATTAGTGAAGACACAGGTGATACAGATGACATGAGGAGCAAACACAGAGGAGCTAAACATGACAACCATGAAGACAGGAATGACAGAATCATGACAGTAAGGTGATGAAGATAGGATCTTTAATTTCCTGTGCATTTCCTCATACATCTAACTTGGGATTTTTTTTTTTTTTTTTTTACAGCAATTTTCTGGAGATGTTGTAATGGGAGAAAAGAAAGAAAGAATGAACTTATAGCCTAAGAGAAAAAATGCAACAATGATTTCAAAAGCACAAAGTTACTCAACACTTCTCACTTAGCTAAATCTACTGAGCGTTGAGTCATTGAGTCACAGCATACCTTTTTAGAACTTCAGAAAGAAAAAAGGTGCATAGAATAGGAGTGCTATTCAGAAACACAAAGGTTCTACAGTGACAGGGATGTGAAATGGATGTGGCTGGTGGCGATTCAAGACCCTGCTTTTCTTGTGCTTTCCTTTTTAAATAGGCAAAAAAGGGGCTTCAAAGTGAGCTGGTTGCTGCTGGCTGAGCAGGGGGGATGTGGGCAAGGTAAAAGGGTGAGGGTGGGGTGGGGTGTAATAAGTAGCTTCCAGGGTTGCCAATGCCTTTCATCCAGACAGGCAGTGCATGCAAGCCTGGGGCTGGAGTGGCTTTCCTGGATGGAGGTCTGCATGCTAGAGAGATCCAGGAAAGCTAGAGGGTTTCAGTTTAGAAATCATACACTTTGCCAGAACTCGCTATCTCTCACGTTAATGTGAATACATATTATGATGATCTTTGCAGAGATTTCTAACCTCCAAACAATGTTCAATCATTACATTCTGACTATACTCAACACCACCCGTAAAGCCCGATATACTTCAAACGAAGTCAAAGAATGAACTGTTGTGACGTCATTTTGAACAAAATCAGGCCAAAACTACATTTGTTTGGTCTTAATTTACGGAGTTTGAAACAGCCTGCCATGCAAACGTTTTGGAAAAGGTAAACAACTTCAAACAACAATGGAGATTTTGTAATAGAAATAGGTAAGTGTAGCTCTGGGGCTCTGCCTTCTCTGATGTGGAACTCTTGCCTTGTTCATTTTTTTTCTGTTCAGTACAGGAGAAAAAACATGAACACACTGGAGAGCTGCTTTATAGTAGAAACTGTAATTATAGTTACACTTCACATTAAATAAATGTGACGTAACTTTTCTGGAGTGCCAAACGGCAGATATGGTGCAAACATATTGATCAGATGCTTTCTTAACTACTGTTTTCTCGCTGCAGTAATTTTGGTTATTTTCTATTTTGTTTTTGAAAGGAAAGCGTGCAATACATATTTACATATTTATCTAAATGGTACACTGAGCTGTATGGGCAGCGTTAAGATATTTGTTATCAGTAAACCTCTGCTTGCGTAATTCCAACTTCTTTTTACCCCTAAGCAAATAATGAAAAATAAATAAAAATTGTATTCCAGTGTATGAATTTATAGAACTTTACAACACAATTCTGTAGTGTCTATTTCCTTTTCCATAAGAGCTCAGAGCAAGAGAAGAGCTCTAAAATATGAGAGCCTATGGTGTCTCTGTCCTCCTCTCCATCAGCACATTTGTGTAGCTTTCCCACCAGAACAATATCTGAATCACTCCCTTCAGATGGCACCACTTTAGTCAAAACAAATGCTGGCATGGTGTCAGTACATCCTCTTTCAGTGCCAGAGATATGTTGTAGGGGGCCGTCAGCAGATGTTGAAAGCATAAACAATGTGTGAATGAGTTCTGTTGCCATTTCAACATGGTGGAGAAGTGAGTTCCTTACTGGAACACAATCTAAGCGTGTCTTTGAGGGTCTCGCTGGACACATTTAGTTCAGAAGTGTTGTGCTGTTCATAGGACATAACTTAGTCTCTATTGAATGGCTGAGGGACGTTCTCCTGTCACTGTTCTCATGGAGACACAGCAGACTATGTCTCTTTTTAAAACTATATCTCCAGATTTATGCCATTCACACTGCAGGAAAGATTTTGCTGTTCTGTTCCAGTGATTTGTCTCTATCAGGATAAGGCATTTGACTTGCATTTCCTATGCCTGTCCTCATCAACAGAGTATAATTATTGGTATATGATACTTATCTGCTAAATGCTACAGTGATTCCAATGAACACATATCATATGATAGTTGTGATGATAATGATATATGTTTCATTTCATCTCAATGGTAGGTCCTCAGCTAGTACAAGACCCATGCAAGTGCACAATTAGAATTGCTGATGCGTTTTGTAAGTAGATGATGTAGTTCTGAAACCAACCAGCAGATGCTAACAGGGTCATTCTGTCCAGCTAAACCTGGCTCATCTGGAAACAGCTCTCAGAGCACGAAATGTGTCCGTCAGCAGTTAGGCTGGTCTTTTATGCAGGGTTACGTTTTAATGTTTACACTGCTTTCACACTGATAAATGTGACAAGTGAAATGTCACCTTGTGGATCTCACTATATGCAAAAGCAGATACAGCAACACCAGAGCACTATATCAACACCATAGGCTGGTTGCATAAACTGCTTAGACTAGTCTTACAAGTTAGCCACTCTATTTTTTCCTTTAAGACTGTTCACAATCTGTTTTAAATCAGTTAGATAAAATTGAAACCTAAATGTAAGACTGATTTCCCCTAACTAACTGATAGTTAGTCAGACTTGTTCTTAAGACACCGTCTTAACATAAAGGGCACAAGAGAACTTGCTAATTTAGGTATTGATATTCACTAAGAAGGAACTGTGTCAGTTGATAAGGCAATTCCCCAATTCGCAGGTTGGTTTTAAGTGCTAGACTGTGGAGAATGCAGAAGACTATTTTGATCACTGATATCCAGACTCCTGGATTAGCTCTTAAAATGTTCAGCAACACAATTTGAATATAAACACCATTACAATACTTTTAAAACACCACATTCAAAAGAGAATGATTTTTTTTTTCTCCCTGGTCAATTGTGCTACAAAATGTAGCAAAATATTTAAGTTTAATTTCAGTACGAAATCAGAAATGAGCCACAAATATCTGTCAGGGTTCTGGGGTCTCATTCATAAAACTGTGCATAGGATCCTTACTAAAAGTTTACGTGCAAAAAAAAAATGGCGTACACAAACAAAAATTGAGACTTATAAAACCGTGCGCACGCACACCTGCACACAGGTTTCCATTTATAAATCACAGTCTAACTGATAATTTGCGCACGTGAAAAAAATCGACATCCCGCCCTTTACAATTCTGTTCCACTTCCATGCCTTCCTATGCACATGGAAAAGTGTGCAAAATGTTGCTATAGATTGCATTTTATATATTACACGGACTTTAAACAAGACAGCAGTTTTTACAGAACGTGTCATGTTTGCTGTGATCTCGCATTTACATGCTTTGACCATGCGGAGAAGTTAAGTCATTGTTTCGACTTAAATCATCTTTTTTCCCCTTTCTTAACCGTGGTGGAAACTGGCTTCCATAATATGCACAACTTTTCAAGTTCAATGTGTTTAATTTCATTAATTCTGCTGTCAATCCCTCAAGCTCACCATCGGTTGTCACCAAAACCGCTCCGTCTCCAAAATGTTCATACGCATGGGTCACAGTTTGCGTGCTTTTACGCAAATATTCCCGTCAAGTTTGTTTTTATAGATCTCAACCTTTGCGTGGGAACTGGCGTACGTATCTTTCCAGCCCCGTTTTGTGCATATGCACGCTTTATAAATGAGACCCCTGTCACTTCAGTTTGGGTTTCTAGAGTGCTGGTTGACAGAGATCTGACACTGTCCCTTTGTGTCTTGTGATTGTGAAACCCCGCCCATCGTGTTCCCTCGTTTCCTTTAATTGATCCCATCTGTCTCTGCTCGTTACCTTTACTCTTGTGTTCCCTATTTAATCCTGGTGTGTTTACTGTCTATGTTGTGTTGTTGTCATCTTGTTGGATGTCATTCTTGTGGTCCCTTGATCATGATTCCTGCCATGTTCCTGGTTTGTTTTTCGGTCTAGTTTTGATCTTGTTTATGTTATGTTTCTCCCCCTCGTGGGTAGTTCTTTTGTTATAATAAATATTCTTTACCCGCATTTGAGTCCTCCCCTTAAGTATTCTGTGATAATATCAAGATAACTGTTTGATAACTGATTGAAATACACTTGTAAAGATTAGATTTAAACGATTTTTGAATCATTGATTGGCTTTCAGTTTTATGAAAATCAGTAATTGTTTAACATTTTCCTTTGAGATTGGTTTGAACATTTATAGAACAAAATATTCTGGTGGCCATGAAAGTTTTGTGAAAATAATCAAAAATTATGCTGCTGGCTGGCAACTTAACTCTTTCCCTAACATTGATGGAATTTTTTGTCATTTATGAGTGTAACGTCATGTGACGTTTTTGGTTCGTTACTTTCTTTTTGTTCCTTGTGTGAGTTTTCCCGTGCTATTCTGTCGTTTTCCGTTGCCTGTCTCTTTACTAATAACAGGTGAGCGCTGATTGGTCGCGGTTGCTGTCAATCATCTCAGAGGGGCGGGATGAGCGCGTGTGACGTCAGACAGCGAACGGAGATCGGAAGTGAGGAACACTATTAAAGGACGAGCCAATGCAGGAGACTCCACGGCCTTTTTGTTTGTGAACTTGAACTGTGATTGTGTGCTTTTTGATTTGTTCTTGTTCATTTCGTTTTGGGTTGTTGTTAGTGTCTCATGTTGTTCATGTAAGATTAATTTACTTTGCCGTCCTCTTCTTTTGAAGTGTTTAACGTTGTTAAATATTTGTTTATTTGTTAATAAACAAGGAGGGGAAGGAGTTAAGTAAGTTGTCACGTGACATACATGGTGCACACTGAGGTTTGATTTTTGTTTAGACACAATAGTTTAGGGACATGCGCCACTTATTGTAATTTTGTTTAGTTAGAGAGTGTAGATTAGATACGACGTCTGGGGGACGTTGAAGACTTTCTTTCTACATTTTTCTTTCTAGGTAGGTTTAGTTTCAATGGGTTAGTTAGTGTGTTTTTGTTCTATTGATTTCTTTGATTTGGCGCAGTTCGATTTTCCTTTATCCTCCTTAAGTTGATTCTGGAATTGATTTGTGATTTTTCTCTCTCTTTTTGTATTCATCATTTATGTTGTTTTGATTATAAATATCTTTATTTAACCGTATCTACTGGCTCACTTCACGGGTAATAAATTGTTCACTTTTAGTTAAAATCTTGTGTTGGTCTGATTTCCTCTCGGTAGAAATATAGTAGGAATTGCCCAGAGACGGTCTAATGTTCCCCTTCTCTCCTAGACAATTAAAATCAGAGAAGGGACGTAACAATGAGACATGATATTACTGCTATGTGGTAGAGACACTATTATGCAGCTTCTGCAAGATTACGGAATCTCCTCGAAACACAGGTGAAAAAGCAGCAGAAAAAAGCAAAATGCATTCCTGTAGTTCAACCAGTAGAGCAATGGTGTTTACAGCGCCATGGTCATGGGTTTGATTCCCAGGGAAACCAAGTACTGATTAGAATGTCAAAGTGTTCCTTGAATGCAATGTAAATCGCTTTGGATGAAATGTCTGCCAAATGCATAAATGTAAAATATAATATGTATACCACAAAAGAATTCATCTTCATGAGTCAGTAAATCTTGACATGAGGCAATACATCTTTTATTTTCCCTTCTAAGATAAATTAATGAAAAGTAAAAGATTATTTGGTGTTGAGAATACAAGTAGAATTTTCTTACTTGTATTTTCTTTAAAAAAAAAAGGCCAATACTGGGGATGTCTTTTTAAGAATTAAGGATCTTTTTAAAGTGTTTTGTATATTTTGTCACAGTTCATCCTGAAATCAGAAGGTTCAAGACATATTTTCTTATTTTAATAGCAAAATGATTAATATTTTAGAAAGCAATCTTAGCACATTCTGTCATAAAGATTTTTATAATTTTATGTTCCAATGTACTTTGCATTTGTTTAAATCCAACCACAAATATAAAAAGAAGAAAAGCTTGATTTTAATTTGGTTTCAAGATATTTGTGCTGCTTGAATCTAGCTAATATGCATAGCTTTTTTGTTTTAAAAACATTTTCGTTTTTCTGTCTTGTTTTAAATTGTTTTAAATGTCCATGTTTCCATGTTGAATTTTTGCAGTGTAAGCAGATGCATATGTAATATAACGCGATCATCAACATTAAACAGCATGTACACTCACCTAAATGATTATTAGGAACACCTGTTCAATTTCTCATTATTGCAATTATCTAATCAACCAATCATATGGCAGTTGTTTCAATGCATTTAGGGGTATGGTCCCAGTACTCGACACATCAGAAGAAGAATGGCATCTATGCTGATATTGGTCTCTGTTTATTCCGAGGTTACCATGGTCAGCTAGATCCGGGCCCTGTCCAGATAAGATGAAGGACCTGCTCCTGGACACGGGCACAACACTGCCCAGAAGTATCTGCGGAGACCGTGACTCTACTAATCCCTCTCCTGTGAAGATCATGACCTCATCTCCAACCAGACCAAAATGGACTTAATATTGGACTTGAAATGTTGTCAATATAATAATCATGCACTGTTTGGCTGTTGGCTAGAGGATAATAGCCAAACTGGTCCCCCGACTGAGTCTGGTTTCTCCCAAGGTTTTTTCGCCATTCCGTTCTTCATTCATTCATTCCGTCACCTGCTGGAGCTTTGGTTCCTTGCCGCTGTCGCCTATGGCTTACTCAGTTGGGGAAACTTAACACTTAATATTCATCAATTGTGTTAATTCACCTGCTCTTTTAAGGCTGCTGTTCAGCCAAAACAAACTTTGTTTATAATGTTTTCCTCTGACCACTGCAAAGCTGCTTAGAAACAATCTGCATTGTAAAAAGCGCTATATAAATAAAGGTGACTTGACTTGACTAGTCTAGACAATCTCCTGAACTCCAAACTGAATGTCAGAATGGGAAAGAAAGGTGATTTAAGCAATTTTGGGAGTGGCATGGTTGTTGGTGCCAAACGGGCTGGTTTGAGTATTTCTGCAAACTGCTCAGTTACTGGGATTTTCATGCACAACCATTTCTAGGTTTGACAAAGAATGGTGTGAAAAGGGAAAAAATCCAGTATGCGGCAGTCCTGTGGGAGAAAATGCCTTGGTGATGCTAGAGGTCAGAGGAGAACGGGCCGACTGATTCAAGCTGATAGAAGAGCAACTTTGACTGAAATAACCACTCGTTACAACCGAGGTATGCAGCAAAGCATTTGCGAAGCCACAACACGCACAACCTTGAGGCGGATGGACTACAACAGAAGAAGACCCCACCGGGTACCACTCATCTCCACTACAAATAGGAAAAAGAGGCTACCATTTCCATGAGCTCAGCAAAAGTGGACAGTTGAAGACTGGAAAAATGTTGCCTGGTCTGATGAGTCTCGATTTCTGTTGAATTTGGCACACACCGAATGAGAACATGGATCCATCATGCCTTGTTACCACTGTGCAGGCTGCTGGTGGTGGTGTAATGGTGTGGTGGATGTTTCCCTGGCACACTTTAGGCCCCTTAGTGCCAATTGGGCATCATTTAAAAATTGGTTTATGAACATGACAATAAATTCTATCAATAGCATCCTATCAATATGGGTCAACATTTCTAAAGAATGCTTTCACCACCTTGTTGAATCAATGCCACATAAAATTAAGGCAGTTCTGAAAGCGAAAGGTGGTCAAACATAGTATTAGTATGGTATTCCTAATAATCCTTTAGGTGACTGTAAATCAAAACTGCCTAATGTTACTGAATTAAATCTCAAGCCAGGATGAGCTTTAGGACTGTGAAGCTGTTGATGGACTTGATCATCATCAAAACATCTATCTTCCGAAAAATGGAATTTTCTCAGTTCTTTGCTCAAAATGTTGCTTTTTATTAAACCACATTCAATTGTTGATATAAAAAAATTAATCCATGAAGCTAGAACAAAAATTGAATGTAAAAAAAATGTTATTTCCTTTGAAATATTGCATGCTCAGATATTCACGCAACAAAATATTCTGGGGGTCATGATACTTTTGCAAAAATGATCGAAAATGCTGGCTTGGGCTGGAAACTTAAAAAAAGAGCATCACTGATGTGAAGCATTTCAAGTGCTATTCAGTCGATGAGTCCTAGCCTGTAATTACTCAAGAGATGGCACAGCCTTTAACAGAGGAACTGAAATCAATAATTGTCAAATTAAAAACATTGAATGTCCTGCATATTGCTAGTGTTTGCCTGTGTGCATGTGTATAGAAAAGAGAACGACCAAGTATGCAATTGAATTATGGCTGAGGGAGTCAAGGAGCACCACAAAAAGACTAAATGTCATCAGAGGCAAAGCTTTAATGAAATCTAGAGAAAAATGTATTGGTCTTTTAAAATTGAGTAGTTGTCTGATTCAAAGCTGTGGGGTTTAATCGAGGCTGATATGTAATATCATTGATTGAATTCATGGGAGCAATGGGTCTTGATGATCTATCAGCATAAGTTAGCTGGACTGCACTGTTTATTTTTACAACCAGAATTCAACTGCAGATGACAGGTGGCTAGTTCAGGCCAAAGCTAAAGAAATAATGAAACAAAAAAATACAAAAATAAATAACTTTTTCAGTATAATCTGCAAAATACACACATTTATTGGATGTATAACTGAATGGGCACATACATGCAAAACCTTTAAGAACTAGTTAAGAATTATTTTTTTAATCTAGATAAACCGAACAAATTGATAATAAACTACTAGATGCTCACTAGAAGGATAGATGTATCGTGGATGGAAGAAATAAAAACACAGCTGTATTAAAAAAGCCAAACTGATCGCATTAGAAATATTACTTTTCAGATTGTATTCTTTTACTCTTTTTTTACTCTTTGTTTGACAAGTCATCTTAATATGGCAATCTATCCTCATAGATTTCTTGTTTGATATTTGGTTCACAGAACATTATATATCATTATATGAACATTTTGTGGTTTACACTACACTAAGTAAACACCAGATCCTCAATTTTGTGTAAAAATATCTTATCATTTAAAATACTGCTAGATGCCACAAGGAATGTCTACTGAATGAATGTTTCACATAGACTACATCATTATAGCATTACATCATGTCTCTGAGACTAATTTGAAACTGAATGATGCAAGAGCTTCAACAGTGCCACTACACACCTCTAGCCGCTCTGTAGGTTTATTTATCCATGTACACAAATGACATGTATTGAGTTTGACCATTTAGGACATTTCATGTGTTATATTTATCTGTAAGTGTGTGGCTAATAATCTTATTAGGAAATGGCATGCTATCTCTGGCTCTTTGCCAGTGTCCACAGTGATCCAGCTTGAACAGAGAGCTAATGTTATTTCAGCATTAGCCTGTATCCTTCAGCCCGTCCCCTCTGCCTGCATGTTGGCCATTTTAAGGCTATCTCTCTTTAGAAAGACCTGCCACTGAATACAGCCTGAATAACTCTGACGAGAGCTGCTCTCTAATTGGACGAGAAGTGCAGGGGCCAGATATCCCACTGAAGGTGCTGAAGCAACAGAGACATCAAAGTGGAGGACACAGGACCCAAATTAATTGAGTGTGAAGGATTTTTGAGAGTTTAGCGTTTGAGGGCAGTATTTCAGCATGCCCTATTTCTCCATGTAGCTTGAGCTTCTATAACAAACCTCTGCTGCATTTGATGAACTCATTTGTATTCATCCATCATTGCAGGCTTCCAAAGTCTGAGAGTCACAGATACACAGAGGTCTGGGGCTCATTCTCCCACAGCTGCTGTAGCTGCCACAATACTGCCTTAAACCTGCGCCCTCCTCTTCCCTCTGCCTTTCAAAACCTCTCAGAAGCAGCTGGCCAGATGTCATGGCACTAATCGCAGGGACAAAGACAACGGCTTGGCCTGCCATTGTGCGTAGGCCAGGTGCCCAGGCTTGATTACTTCCACATATGGATGTTTCAGAGGACAATTAAGAAAGCAATACAAGCCAAGTCGATCGAGTTAAGTGGCATTTGCTTTCTTCTTTGCAGAGTCCTTTGTCTTCTATGTCATTCCCTCAGCAGAATGGAGATCAGTGTTATAATTATGAACACCTGTTCCCATTTCTAAAAATGTGCATGCCTTGAAACAAGCAGATTATAAATTAAATGGGCAGGAAAATTATTTTGTTACTTGCCTTACAACCCTTGATTTCCTGAAGAGCACATGATATCCAGTGGGTTTAATAGCAAAAACTCACTTCTCTTTAAGAAACATCACTTTGGTTATTAAGTAGATGTTACCTGATGGAAAGTGCTCGTTGATTGGCCAGTTGTCCACCTGCAAAGTGGCATTTCCCCCATTCCTTGTGAAGCGCACCACGTGATATTTCCCATCATTGACATCTGTAGTCATCTCTTTGACACTGATGTCCACTGTACCGATGTTGAATGTTACGCCCACCTTTCCTTCTTCCTGGAATAGAAACAAAACAATCCTTTCAGTTTAGCAACACCAAACATGGGATTAGGGATGCGTTGATCCGATACTGACTATTGATATTTATCTGATTCGGACTTGTTTTTTGTTTTAGATCTTAACTCTACATTTGTTTATAGTGCTAAATAAAATTTAGAAATTATTAGATTATCTAAAATGTTATTTTCTTATCAATCTGACATCGCTAGCTTATTTAATCTGCTATCCATGCATACAGCGTTCTCTCTCTCTCTCTCTCTCTCTCTCCCCCGCTTTCTTTTGCACATGCCTTTTTTTCTGAGCTCATCCAACAACTGGTGAGTCGGATCAATCAACACACACGGTGAGTCGTGCCATCTTCTCCTGTGATTGTCACTTGCACTGCCTGCTACATGTATAGTTTAGCATTCTCTATCAGCAGTGAGGGCTTGAAATGTGATAAATGCAGGGATATAGTCAGGCTGACAGAGAAGATTTCAGAATTAGAGACATGCATCCAAACTTGAGGATAGCAAGAATGCAAAAGCTTTAGATACTGCGATTAGCTTAGCAAACCCTGTACTTTATTCAGTTTCGGTTGTAGAGCCCAACTGGATGACAGTGAGATGGTACAGTCGCGGGTCAAAACACCACCGTTCCTTTCCGATCAGAACATCAAACAGGTTCTACCCACTCAGTGACGCACCCACTGAGAAACCTGTTGAAAGTGCCCTAGTCATTGGCGATTCTGTTACTCAGAATGTGAAAATTGAGACTCCAGCCACCATAGCCACATGTTTTCTGGGAGCCAGAGTGCCTGATGTCAGAGCAAATTTAAAAGTGCTGGCTAAGGCCAATCCTAAATACTCTAAGATTGTCATTCACGTCGGCACTAATGATGTCCAACTACTCCAGTCGGAGATCACTAAAATTAATCACTGTAATATGCTCTGGCCCTCTTCCTATGCACAGGAGTGATGCTTAGCAGATTATCCTCACTAAATGGATGGATGTCAAACTGGTACCCGCAAAATAACAGAGTTCATAGACACTTGGAAAAGTTTTTGGGGCAGACCTGACCATGGTATTTATCCCACTTGGGATGATGCCGCTCTTCTCTCTAGTAATTTGACACATAGTCTTAGCTGAACCTTGAATAACTGGGGTTGAGGTCAGGAAGCAGACAAACTGGCAAAACCGACTGTCTGCTAGCTGTCGCACATCATATAGGTCAGATAAATTCCAGCTCACAGAGACTCTTTCACCTGGATATCCTATAGAGACTGTGACTGTTCCCCGAAGCAGAAAATACAAAAAAAAAACTCTCAAAAAAAACGTTTATGGATAAAAATTTAATTGATGTATAGACAACTAAGAATGGATATAACAGTGAAGAACAAATGATAAAGCTTGGGTTACTGAATATACAATCATTTTCCTCAAAAGCACTTATTGTAAATTACATTATTACAAATCAGAAACTAGATGTGCTGTGTTTGACACCATGCTAAAACCAGACAATTACATTACTTTAAATGAGTCCACGCCTAAAGATTACTGTTACATGAGCATCGTCTGAAGGGTAAAGGAGATGTTGCTGTAATTTATAGTAACACCTTCAGTACAACTCAAAGGTCTAAGTTTGAAATATAATTATTTTGAAGTTATGGTGCTTTATGTAAAATTATCTAGTGCAAGTAATAATTCCTGTTTAACTTTTGTGCTGGCTATTGTAAACAGGCCACCAGGGCACCATACAGATCATTTATCATAGAATTTGCTGATTTTCTACCAGAATTAGTAATGGCAGCAGATAAAGTCAAGTTGTTGGTGATTTTAATATCCATATAGATAATGAAGTCTCAACCACTTTAAAACAGCACTTGACTTTATGAACTTCTTTACTTGCAAAATTCATAATATTAGAGATACAATTATGACCATGCAACCGTCTTCTACAGTATAACAAAATGCAGTAAACTGTAGTTTCCCTGAAGAAAAATTCCACTCTTTCATTGCTATCGGGGAGGAAAAATTGTCTAAACTCGTTAAATCAGCAAAATCAGAAACATGTATGCTGGACCCGATACCAACTAAGCTACGGTACTGAAAGAGATGCTTCCAGAGGTCATTGATCCTCTTCTTAACATCATTAATTCATCTTTGTCATTAGGATATGTACCAAAAACCTTTCAGCTGGCCATAATTAAACTGCTTATAAAAAAACACAACTTGATCTTGCAGAATTAGTTAATTACTGTCACGATACATGAAGGGAGGACTCAAGTGCAGGGATAAGGGTATTTAATATAACAGAAATAAACAATAAGAATACAAAGGAAACACCCACGAGGGGGAAAACATAACATAACATAACCAAGGAACGGAACTTGAACATAAACAAACCGGGAGATCAGGGCAAGGAAACACAGGCACTTGATCAGGGAACGCATGGGAGACACAGGCATGAAAGACAACGACGCGACGCCGGACAGCAAACACTGAGGGCTATTTATAAGACACATGAGGGAAGGTAGTGATGAGAGATAGCTGGGAATGATTAAGGGAAACAAGGAGACGGGGCAGACGCTAATGAGACAAACACACAGGAGAGAGAGCAGTGCCACGGTTCTGTCACTGGAAACACTGGAACCGGAACTGAACCTGACAGAACCGTGACAATTACAACCCGATATCGAATCTACCTTTTCTGTCAAAGATTCTAGAAAAGGCAATAGCTTCACAACGTTTTAAGAAAGAAATGGTATCTATGAGGATTTCCAGTCAGGATTTAGACCATATCATAGTACTGAGACTGCTCTCATTAGAGTTACAAAAGATTTGCTTTTATCATCCGATGGTGGTTGTATCTCTCGGTTAGTGTTACTGGATCTTAGTGCTGAATTTGATCATATTGAACACAAAATTCTTTTGAAAAGACTCGAAAATGATGTTGGCGTTAGTGTAATTGCATTGGCATACTTATCTGACTGTTATCAGTTTGTAGCAGTAAATGAGGAGATGTCATATCAATCACAAGTTCAGTATGGAGTTCCTCAAGGTTCAGTGCTAGGGCCATTGTTTTTTACCTTGTACATGCTTCCTTTGGGTGCAATTATTCAGCAGCATGGCATTAGCTTTCACTATTACGCTGATAATACTCAGCTCTATATCTCTTCTTATTCTGATGAAACGTACCAATTCACTAAATTAACAGAATCCATTGCTGATATAAAAAACTGGATGACTAATAACTTTCTCCTGTTGAATTCTGAAAAAAAAAAACTGATATTCTAATTATTAGACAAAAAAATTCTGTGCGTAATAATCTAGACTACTGTCTAACACTCAATGGCTGCTCTGTCAGGTGTTCGTCATCAGTTAGAAACCTAGGTGTGCTTTACTTTCGGGAAATATGAGCATATTAGCCAGGTTCTGACAACACTGCGTTGGCTCCCTATTAAACACAGAATACATTTTAAAATCTTGCTAATTGCTTACAAAGCATTAAATGGTTTAGCTCCCCAGTACTTGAGCGATCTCTTAACACATTATAGTCCTTCATGTCTATTGCGATCCCAAAATTCTGACCAGTTGATAATACCTAGAGAATCAATGTCAACTGTTGGCGGTCAATCCTTTTCCTATTTAACACTTAAACTCTGGAACAGTCTTCCGAATATAGTACGGGAAGCAGACACACTGTGTCAGTTTAAATCTAGACTAAAAACACATCTCTTCAACCTGGCACACACATAACACATTATACATAGATTGTTTTATTAAAATCATGTAAAATGATTGTTAGGCTGAATAATTTAGGTCAGCCGGAACCGGGAACATTCCCATAAAACCTGATGTACTAGTTACATCATGAGAAGAATGGCATCTACGCTTATATTAGTCTCTGTTTATTCCGAGGTTACCGTGGTCAGCCGGATCTGAGCCGTATCCAGATCAGATTAAGGACCTGCACCTGGACACAAGCTCAACACAGCCCTGAAGTGTCTAGAGAGACTGTGACTTGTCAATATAATAATCATGCACTGTTTGGCTGTTTGCCAGAGGAAAACGGGTCCCCCGACTGAGCTTGGTTTCCCCCAAGGTTTTTTTTTTTCCATCATGTTCTTCATTCCATCACCTGCTGGAGTTTTGATTCCTTGCCAAAACTCCAGCAGGTGACTGCCTTGCTTAGTTGGGGACACTCAATATCCTTCAATTTTATTGATTCGCCTGCTCTTTTAGAGCTGCTGCTCAGCCAAAACAAACTTTATTTTTTATTGTTTTCCAATGACCACTGTAAAGCTGCTTTGAAACAATCTGTATTGTAAAAAGCGCTATATAAATAAAGGTGTCTTGACTCATGGAAACTCTTTCTGTCATTTTTCATTCATCATGTCACATTCATTTACATGTTAGTATGGTAAAACACTCTCAAACCTGTTACAATGTTCCCATTATCATATATAATCTGAACATGAAGGTTTCAAAGGACTGTATTTTGATGCCGGGATGGTGGATGGTGTGTCTGTTAGATTAAACCACTGGCATATAGGACTTCATAAAACTTTTCTTTTCTTAAAAGTTTTTCTTCTTTTCCTTTTTAAACGATTTCACAGTAATTTTAACTAAAAACCAATGAAAAAGGCTCTGTACATCTTTGGAAAAATGCAACACACTCACGCACACAACATCTCTTCTCTTTATTTTCTAACTGTGATGGACTTTTCAATGTGTAGTGAGGTTCGCCTGTTGCTTGCTTTAAGTGTATAATCATGGCATGCACATAAGCACATTTGTGTCATTCTGTATTTGAGTATATAGGTGTGTGTGTGTGTGTGTGTGTGTGTGTGTGTGTGTGTGTGTGTGTGTTTCTTATTATTTATAATTAAATATTTTGTGATTAGTTAGTGAGGCACAGTACTTCTAAAATGATCAAGAAAAAAACAGTATTAGCTTTGGATGTCATCTGTATCTGCAAATAGTCAAGACTATGGTATAGCTATCAGCTTAATTAACAGGAAACATTTGCATGTTAAAGTGATCCACTTTTAGAAACCTCCACAAAAACGCTGCCAATGAGAGCGCGGAAATGGATTTGGATGGCAAGACTGCTGCATTTTTTTTAAATCTAGTTGATAAGAATGAGCTGCCAACAGGAATGTGGGGCATGCACGTAACAATGACTAATGTGCTTGTACCGACTTACTGCAAATTCACAAACATATGCTCTTCCACCTTTCACATACAGGTGCTGGTCATATAATTAGAATATAATCAAAAAGTTGATTTATTTCACTAATTCCATTCAAAAAGTGAAACTTGTGTATTATATTCATTCATTACACACAGACTGATATATTTCAAATGTTTATTTATTTTCATTTTGATGATTATAACTGACAACTAAGTAAAATCCCATTTTAATTTTTTCCCATTTTATCTCATATGATTCTCTTCATAACTCCCTGATGGCAAGCTAAGATAACTTGCCCCATTGCCTTTTGCACAGTCTACTGGCACTATCCGCAAAATCATTTTCACTGTTCTAAATTCATGTTCACATAGCCATCACAAAAGGGTTGCAAGGCATGCCAGACTCGATGGAGTGCAATTCCTTTCTTATGTCGTTTGTTTTAATCCCCACCAGGACTCTTGAAGGTGTAATTACCTGTCCTCAAGGCATGGCAGAGAGGAAGCCATTTTTCTAACAAAATGGAAGGTAAATAAATACATGGATGTGCTGTACTGAAGTGTGTGATAAATTAATCTGCCAGCACACCCTTCAGCTTTCACTGTTATCCAATGTATTCTGAGGGCTTACCAAGACTCCACATTCAATGAATATAACCCTCCGATGAGGCTCAAAGACAATTAACAATTGCAATTGGTAGTGGATAGAAAGATAGATAGACAGAGAGACAACATCCTGTTGCTGAATGTGCACTTCTGCTTGGAGATGGTATTATGCAGCGGGTGATGGACGTTGTCCAAGATAGACAAAAGCTTGCTGAGGGTCCTCCTCTCTACCATAGATGTTAAAGACTCAACGTCTACACCGACCACAGAGCCAGCCTTTTTTCACCAGCTTATCCAGCCGCGTGGCAAATCTCTTCTTAATTCTACTCCCCCAGCATACCACAGCATAGAAGAGGATGCCAGCTATGACCATCTTGTAAAACATCTTCAGTAGCTTCTGACAGATATTAAAGGACCTCAGCCTTCTCAGGAAGTAGAGTCGACTCTTCCTGCAGATGGCATCTGTGTTCGTCATCCAGCTGTTATGTGGTGCTCTCATTTTAATGAGAGGTGTATCATGAATGTTAATTTAGTAAATGCAGACCAAAAGTTGAAGAATGATACATTAATATGTAATGTTTTTGCTTTCCATGAGAGCCGAGGAAAGCAATGCATTGCATAGAAACCTGATCTAAGATCTATCTGATCTCCACTATGTCTGGCACAACTTCTGCAAATTCCCATAAAATAACAGTTGGATGGCCATAACCATCTGATTATTAGATATAGTTCAGACAGTTTCCATTGAGAGAGCTGATATTTTGACAAATGGAAGTGAGTCAGGGAAGATTTATCTGAACACAGGCTATCTAGATCACCATTTTGGTCTCTACTGCAAGCAACATTCGCCCAGTCTTAAAACCGATTCAGCTGACTACCAAGGCAGCATTTTAAATCATAATAAGCACACTCTAGACAAAAAGGAAAGAAATGCAATTCTGCTGCCTCCTTTAGGGCCAGTCACACAGCCGATTGCGCACGAATTACTCACAAATCACGCATAGATTGGGTTTGTGCGTGCTTGTGCATCGAGAAATTGACCAAAGTATTCCACGAACATTCGACGCAACCTGACGCATGAATCACTGCCGGAGTGCGTCCAAACACGCACGCTTCGCGAACGTTCCACGAACAAGCACTTTCAGAATTCACATTGTCAGTGGAATGAATGTGATACGTGCGCGGTTCATGCGTGATATGAAGGTGGGGCGTCACGGCCGACGCGTGTCCTGCGCATGTCACGCATACTCAACGCATAAACTACGCACGCCGACTCATAAATAACGCACACCGACGCACATGTGTGCGTCAGAAAATTTTTTAACCGTTCAAAACTCAAAATCACGCACAAACCACCTTCGACGCACATCCACTTACAATCACTGACGGTCCTCGTTCATTCCACCGACGAATTACGCATATGACGCACGCTCCACGCAGAAACGAAAATCTGTGCGTAATTCGTGCGTTCTTCATGCGTTTTCGCTGTGTGACTGGGCCTTTAGATACCTTGTTTTGCCAAATTCTCAGGCAGCCTATATTTCTTATTTTGCAGAAGGCATTGCGATGAGAGCCATAGAAAAAATAAATCCAAGATGGTGGGTATAACATAGATATGCATGTAGATTCCAAATCCATCTGCTTCAGACACGTCGCCATGCATGCCATCTTGGAGTGGTCAGTGTGCCAAGAGAAACTGGATAACTTTTCAACGTATTGTATTTTATCTGACGCCTTCGTATTGTATTGTGTTAGTTTAGCAAAATCATCTGCTGAAGTGTATTGCAGATATTGATATTCATGTATGCATCTAACTACGGTTATACTTGCTCTCGAATGTTCCAATTTGGCAAACGACTTGTGTATAGCGACTTGTGTATGGAGATGTTGCACAAGTTGAAGTGTTCCAAATCAGTCCGTCAGTACACAGTACGCAGCAGTTTTGTTTCCGTACTTGCATTCCCAGACAGGCCTGATTGACATTTCCAATAATACTACACTGGCCCACAACATTTCATTGTCTTTTGAAAGAATGGGATGGGAAGAAAGGTAAATTGTATTTAAAAAAGATGATAACAATAATGACTGGCCAATGTTACACGCAATTATAGTCTATTTCCATATTCAAGCTATTAACATATGGTAAAGTAGCACACAGTATATTGCTTTCTTCAGTTGAACGGGAACAGCACACAAGACTGAAGCTTGTTGAATGTTGCACTTTCTCTGATGTAATACCTGGTGTCTCACAGATGGGCGGCAAACATTTAGAAGATTATTGCAAAATTTCACTGCGACTGAGAGCATAATGTCTGGTGTTTCTTCGCTGTGGGTGGTGCTAGGGTAGCCAAGAGTGATAAAAGTAATTTGAGTTGCAGCAGGAGCTTGCACCGATGAAGAAGGGCTCTATCTCTCCCCCATGTAATGTTCACTGACACCAGTAATAAGCTACACAATCCAATTCTGTCCCTCCGATCAATGGCTCCAACAAAAAGTCAGCCCCAGGCATCAGATCTCTCCCAGAAAGCCTCTATCGCGGTGGCAGCCTGCAGACAGGAGCGTAGTACCTTGATCTCTTGGCAAGGGACTGAACCATATGCAACCACCATTACCAATTTAAACAAAAAAGAAAGGCAAACAATAGCCTTCAAACTTTCTACAGAAAAGGTTTTGCTAGAATTAGATCCTTTTCAATTTCTTTGTCCAAAACCCAGTTCAAAATGTAATCATTTGGCTTAGAATTGTACGACGTTTGCAACATTTTAGTGCATTTCTAGTGCCAGCTGTTGACTAGATAACTCAGAAATAAATTCTTTCCCTCCTCCTCCCCACTTTTTTGTAATAAAATGATTTTATTACAAAATCTTGACACACAGATAAGCACTTGTTTCTGTCGGCCACAGGTACAAAAAAAAGAAGAATTTTGCACAACAGAAATAATACGTCATGGCTGAAGGAGTTGCAGACACTAAAAGTTAATAAATATAACATGTAAATATATTGCTGCTTATTTTTCACTATGTGAAAAGTGGCAATTCCTTATTCAATATGTTGTTATTAACACAATATATGTTTTCTATATATTTTAAGGATATAGTAAATAATTTAATATTCTGATACACATATATGGAAATATATGTATATTATATTGCCTTTGTAAGGCAAACAACCATGTACATGTAAATGCATAACTAATCCTTGTGTATTGATTCACATTCGCTGTAGATAATGACCTAAAGGGTAAATTTACCATGAGGTTAGAACTCATAAAAACGATATCACAGCACATGCAGGAAATGAATCAATTGAATGAGATTAATGGCCTCTCGTTTGAGTCAGGGCCAAAGCACTGAGGGACTTCTCCGCCAGTTGGCTGTGAAACACTAGAGTGATTTTGTGATATTTGGAGGGTGTCAGGGAACGTTTGTAGCATTTGAAAATCTAGAGGGTTATCCCATTATTAAAGAAAGTGATGACCTTGTGTGTATTAATGTAATAGCAACATGCCTGAATATTTGAAGCAGATACTTTGGCATGAACATTGATGACTAGAATACATGTGTCTTATGGCAGAGGCATTACATAACACACTACGGCAATGGTTTTCTATTGTTCTAATAGAACAATTTTTGAATGCTATAATAATCCATATTTTACCCATTTTATTTTACCCAACACCAAGGTCATGGGTTCCTAGGGGAAGCAATAACTGATTCAATGTGTATCTTGAATGCAATGTAAGTCGCTTTGGATAAAAGCATCTGCCAAATGCATACATGTAAATGTAAATAAAAAAGTGGAAATAGGAGAGCATTGACACTGTCAGTTAAAAAACTTGATGAAATCCCTATCAAAAATGACCATCATTCTTCTGAGGTGACCATAGAAGTTGTATGCTTCTGTGTTCAAATGTAAATTATTTATTCAATAAAAAATCAATTTTGAGGCTGGAAAATCTACTTCCCTCTCCATTTGATATACACTTCCTTAAACTTCCTCAGCCTTGAACAGTCTGTGCGATCTCTGTACTACTAATTTCAGGAGAAGTGCTGCAAGGCAGATTCTCCATACCATATACTCTGAGTCATGTGAAGGAGAAAATTTGTCAATACATAATCATACAGGGACATCATGAAATCAACCCCAAAATTTCTACAAAATCTGTCTGAATGCTGATGGCAATGTACAACCATTCATTCTTATTATAATAGAGACTCTACAAAATGGCATTTGAAGGCACTTTCACTTGAAGGCAGCCTTTTTTGCTTAAATAAATGTAAATTATAGGATATATTCATGCCATTGCATGCCTTATCATGGATTTGTTTTTGCCTCCAACTCTTTGGATGAGGAAAAGAAGAGCAGAAGCAAACTGATTGAGAAGACTAACGGCTTTGACTCACTCTTTGCTCAAAGTTAAACATCCAATCTTCACTTTGATCTTTTTTTCCTCTTTCTCTGGGTCAGAGTTATTAAATATTTACCTTCCACACCCTGTTGTTCCTTCTGCATGCAAACAGGAAGACTCCTGGAAATGTTTCTTATTTTTAGCATTCTGCAAAAGCTAAGAGTATTACTTTATTATTTTTCTGGCTTAAAGACACTAAAAGATGATGCATACTCTTTCCTGTGGTAACATTTCTCGTTGAAAAAGGAACTAGAGCTAGAGCATATCAAATACTTTTTTTTAATAGAAAATATTTGCTACTGCTAGAATGGTTTGCTGTAAGCATACATAGTTTCATAAATCCATATCAACTAACCACTGGAAATAAGTAATGCACTATTGAACACCTTAAAAAAGTAGTAGTAAATGAATTATGTTAGTAAATGAATGGTTGATTGCTAATTATTATTGTTAAAATGTCACTGGTAAAGTTTTATTTTGTACAAGGCTTCATCCATCCCACTAGGTGTCAGTACAAGTGCAAAACTACAGCCATACAGGCCAATGCAACACAAACAAAAATCATGTTATACATCAATTTCAAAAAGTATCTTAATAAATTACTAAACTTACAATTTATAGATCATTTATTGACTTAAATAAAAAACAAAACTATCCACATAAATTTCCAGATTAGCAGCAAATTAATGCTAACTGATAGCTCTGTCCAGACTTCCTGGCAAGTAACCACTAATGTATATAAGGAAACTCTAGATTCTGTTTTACAGCTTCTCTGCAGTACGACTAACACACTGATGCCCTCTGCATACTCCAGGGACATAGCAGTAATTTCAATTACCCTCTCAAACAAATCAAACCATGTATGCAGCAATGATTTATGAGCTGTCTGTAACACACTTAAGTGTGAATGGACTGTGTTTTGGCTTCCTACTGAGAAGAGGGCCACAGCAATGGAGCAGTCATGACCTTCAGCGAGGTTTTAGTTGACATGGTCATTGTCTCAGTCTCTCTCAATACAGATCAATCACTGTAATGTCAACAATCCGGTCACTTTCAAAGCTGACAGCATTGAAGGCACTCCATATTCATTTGCATGTTGGCTGGAGGATAATGAAGAACAAAATGACAAAAAAAGTCAGAACTGTTATATGGAAAAAATGGACATGAGATTATAATCTTTACTGTGTCTGGAACCTGAGAATAATTTTTAAGATTCTAAGAGCAACTGGATTTTGTCTGACATAAAAAAAAAACGGTTTTCCAGTACATATCTAAACATCTTTAAACACTACTACTACAAAAAAATGTGTATGATTAGAAAATATTACCGTAAAGTAAATTTTGCTCAACCCATTTGAGTTTGAAAGTGAAGGCCCAGTCACACAGCCAATCATGCACGAATCACTCACAAATCACGCACAGATTGGGTTTGTGTGTGCGTGTGCGTCGAGAAATTGACCAAAGTATTCCACGAACATTCGACGCACGCCAACTCATGAATCACTGACGGAGCGCGTCCAAACACGGACGCCTCGTGAACGTTCCACGAACAAGCACTTTCAGAATCCACATTGTCAGTGGAATGAACGTGATACGTGCGCGGTTCATGCGTGGTTCATGAGTGATATGAAGGTGGGGCGTCAGTGGACGGACGTAGACGTGCGCGGTTTCGAACGAGTTCCGACGCATAAGCACTGACGGCCGACGCGTGTCCCGCGCATAGTCATGCATACTCTACGCATAAACTACACACGGCGACTCATGAATAACAGCTGTGCGTCTGAAAAATTTTGAACCATTCAAAACTCAAAATCACGCACAAACCACCTTCGACGCACATCCACTTACAATCACTGACGGTCCACGTTCGTTCCACCGACGAATTACGCATATGACGCACGCTCCGCGCAGAAACGAAAATCTGTGCGTAATTCGTGCGTGATTCATGCGTTTTCGCTGTGTGACTGGCCCTTGATTTGTTTGAAAGTGTAAATGAAGCAGTCAATTATTTAGTAATCTGATTTCCACTTTAATAAAAAAACAAAAAAACAAAACAAAAAAAACACGACATATATAACAATTTTAAAGGCAAATGCTGTGGTATTGCAATATGGCAATGCCCTAGCTCGAAAAGATATAACAAAACATATTTTTTATTTCAAATGCATACATTAATTGTATTTATATATATATATATATATATATATATATATATATATATACACATATATATATTTCTGGAAAACTGTGATAATACACATATATATTTATTATCACAGTGGAAATCAGTTTTGTAAATAATGTAAAATTACTTGGATTCGACTAAATCCTTAATTTACACTTGAAGAATAAACCTTACTACATTTCATTAAATCCACATTTAAAACAAGAAAAAGCCCTGCTCAGACGGAATTCATAAAAAAAGAAAAGAAAAAGTAAATGGGAAATTCACTGGGCACAATGTTCTGTGAAAGTCTATTAGGGATTTAGTTAATGAAATTGCAACAGCTTCATAATCAAATTGGAATCGTTGCTGAAGATATTTAATTTAAACATGCTTGCCAATTAAACTAATTTCAATTTGGAGTAGAACTAAAATCCATGCCTGGTTCTTTTCTTTTTTTATGCAAATAAGGAGTAAACAGACCAGTTAAGTAAACATTTTATAGCACACTTGCTACCGTAGTAGTAATCGACTTTTGGACAATACTACTCTGAGACTCAAACTACTGCAAGTCTCACATAGTCTCACGTGGCATATATGCTATTGATGCTTGATAAGCCAGTCTAGGCTTTTAACTAATGCAAAGGCAAGCCATTTCTGTCCAGTTGACAAGTGTCCAAAACCCATTTAAACCAACAAACCAGAGCATGACCAGGCCAGCTTATGCTATTTTTAGTTGTTTTCTCTTAGTAGTAATATGTTTTCAAGCATAGACTGTAATGGTGCATCTCCATTTCCTTCCACTGTAGAAAAATGAAGCCAAAATACCTCAGAAACGGTCCTTGCCAATTACATCATTTGCAGACAGAGTCTGCGCAGTAGTCAAAGTCCCTTTCAAGAAAAGTCTAAAGTTCACTCAGCGGTCATATTTGCAACGTCTCTGGGCAGCTATTTTGGGGATCCGAGACCAAATTCTATCTATCTGAATGGTGGAATCCCGAAATCTAAAACATTTCTTGACTCAATCCCCCCGCAGACTCAATTGCAAGCACAGAAATCAATCATGATGTTACACTCCATTTATTACATTTACATTTATTCATTTAGCACAGTGGTCCCCAACCCCCGGTCCGCGGCCCGGTACCGGTCTGCGGACGAAGTGGCACCGGGCCGCGGAGCGAATTCGCTGACCGGTCCGTGAGCTGCTGCAAACGGCTGCAAGCGGCTGTGGCGCTGTGCCTATGGAGGCGTTTGAACAGTCTCGCTTGCGCTCGCAAACCCCAACCCAAGGTTTTTTTTTTGTTATGTTATGCCTGTGCTATGCCTTTTGTTTTGCTATGCATGTGTTACCTCTGTAAGGAGGTGTCAATGCTTTGAATTTGATGCAAGCTGCAAGTGGGAGCCTGCACAAAGAGAAGAAGAGTGGTGTGACGTGGGCCATTTTGGGTTTGTTGAAAACCAGTTGAGCTGGATCGTTTTGGATCAGTTGAAGGGGTTTGATTGCACTTGAAGTCCAGCCAGAAGAGCATTGCAATACTCAAGCCTGGAAATGACCAGAGCCTGGATGGGATAGGAAGTTGTGTTGCATGCTCAGTTAGGAACGGTCTGATCCTCCTTATATTGTGAAGTGCAAACTTGCATGATCGAGTTTATTTCTGGCAGACCTGTATCCAAATGCATCAGATTCCCTGTGTGACATCGCGACCTGTCAACAACTTGACTACGTTCCACTTGGCACTTTGCAACACCAGATCACTCAATAACAAGACATTTGTCCTCAATGATATCATTTCCTCTCACAATCTGGATTTGTTTTTCACAACAAAACACCGAAACCTAGCTTTCCCCAGGTGACGTCGGTGCTTTCTCGGAGCTCCTTCCCTTTGGCTACCTCTACCTAAACTCCCCGCGGCAAGCGGGTAGGGGCGGGGGGATAGCCACGGTAGCCAGGTATTCCAGCTTTGAGCTGCAAGTATTTGTACAAACACTACCCTGTCCTATTTTATGTGCAGTAATCTACAGGCTGCCCAAATTAAATAAGGTTTTTTTAACTGAGTTCTCAGAATTCCTAACAGAGTTTCTGGCAAAGTTTGATAACATTTTATTTTGTGGTGGTTTTAACATTCATGTTTGCTGCCCCTCTGATAAACCTGCTAATGACTTTAAGGCACTTTTAGCTTCATTAGATCTGGTTCAGTCCATATCTGGTCCATATCACAGTCTTGACCTTATCATCTCGCGTGGGGTGATTGTGTTAACTTGTGAGGTTGTGAATTTTCCCATCTCTGACCCTTCCCTCATACAGTTTGACATCTGTGCTGTTTCGCTAGAACCTACAACTACTGTCCCTCATCGTCGTCGCATTATCACCTCATCTACTGTTGAAGATTTTGTTGCTTCATTCTCTGTTTCTGATCTTGTTTCCATTGAGCCAGCATCACCTTTTTGCCCGGACCTTTTCATTTCTTCAACACCATCTGCTCCTAGATTATGGACTCTGTTGCACCCTTTAAGGTGAAGTCGACTAATGGTCTTCTGGACCCCTGGCTCAATGATACAACTAGGGCCCTTAGGCATCGATGTAGACAGATTGAGCGAAAATAGGTTGCAGGTGTCATTGGAGATTTTTAGAGACAGTCTGGACACATATGAAGGAAGCTAAAGAATCTCATCAACAGCAATAGCCATCGTCCTGGAATTTTATTTAACACTATTAATTCTGTTATTAATCCGGTGTCTGTTGCCTTGAATGATGTTTCTGAAAATACATGCAATGCATTCAAGCAATATTTTTGCCTGGATGATGGGACCAAATTATGTGCTGTATATGGAGAAGAGAAAGAGTCCACGAACTGAACCCTGAGGAACTCCAGTGATCAGTTGACATTCTTTGGAGATCTCCAAAGTAACCCTGAAGGACCTATCTGTGCGATAGATTTCAGTGAAGTGGAGTTCCTGAAATGCCTAGTGACGAGAGGGTGGACAGAAGGATCTGATAATTAACAGTGTCAAAGGTAGCCGATAGATCCAAGAGAATGAGAACTGATGATTACAGCTAAACTTAACTAAACTTATTATAAAAGCGAAAACTCAAACGTATAAAAATGTGATGACAACTACCTAAATAACCACCAAAAATGAAAGAAACCGTCTTTGGAAAAAAAACATTACGTTGAAGTGTATTTAGATTTTCTAGTTTGGCTCATAGTCCATTCGATTACATGGAGAGGGCAGGGTTTATGACCTAAACTGCAGCCGTGGTTTGGATAAATGTTTTGGCTTCAATTTTCAGGACATGTGCGGCTCACTTGTCTTCAAGCCAGAAACAAGAATAAACAATGTGGATGCATAACCCTCTGAAATCATAACCTATAGCTTGCTGCAAATGCTGTGTAAAGTTCAGCAAGCTCTGATGATGGATAGATAGCTTTGAGTTGCCATAGTAACAGATGTTAGAGCTCTACATTTTGCCTTCTTTTCTGGCAGAAAGCATAAACAGATTTACCGTCACCTAAATGAGCAATATCACAGTAGTATTAAGAGTAAGTCTAGAGTGATTCTAGACTTTCAGCAGAAACCTGCTACTTCTATAGAAAAGTGGTGATATGCAGAGACAGTAACAGGCAAAACTGAAATAAAGAAAAGATTGATGGAATATAGACTTCAAGCAATTGCTTCATTACAATGACACTACTTTTTTATCTCACCTCAAATTTCCTATTTATCAGTAAAAGAATAACAAGTAAGCTGAATTTCCATGAATCAGTTCGAACTGTCTTTAAGTTAATAAATGAATGAGCCATATGTCATTATCCAAAAGAAAATACATATAACTATAAATATGAAATGATACACATAAATGGTGGACAAAAATTGAAAAAAATATCAAGGAATGAACAAGCTTTTCCTGTGAAAAACATGGATTGTTACATCCAATGGAATACTCTAACTTAAATCGATGCAGTTCATAAAGTCTTGGCTCTCTAAGCATATGTGTTGTCTTGTTTAAGAGCAGACCGTTACTAGTTTATTGCAATGACTCATAAAGGAAACATTTCTAGAGGGCCTAAATATATTGTTAAGTAATTATAAAATTATTTGCTTGAAATATGAAGAAAAGAAGTATGGAATTGGCCTTGTTGCTATCTAGAAATGCAACACAATGCAATGCAACAAAAAGCCACTATTTCAAATCACTATTTTATGAAATTGTTTTTTTTGACTATGTCATATGATTTTATTTAGAAAAGACTCTAAAATGCAGGCTGATGTTATTTGCATTTTCTTAGAATCAATTCAGTTTCTTGTCTCTATTGTTTTGTGGTACAGATGCCCTATTTAACTGCCCTAGTTTCAGTAACCCCTTCACATATTCACACCTCTTAGGCCGGTATAATATTCTTTTGTATTATATATTTACCCTTCTATTCAGAGTTTTAATCCCTATTTTTTCAAATAAACTTCTCACTTTACCTTCTTTGAGTCTGTATCAAATGCCCTTCTTAGAAAATAAACGTTCCAATGAACTTCTCACTGAAAGGAACAATTTGGAATCCACTGTCACTTCAATATTCAATCTCAACCTCAACTCACTCAGAGTCTCACAGAGGAAACATACACCAAAGATGTGCCACACAGAATGTTTACGTGGCTGCTTTGGGCTTACCATGTACCTCATGATGATTTGATTCGGCCACTGCTGTGTTGTTGGATTATGGACAACCACATGATGGCCCCTTGGTTTGCATCGCAGGACCCATTGAGAGACATCTGGTAGACATGTCCAAGCAACCAGGAACTTTACTAAGGAAACCAGCTTCCCGTGGCCCTGGGGCCATAAAAACCCTTTGTTCCCCCGACCATCTCCTGACACCCACATTCCACAGCATTAACATCTACACACACACACACCCCATCTCCTGACACACACATGGAATATACACAAAATGCCTACATACACTATGTAAACTCGTATAACACTGATGTATTCGTATGTATGTATGCATGCCCTCCATGTGTAGTCTTTTTTAGTTATTTTAGGTAGTTCATTTAGATCAGTGATCGCCAACCCGTCGATCGCGATCGACCGGTCGATCTTTGGTCGCCAACCGGTCGATCGCGATCGATTGGTCGACCTTTATCACCATCCCGGAAGCTCCCGAAAATAAGAACGTTTCAGTTGCCAAATTAGCGAGTCTGTCACGCACCGCGCTCTGCAAGCTCCGCTCTGCAAGCTACACCCCCCACCCCCCCCACCAACAGTAGTGTATAATCGTTTAAACGAAACCACTTTATGTCTTTCTGCCTTTCTTGGTATCATTTGAATTCGTTCAGCCTTCACTTTCCGAATCTGTATTTTGTTTAATGCTGAAATGCATTGTATAATTTCTTACAGTGTTGCATCAAAACTCAAAGAAATTCCCTTCAAGCCATAAACTATGCAGATTAGGTTGAACAGAGACAAAAGGAAATTTCCCCAGCATCCACCTCCAAGCCAGCGATTGGCTCCTCATCCAAGGTGTGGGAGTGTCCTAATGTTTCTATAAGACCCCTGAGATTCAAACATCTCTTGCTCCCTTGATTTCTCTTGAACTCTCTTCAACCCCTGTTCAGACAAACAGCCATTTTGAATCTCCCGGGATTCAATCAAAGGACTCAAGGAACAAACCAGCATCCAACCAAAGCAACTCTCTCAACGCAAGACTGGGTAACATCCACACACACGAGAAACCCAATGCAAGTATCTAAATCTAAATGCGTTTAAAGCTATATGCCCCTTTTTAAAGGTGAATTTCCATGCTGGTTTTCTCAAAGGTTTAATTGTCTGCAGGAATCTCTCTTCCTTACTCTCTCTTACTCTCTCTCTCTCTCTCTCTCTCTCTCAAGCATCTCTTTCTCTCACTCTCCGTTAAGTCTGTCTATGTTATGTTTAACGTTTGTTTTCGTAGTTTGTTTAATAAAGCACTGTATATATAATCACACATGATTGATTCTGTAATATTCTTGAGTAAGTCACTTCTACGTTTGCATCTTGCTACAATGCTAAGTACTTTGGTACAATAATGAAAGATTCTTCTTTATGACGATGAAGAAGATCTTTGTTAAAGTTCATAAAGATCGCGCGGCTCGTATGAGCGCACATATGGCCGCTGCTTTTAACTCATTGCTAGAATTAATCAATTCTATAAGCCGAATCAAGCTATTTGAATTCATAATTAATTGTAATCCGTTATGATTAATTATCAATATACACAATTCCCTTTAAGCTGGATCTATGTGCATATTTAGTCATAACACATGATCAAACTATATACAGAGATCCCGCTACCCCGATTACCTTTGAGCTGATTTCGCTACATATAATGGTGGAGAATCAGCGGGCGTCGTTTAAACAATTATCTTGAGCTGATTCGCTACAAGTGAAATACAGGGAATTAGTGCCAATCGTTGAGGTTTTATCGATCTATGCACCTTTAATAAATACCAGTTTTGGATTATTCCCTGAGTGAGACATCATTGTTCTGACCGGACAAACTGTAGTCTTCATCCAACCCGAACCAAAATCAGCGCGAATATCAAAACAAAACTCGGAAATCATCGCCTTTCGTTTTTCGCATCTTGATCATTTTGTCGTAACTCATGCGGGAAAAAAAACGAAATCTTTTATCGTATGTCAAACTTTTTGTACGTAGGGCGTTTCGTAAGTCGGGGTTCTACTGTACTTGCATTTATCCAGTTAGCCTCAAAAACTTTTTGGTTGAAATGATAGATCAGCTGATTAAAAACAAAAAAATCCCAAACATTTAATCAATTTCAGTATACATTAAAAAATATAATAAATGCCCCAAAAAGACAGATGCATGTTAGGACCACCTACTGTTCCAGAAACGGATTCCAGTGGTGTGGCTGAAGGCATCTTACATCTTTGTTCTATCTATTCTTGGTGCTTCTACACATAAAGCTTACGTTTTTTGCAGTTGTTAGATTACAATTAATCTCTAACTGTGTTATTGTTTTTATTATCTGACCTATAACTGCATGTAAGCTTGGATAATTGGGGTAACACCAGTTTCCTCACAATTTACTAGTCATAATGATGTCCCAAAAAAATATGAGAACAAAACAAGATCAACAATTTGTTAGTCAGGTACAAGTAGATTATGCTAACTCCATAATCAATCAACTTCAAAGATAGTCATTGCAAAAAAGTTAAAAGTGCATACCTGACAACCGAAAGATGCTGAAGATATGGCACACACTCAAAACTACAGTAACGTGTACTTAGAAACGCTTCCAGATGGAGATGTGAATTAAAAATCTGAATTTGTATTAACAGGGAAAGAAATTATTAGAATGTCAATATGTGCCTTGAATGTTGGACGCTTTGGATGAAAGCATCTGCCAAATGCATAAAAGTTTAAATCTAAATGTAAATAGAATGTTGGGTTAAATTTGAATTTTTTTTTTAACGATTTGGATACAAGACCCTGGGAAAGGGAATATCCTCTCTTGTAGGCAACGTATACCTAAACTCTTAAATCTATTATTATTAGTTTACTTATATATTGTACCTGTCACACTGAGACAAAATCCCTTGTATTCATAAACAACATGGAATTTTGCATACAACCAGTTTGAGTGAATTGAGTAAAGAGAAGGAAGTGGGGGAGAAGGAAAAAATCTGAAGGAAGAGAGGAAAGAAAGGAGCTTTCCCGCATCTCAGAGTCCTGTATTTTATTTCCTACATTGTGTTTGGATGGTTTGTGTCTCAGGAGATCAGAGTATCTGAGGTTCTTTCAAAAAACACATAGCAACATATGCTGGTTAGTGTGGGTTTGGAGCTTGTTTAGCAGGTAAGCCATCAATTCTAGCATCAAACCATCTTCACCCAGCATGGAAATGCATGTGGTATAAAATAGTCCTTCCAGTAGAATACAGCGAAATTTCTGTCCAAAAAATGTGGCTGATCTTTGGCAGGAGAGTACCTGAACCTTCTGTTTGCATTGTAAGAATGTTTTCCAGCTATGGAGTTTTACCAAGACGTCAGGCGTGCTGATGAGGCACAAAACGAAGCCTTTAACACTCCCCAACAGTCCCAGATTTGCTTGCCAAAGCATCAAAAGACTGCAGACACAGGCAGCGGTCTAGCCAGCACTAATCTGAATTAAACTCCAGCAAAGTAAACAAATCTTAGAAAAGAGCATTAATGTACTGGTGAAAGTGCTGTGAAAACCAGTCTTCGAGATAAATGGGTCCTTGCTGTCTAAACAAGATGAGAAAATCTTTCATGGAGAGGTCCTTCAGTGATTTGTGGTGATCTCTTTGTCTCGGGTCATAGCACACTAATGCACGTTTATTTCTCATATCAGAGTCTCCTGAGCATGCCCATATAAAAACCATTTTCACAGTAAGATACCATTACCATATGAAGACCTCATCTTGCTCTGTGTGTAACCACACTCCCTGCTGTGTTGATGAGCATTACCAATGTGTCTCACACTAATCAATGAATCCTCAAGTTTTTAGCAATGATCAACGGCAAAGGTTGAAAATGAATCCTAAATGAAGCAATGATTAAAATCCAAGGTTGCAGAGAGAAACCCCCATCACATACACAAAAAAAATGGTTGACTGTTTGTAAAATGGAAGGACCCCATACTGTGAAACATTCCGCCCTAAAAAAAACACCCCCGGCACTGCATCAGAGGAGTCAGGACATGACATGTGGCCAACCAGCCATATGTTCTCTTTGTGAGATGGATTGAGAAGGATCTCTCTGATAGAAAAGAGGGAGAACAAAAATAGGTAAAATGGCAGGATAAATAGTGAGTCAAATCTAGGTCACTTGTCTCCTTGTTGGAATAGCATAACGGCATGATCATTGTGAGTGACCTAGTTCTTTGGTGCACTGGACATTTGAAAAGCAAGCTGTCTTAGAAACTTGACTTACAAATTAGGAGCATGCACACATACTTCCAGCCATCCAACGACCATGAGCCCAGAAGATCAGATGGCATCAAAGAGCAACGAAATGGAAATGGCTGTCAACTCTTCTACTGTAGGACTAAACAGTAAAAGCACCTTTTATGCATGTGACAACTTATTGTCATTCCTCTTCACAATTCCTTAAAATGAGGCTAAACACTTTTTTAACACTTTTAAAAGGTAGAAACACTTTTATACAAACAATTCCCCTCGACCACTGTTTAGTCCTGTAATGACCCATAACACTAACCCTACATTTAACTGTGACTGTTAAAAATGCAAATCAAGTGATTTCATGCCATGTCGTAATTACAATTTGAGCTTGTAATTACAACTTGTAAGTTAGGAATTTTCTGAGAGTATTTTCTGAGAGTGATTACCTGTCCAAAATATTTGAGACTCATAAACTGCTGAATCATTCAGCATATACAGCTGTTTCGAATGGGTGAACTGAACAATTATTAAGTTATCTATCTAGAAACAGTCACAAGTTGAATCAACTTTAATGAACCTGTTCTCCAGGATTCTCTGGAAACTGTTGTTCACTGTAGATGAGCCAAAGAATAGCACTGATCTGAAAAGAAGACAACAGAATAAAATGCTCTCCAGTGAAATAAATACTTTCATTGCATTATGACTTCACAACGCAACAATGTGAAATTAACTTATTAACTTATTAACCCTCATCCCTTAGGTTACCACTCTAATAACTGTCACAGGTATATTCTCTTTCTATAAAGTTCTTTCTGAGTCTTTTGTGGGGTGAGAACATTTTCTCACAGAGAAAAACTAAGATTTAAAATGTAATATCTCAGGTTACGAGATGCAGTGTCAAAACGCTTCAGGAACCCTTTTTATCGTACTATCGAGTGTGGATGCACATTAAAAGCTTAAAAGTGTATTGGAAGAGATACTCAAGCTATAAGTGCTTTAGAGGCAGCCATGCTCCTAGTCGACCACAGGGGAAGGTTGCCAAACTGACTCATAAGCCAGGGAGTACTACAGGGTGTGCAGGGTAAGAAAGAACCATAGGCACATACCCCGGTCTGGGGTAAAGGAATGCTTTAGGCATAACGGGGGCAAATTCTAGGCATGAAGGAGCCACTGAGAGGGATTGAAGTTTTTCAATCCTTAATGGAAGATATTGTGAGGAGAAACAGTTTTTAGAATTAAAAACATAATAGGAATGTGCTCGATGGTTTCATAGGTAACCTAGGACAAGCCCTAGGACACCAGATGGTAACCCAGATGGAAGGAACTCTCATGTGTATTGCTGGCCTCAGCCTCAGTGTGCTACGGAGGAAACGTGTAACTAGAGGGTACCAATTGATATACCACCCAGAGGTATGTGGTAAGTAGCTGTAGCGGCCATGTAAACCTTCAGGGTAGAGACCTTCAGGGTATAACCCAGTAGCGAATCTGTCTTGCAGGAACTCTGTTCAGTTGCTTATCGCTGCATCAAGAAGATTTTTCACTTCAGGGCATATATTTTCCACGTGGACGGAGATCTGGAGTGGAGAATGGTCTCAACTACCTCGGTTGACAGACCAGAGTCTATGAGCTGGGCCTCCTCAGAGGCTAAGCCCACAGTTTCCGCCGTTCTAGGTAAGGATGGGCAAGGATTAGGCCCTCTACCTGGGACAGGAGGACCCTCCTGTCACAAGTAGTCTGAAGTAGTTCCATCGATGAGAGAGACTAGGTCCAAAAAAATTTAAAGTGGACATGAGTGTAGACCCCAGATGGTTTATGTAGTAGACCTGATGTCCTCTGAGATCTGGGAGATACGCTCGAAGAACCAACCTGACTGCCAGCATCTCTAGTAGATTTATGTGCCAAGAGTGATGGTGTCCGCTCCACAGACTTTGTGCTGACCGATCCCTCAGGATTGCCCCCAGCCCGTGAGAGAGGCATCTGTCAACAGTATTATTCTAGGGTATCTTCTAAGGTATCAACATATCTAAGATGCGTGGGCATTGTCTCGTGACCTTGATAGTGCGGAAGAGGTTTCTCTTTGGGGAAATCCCTCTAGTTCTGAGCCATTACCTAATGGGCCACATGTACAGATGGCTGAGTGAAAAACACTCTAATCTGTTCCCATGAGGCCCAGCAGTCTTGATTACTCAAGAGTGACAAGTGACTGGTCTAGCTTCACGCTGTTGACTGCTGATTGGATGATGTCGATGAGCATGGGGGAAAGTTGGGCTGGCAAAGACACTGTATCCCACACAAAGCCTCAGAAGGTGGTCCTCGAGGGAGGACAAAGCACAGTCTTCTTCGCATACAGTTTCAGTCCCTGCTCCTTCAAGTGAGAACTCTAGAGGCTGGCCACTGGTATTTCTCGAACCTCCACTCCAGAGCTCTGCCTGCAGGGGAAACCAGGAGTGAGTGCTCTCGGGCTCTCCTCAGAGAGGGCAAACTCCCCAGTGCAACCCAAATCATGGGCTTTGTACAGACGACCAATGTACAGATGACTGAATGAACAACTCTGGATGCTGTTGCCATGATGCCTAACAGTCTCAATTTCTCAGTGAGTGACTGTCCTACTTATGACAGGCTATGTTGTTGAAGGATGGATATAGATTTCAACTGGTTTGTAGTTAGTTAGAGGATGAGACAGGAGTTTCACAAGAGACTTCTCCAGTGTCAAATGTTAATGATGTCTGATTCCACAGGATTTGGACAGCTGAAGTACTAATGCCTCTGTTGGAGTGGAAGTAAACGCAGTGTGCTTCCAGTTCTGGAAGAGGAATCCAGACCGTCAGATGAGGGCAGGGAAAAGACCTAAGCCTGTCTCTACCCCCATTCATTGGTCCTTATGCGATCTCCGTTTTCGGAAAAAATATTATAGTAAAATAATAGTATGTGTATAAAAATATACTAGTATGTGCCTTTAGAATGAGAATTTCTTGTTATATACAGAAATGCTTCATAACTAGGGTTATTTCAGACAATAAGGAATCATTCTCTTTTCTAATGCAGTTAAAATTATGAAAAAAGGAGTGATCACACATGCACAGTTGTGATATCTTGATCTCACGCTTCTATAAAAAGAAAAAAAGTGTGAGGCTTATTGGTTTATGGTTGATTTGAAAAATGTGTTAATAAAGTTGACAGAAACATGTTTTTCTCTGTAAATTAATGCTTTGTAGATTCTACACCCCTCAGGAAAGTGATTCCTCACATAACACTGACAGATTCTGCGTTTCAATTAAATTCAACTTGTTTTAAAGATTAAGAAAATAATAATAATAGTTACATAGTTTACGTTTGTCCCTGGGGGACCTTGAAACGCCCTCACAACACTCACATGCACAGACCTGTTCTTCCTCAAGCCCTTGACATATCATCTCTCTGTCGTCAGTAGCTCAGTAGCTGTATCTCAAAGGCAACATCCACAGGGCTTATGTCAGCCTACAATGCACAAAATCCTCTTCAAGGCAAACATAGCCCTACAGAAGCATCTGTGACAGGCAGTTCTTCCACAGGTCTATTGAGACGTGAAGATACTGAAAGCTCTGAGTAGACTGTGGGCCTTAATGAGTCCTATGTTGATGGGTACTCCAAGTTGTAAGAGAAGCTCTCAGGCACATATGTCAGGTATGTGCGAACTCATGTGGAGTGACTGACTGCTGCTGCTGGGCCCAGAATGCATTGCACAGGGAATTTAGTTGAATGACACTCAAAGATGCCAAGATTATTTCTTAGCACTGCACTTTACTGTCAAAATCAATGAGAAGATCTGTGTATGAGAGAACTCTAGGAATACACTGTACATAACGATGGGTAAATAAAAGATGACACATTAGTTGTCTAGCACTCGGATAGACTATATTAATTGTGTTTTATTTTTAGAAAGAATGTTCACATGATCTATGCAATAAACGTATAACGTCTAATCTTATCAACATGAGAGGAAGCACACACACACACACATAAAAATAGAGGTTTTGTGAGAGGCTGTCCTTAGGATATTTCCAGTAAAAATGTGTGCGACGATGCTGAGCGTTAGATCTTCTCTACACAAAAATGCGCGTGGGCGAGGGAATATTTTTCTTGCACACCAATACAACGCTCGTACACCAATTTGCTAGTGTACTAAGTCACTCGTAAACCGAGGTATTACTGTACACACATATATATATACACACAGTGGAGTTAACTTATCTCGAGTCAGGGTTAACTTGCCAATCCTATTATGTAGACGTTTTTGAAGTGGAACCGCCAAACTCCCTATTTGTCTTAGTATTTTTGATTCTTTAATGTTGATTCGTTAATGTCGCTGAAATCTCATATCTCGAGCATGACACAGAGACAAAGTCGCCACTTCACATGGTTATTTCGTGACTAATTTCCGTACCTAGTTCACTGCGCATGCGCTGAGTTTGCCTTGCACGTGGATCACGGTCCGCTCATGGTTCACTCCCTGTCGTTGATCTCGTCTGAGGGATAACACGCTTTAGCATCCAGCATGTTTTTTGTGATTTTGTGAGCAAACTTTGTGTTTGCATTGTTGGAGAATATAATTAAAGGTTTGTACCAAGAGTCGAATATGTTTTTTATTGTGGTGGTTTTGCATATGCCTTTTGTTGTACATACAATACAGTGTATGTAAATTTTTTTAGATGAATGCCGATCGCTTCATCAAATCGCGGCAACACTGTTGTGCAAAAAAACACCCGAAACTCGAGCATGTACATTCTCATTTAATAACTCACATCATGTACATCAATAAATTTTAATTTTTCTTTCTTGTGAGGGTTGTTATCTTTGCAACCCCTGAGGCCGTCGACATAACCGAACTCCACTGTGTATATATATATATATATATATATATATATATATATATATATATAATGGATACGGAAAGTATTCCCCTCAAATTTTTCACTCTTTGTTATATTGCGGCCATTTGCTAAAATCATTTAATATTTTTTTTCCTCATTAATGTACACAAAGCACTGTAAATTATTGACAGTAAAACACAACTTGTTAACACTTTTGCAGATTAATTAAAAAAAGAAAAACTGAAATATCACATGGTCTGTAAATTAACAGGAGATGAAAATGAACTTTAATGATTTAGCAAATGGCTGCAATATAACAAAGAGTGAAACATTTAAGGGGTCTGAATACTTTCTGTACCCACCACAGTTTTCAGCATTTGGCTACGTTCCAAATGGAAGTGAGCTCTTCCTGTCCGATGAAGAATATTTTGGCTTACTCTTGCCATTGCAGGTGAAACATCTACATCTATCTTTACTCTAGCTCATTCAATTATTCTTGCCATAGAGCAGGGGTCGGGAACCTTTTTGTCTGAGAGAGCCATATACCCATTTTTTTTTTAAATATTAAGCTGTGAAGAGCCATAGTCCGATGGCTGTCCTCCAAACGCGAAAGTAACGCGGGTGCGGCGGCGCGATCTGCCTATACTGCGAACGCGGAAGTAACGCGCTTGCGGCGGCGCGATCTGCCTGTCCTCCGAACGCGGAAGTATCTGTCGACGGGCGGCGGCGTCAAAAAGCCATATGCAGCCATCAAAAGAGCCATATATGGCTCGCGAGCCATAGGTTCCCGACCCCTGCCATAGAGAATGGACAATGAGGCCTGTTGTGCACCAAGCTTGTCTCAGGTAATGCCGCCTGCTTTCCACAAAAGAATGGGCCTTCCTTCAGCGTCAGGCCGCTGGAGCAGGCCCTCATAAAACTAGGCTTTGGCTTTCAGTCTCTAAGTCACAAGCACAATTTTTCCTCCTCTGCAATAGCACTGATGCTCCCGCATGACTTTAGTTTGTCTGGAAACGTGATACTGTGCAGTGATGCTGCGCAGGATCTCAGTTTCTCTGGAAGTGGAAGTTTCTCACCTTCATGTTCTCTCATGCTCCCCCAGGAGCAAGTTCTTATGGAAAATTTTCCTCCACTGTTGCAGCAGGTATGTTCCCTCTGCTCCTGCAGGTGTTTAGTTCTACCAACAACTTGCTCTTTAGTCAACTGGAAAGCAAGCTGAAGAACAAACATGTTTCTAATGCTAAAGCAACGTCATCTTCTCCGCTCCTGCAGGAGCTCTGTTTCTCCACATAAGCCGACCTCACTTCCACAGCAATGCTAATAGGATTGTGTACAACCTTTCACAGTCAACAAAAACCAAGGCTTACCCTTTGGATGCAACAACCATCAAACTCTTGTAAGATGACACAAGAAGCCCTTCCAATCCAGTGACTAACCTCCTCCCTATGATTTGCACACCTTTAGCTTTGCTGTCTGCAAGGTTTTGGGGTGTATCAACAACTTTTCTGGCGACTATCCCACGTTAGTTGCAACTTTTGGGGTGGGGGTGGGGGGTTCCTTGGGTTCAGGCCAGATACCGAGCTCGGAGCCCTTTCCTTTAGCAAATACGCTATATTTGTAAGTGTGTTTTAAACATCGCCTACTTGAAGACATTTCTTCTTTCCTGTGTTAAGTTAAATATTGCACTATGCCAAAGTACTAAAATAAAAAAACATAGCTTAAGCAAAGGAGTATTATCATTATAGACATCATGGCAGAGGCAGAGACCATGGACAATGTTGAAGGTGAAATCTAAAAAGAGAAAACATGACCTTGAAAGTGAAAATTATGGTGAGGTGGAAAAACAGTTTATATAAACTTGACATTGTTGTATTTTGTCCAGGATGTCCAGGATTTCTAACAGTTTCGTATCAGGATAGCATGGCATCTTATGGCATGCAAGCTTTGAAAGTTTGCAACCTTGCAAACCTATCTCTGCTAGTTTGTAAAATTCTATACTGTCCAACCTATATTACGTGAAGTGTTGCCTATTATGTGGCCAACATTTGATTACATAGGAATCGTGAGAGAATATTGTGATTGGTAAATTTTTCATTTTCAAATCAAACTTGGGTCTTCAGCTAACAAAGTTTAAAGTTTACACATTGGGTCAGTAAACAGAGTAGGCAGTATTTTGTGGCTGTTGGAACCCATTTAACCACATGAGCGTTTACACTATGAAAGCAATCTGAAAGCAATGCACTTCAACTACCTCTGGAAGTGGTAGAAAGTGGAGAAGATCAAAACATTTTAGTCCCTGTTTACACCTGTATTTAGCTTTTGATCCAATCAACCAAAATCTTAAGACTAAACTCGAAAAATTAAAATGCTTAGAACACAATAGGGCTTTTTAAACTGGGCTTAACCACGGGTTATTGTTAATCTAAACCCTGTTTTTAACCCTGGATAAAGGAACATTTCAAACTTGTAATTTAGAACCAGGGTAACCACAGCTTTTGACCCCTGCATTGCCACACCAATCTTGTCAGGGTTCTGTCACTTAAGTTTGGGGTTCTAGTGTGTTGCTTGACAGAGCTCTGACACTGCCCCTTTGTGTCTTGTGACTACACGACTTTGTGTGGCATCTTGTTACCTCGTTTCCTTTGAGTGTTGTCAGCTGTTCTCAGCCCGTTACCTATCCTCATGTGTTCCCTATTTAATCCTGGTGTATTTGCTGTTCTGTGTCGTGTCATTGTCATTTTGTTGGTTGTATTCTCTGTGTTCCTGATCCATGTTCCTTGCGCTACAGATTGTTTTATGTTACTTGAGTGTTTCGTCATTGTGTTTAGTTTAGGTTCTTCCCCCCCTCGTGGGTTTTCATTTCTTGTATTATGTTTCTTTGTTTATAATAAATACATCACCTTTCCCCTGCAATTGAGTCCTCCCCATCATGTTCCGTGACAGAACGACACGACCAAACATGAGGACTCAGCGGGGAAGGGGGGAACATCAGCCACCTGTTCCAGGAGGACCCAGCCCGGTCCATGAGCGGATGGTCCGCTTCAGGAGGTTGAACTCCCTCCGCCAGCGGGGGGCTGACCTGAGAAGATTTGCCCAAGATTTTGACAGAGCTTTTTAATTTGGCCCTTGATAAGCCCCAAGATGACTTTAAGATGGAGGAATTAGACCACCTAATCTGAGGCTCTGGGGGTTCGTGGACACTCTGGTCTCATCCCTCCCAGCGGCTCACCCTGCCGTCCCAGAGCCCGCTGCCGACCCGGAGGCCGCCGTCCCCCATCGCAAGCGGAGGAGGAGGAGGAGGAGAAGGACAACCTCTGTCCGCCTGTTCCTGAGGCACCGCCCAAGCTGCCTACTCTGCTGGCGCCCCGTGCGCGCCTCGCCCTGCCGACGCCGCCCGTGACTCTCGGCCTTGCTGGAGGCCACCTGGCTCAACCCCCCGGTCCCGCCGGACCTGCCGGCCCTGCCAGAATCTGCCTGGCTGGTTCCCCCGGCACCTCCCTGGCTGCCTGCTGGGACCCCTGATCCCCTGGAGCCACCCAGGCTCACTCCTCCTGTTCCTCCCCCTGAACTCTGGTTTTGATTTTCTTGATTTTTCTGGACTTTTTTCATTTTTTTTTTCATGATGTTTTGACTATTTTTTGTTGTTGTTGCTCTTTTGGTTGGTCTGTTCTCCCTCCCTCCCCTGGTTTCATGTCAGTTTGGTCCCCTGTCTTTCATTTCTTGTGTTGTCTGGTGTTCATGTGGGGACGCCAGGTGGCGTCCCTTTAGAGGGGGGGTAGTGTCAGGGTTCTGTCACTTAAGTTTGGGGTTGTAGTGTGTTTCTTGACAGAGCTCTGACACTGCTCCTTTGTTGTGTGTTGTGATTGTAAACCCCACCCATCTTGTTACCTTGTTTCCCTTGAGTGTTGTCAGCTGTACCCGTTACCTCTCCTCATGTATTCCCTATTTAATCCTGGTGTGTTTGCTGTCCTGTGTCGTGTCGTTGTCATTTTGTTGGTTGTATTCCCTGTGTTCCTGATCCATGTTCCTTGCGCTCTAGATTGTTTTATGTTACTTGACTGTTTTGTCATTGTGTTTAGGTTCTTCCCCCCTCGTGGGTTTTCATTTCTTGTATTGGGTTTCTTTGTTTATAATAAATACATCACCTTTCCCCTGCAACTGAGTCCTCCCCATCATGTTCCGTGACAAATCTAGTACAGTGTGAAACAATGTGATGTTAAAATATTATGACAAGCAACCAGCAACCAATAGGATGAATATGATATTCAAATGAATTGGACAGTCATGGAAACACAATGCTTTGTTTGAATGGTAATTTCAGCATTTGAGGGGGAAAATGTCAAATGGTGACAGAAAATGCAACAACTAGAGTGAAGAAGAGACACTTATTCAGTATGAACTTGATTGTGCAGTTGGCAATTTATAATATGAAGATGTGCTGTTCTAGAGCCTTTATGTTATCAAATCACTGCGTTCATCCAGTCAGTAACGCTCTCACCGCAAATATGCAAATAATAAAGTACAGAGTGAAATCACAGATTATGAACGCTTGGATCAATCATTGATCCTTTCTAGATTATGAGAAATGTGAAACTTGATACAAGATAATTCCAAATTTCTTTTACCCAGGGTTTAGAAGGACCCACGGTAACTAGCCCTAAAAAGTATGTGTGAAAACATGAAACATTTCAGCCATTAGTTTTTTTATGGTTGTAATATTACTCACAATATCAGTTAACGTGGTTATCCTTTAGCTTGTCAACAAATGTTTTTTTTTCCACAGCTATCTGCTTTATTTATGGCAGCAAATTCCAATCACTTAAAATTCCATTCACTTAACTGCAGGGGGCAAAACATCTGAAATTTTTGATTTATTGATCGTCATTTTGTTCCAAATGTTAATGCTGTTATTTTTGTGTAATACTTAATAGTTTCATTTTACAAAGACTACAAATAACTTCATTGTTGCAAAAAATGATCGGATTTAAAAAACACACAACAAAATGAACAAGTTGTGACTTTAATTAATATATAACTTACTGTATTTTCGCCGCATAAGACGAAACTGGGGGGGGGGGGAGTTAGTGCGTCCTATCAGAGGAATATAAAGAATCCGTGAAGCACGGCCACGGCCATAGCCGTGGTGATGACGAGTGGGGGACAATGGTGGACTTTACAGTGATGACTGTGGCGTGGTTCAGCGAGGTCTGCAGCGGGAGAGAGAGTCGGGAGACGAGCGGTGCGTAAGTAGATCAAGTGCAAATTGACAAACACCTGTGTCTCATTAAGCCGGGAAGTGAGAGATCCGGGCAAGACGCGAGTCACCACGGAAGCAGAGAACGCGAGGCTCACGAGTGTAACTGAAAGAAGTGAAACGAAACCAAGAGTGAAACGAAACCGAGAGAGAAACGAAACCGAGAGAAAGAGGCGTGACTCACAGAGAGTGAAGCCTGAGCGCCGAACACGCATGTTTTGGTTGTTGTTTTGTTTTTGTTCAAGTCTGAGGAAATAAAAGAGCCCGTGATTCTCAGCACGCTGACCCTGCCTCCTCCTTTCCCTGTGACAAAAGAACATTACCACACTGCTGCTAAAACCAGGAAGAAAGAGGGATAAAGGAGGAGGCAGGGTCAGCGTGGCCCTATCGTAGTGTGCAATGTTAGCTTGGCATACTCCGTGCGCTGAGGCGGTGTGGGTATACCTCGTTCCCATTTGCGTTGTCAACGCAGCGCGAGTTCCCTTGACAGGGACTGTCTCAGGTTACTTACGTAACTGTAGTTCCCTTAGAGGGAACGAGACGCTGCGTCTCTCAGCCTCAGCTCCTGCGCATGCCGGGCTTGTTTCAGACACTGGTCAAGCTTCCGTTTCCGGTTCACGGTGTGGCTTTATACTCCTGGCTCCTGACGTCACCTCGGCGAAGTGCACTATGTAAGTAAGTAACCTGAGACGTTTTCTCTGCTTCATTTTGTTGGAAAGAAAGAAACATCTTGCTGTTCTAAACAGCAGGTGCTTAATCCTAAATGAATACATTCAGTAGTGGTTCTACTCTCTCCTTGCTGACAATAGGACCTTTTTTCTTTCCTTCCAAAAGATGTATTTTTCCACTGTTAAGGTTTATCACATGAATGGGCTATTTGACACTTTCTTTGTGATGGTTGAGAGTAATGTTGGGTATTATGGATCGCAAAGTAATTAGTTATTGCAATCTAATTACATTTCAGATAAAGTAGTTTAAAGGCCTGTTCACACTCCAAATTATATCTCTACAAATAACTATAATTAAAACTATAGCTTCCACACCAGAAGATGATATCATTATCATGTGTTTTGACGTCTACTGCTTTAAATGCTCAAGCTTTTTAAAGCAGGATGGATTCTGATTGGCTGTCAATGATTTTTATTTTATATAAGAATCAGTTATATTTGAGTTTTGATACTGAATTATTAAAAGCCACAAATGTTTTGGAAAGATGGATGGAAATTAACAGAAAAATACACACAGCTAGTATTAAATTTATTCAAGGTCTTTTCTTCTTCTTCTTCTCTGCATAGACTCTCTGCCATTTTAACTCTTGCCCTCTAATACTCACACCAACATACACATCTGCAAACACAGACACAGCACACCATCTCACACTGAACTATGAACAAGAAACAAGCAGAGGAAAAACATGCTGATCCCAGATAGAAAAGATGTCAAGGGCTGAAAACAAGACGGTTGTGTTTCCTATTTTAACTTAATCTATGAAATATACATCAAGAAGAAAAGCTGTGGCCAGAGCCACTTTTAAATGCCACCATTTCTCAGTCTTTATTTGACCTTTTTTCCTCTTCTTTCTCCCTCTACTCTGTTCATTCTGAGTGTTTGCATTGATTTCAGCAGCTGTCAGGGCTCTAGAATATGACTGACAGGCCAGATCATGGCTCACCATTCGCACATGATGTTTGGAGTGTCAGACTGTGGGTTCTGGAATTCCCATGACACACTTGCAAAGATCTTTAGGTCTCAAGGACTTGGCAACATCTCTTATTTATGCAAATCTCATAGCTGTTGCTAAGCTTAAGATAAATATTTTATCAAGCTGTTAAAAGATATATGTACATATTTAAGGTATATGCTTTGATTATATAGTAAACTGTTTCAGTAATTATTACATAATTACAATATGTTCCCATAAAAATAGAAATAGTAACCATAGTTTCATACAAATATATATATATATATATATATATATGATGCTTTTTGCATCCAGAGGTGTTACTGATCAAGATCTTGTATTGACAATTCAAGAGTCATGGGCATTTAAAATTTTTTGGGGGGTTAGAAATTAGGGTTAGAAAAACTGTAGACAAACATATAACAAGCTACAAATATTTCTACAACAACTATTTTTTTCTTTTCCTTTTCCTTTTTTGTGTTTTTAACATTACAGAAAAATACTGATACAGTATATTTATGAATGTTTAAATAAAAAACAGTTTAGTAATTTACAGTGAAAAACAGTGAAAGGAAATTCTTAGAATGTCCCTGTGTCTGATATTACACATAATTATAGTTTATTTAAATAGCTTTACTTCTTATTTTTGTACATTAGGGTGCTTTGTGTTACATATTATACTGGCTTTTGTTTTATGGACAGTCCACATGCAACAAACATCATGTGGCTTGTAGTCTTACCATCTGCAATATGCCACCACCTAAATCTGTTTTCAGTGGTTTACTGTAACACTGTACTGTTCCTGTCTGTCTGGGTCTTCTTTGTCACTTCCTGTCAGTCTTGTCATTGTTTCACTTCCTGTCTATCGGGTCATTGTTTCACTCCCTGCACCTGTCATGTAATCACTTAATCGTTAGTCCCCCAGGTGTCTGTGATTCCCTTATGTATAAATCACTCTTACATTTTCCTTGTGTTTGTCGGTTGTTAATGAAGTGTGCTCACTGTTGTTTGTGGATGCGGTCTTGTGAGGTTCTAGTGTTTTGTTTAAGCACGTAAGTTTTGTTTAAGCACGTAAGTTTTGTTTAAGCACGTAAGTTTTGTTTAAGCACGTAAGTTTTGTTTAAGCACGTAAGTTTTGTTTAAGCACGTAAGTTTTGTTTAAGCACGTAAGTTTTGTTTAAGCACGTAAGTTTTGTTTAAGCACGTAAGTTTTGTTTAAGCACGTAAGTTTTGTTTAAGCACGTAAGTTTTGTTTAAGCACGTAAGTTTTGTTTAAGCACGTAAGTTTTGTTTAAGCACGTAAGTTTTGTTTAAGCACGTAAGTTTTGTTTAAGCACGTAAGTTTTGTTTAAGCACGTAAGTTTTGTTTAAGCACGTGTGTTCTTATTTGTTTTGTATTTAAGGTCTTTTGATTTTGTTTATCATTAACTGAGTTTTGATTTTGATCCTGTTCTCCTCGTTGTGGTTCTCCGCATCGCACACCAGCACCACTTCGCAACATTATCAGTACATTTTAAGGTAAAAAGCAGATTTTAGTTACTCATACAGGTTAGTATGCTATCATTATATAGCTTAGTGAAATATACATTGTCCTGTTATTTTCTTGCAGTGAATTTCTAGCAACCAGGTTTTACATTTAACAGAATATTTCTGACAGTGTAACATAGCTTCTACAGTTATTGAAAAATCATACTATATTAATATAGTATCCCTGCATTTGAGTACTTGAGTAGCAAGTTGTTATTGTTAAAAATGTTCACGCTGCTTATTAAGTTAGTTGTTAAATTTAGGTAATGGGAAGGATTAAGGGATATAGACTATGATCATGCAAAATAAGGCATTAGTATGTGCTTTTTAAGTAATAATAAACAGCCAATATCCTAGTAATATGTCTGATAATAAACAGCAAGTTAATAGAGAGAATTGGACCCTAAACTAATCTTATAATAAGTAAATAAACAAACAAACATACCATTCTTTCTACAGTATTGGTAGTACTGATTCATTTTGTTAGCCAAGTGCTGTCACTGTGGTCTGAATTAGCATTGTTGAGTCAAGTGCAAAGAAAACATTCCTGTCACTATTATGAAAATAACATTTAAAAGTGCAATCTCCAGGAAGAACAAAAACACAGTGCTTTCTAATTGTATTTTTTCAATTCATTATCCAATATAACAATAACAGACATGGAAAAATGACACCATTTGAATGACAGCTCTGCACCACTTCCAGACTCAGGCCTGGAACGCAAAGATATCAGTACTGCTGATTGATCAGATTAAAAGACTGGAGCTAAAATACAGATTCTGCTTTAATTTATAAAGTATTTTCCTGTAGAGTTTTGGAAGTAAGTTCTTAAGAACAGATTAAAATACAGTGGAAAACGGTTATCTCGACTGCCTCGGCGGTTGAAAAAAAGCATCAAGATAACCGATTATTGAGATAACCAACAGCCAATATGGCGATTTTATTTGATGAAGCGATCGGCATGCTATACAAATGTACATACACTTTTATGTTTGCTAACAACAAAAGGTAATGTGCACCAACTATCAGCAGAGATTTATCAGTATACAATAAAAAACACCTTCGATTCTCGATACAAAACTTTAATTATATTCGCCAACATTGTAAACACAATTTCGCTCACAGCGTAAACAGTCATAACATATTCATAAGGTCATCACGCTGTACTAGATTGCATACTTTCTTGCCTTCTGCATGTCTAATGTGCTTTCTCAACAAATTTGGCTTTGTCCCGTCTTTTAACAACCTTGGCTCTTCAATCCGCAGTGGAGTTGAGCAGAGCGCGTGTCAGAACAGAAACAGGGATGTGTTTGTGTATGTGTATGTGTGAGTGTGTTCATCTAAGCGTCATACTCATTGGTCGGTAACCCCTCGTAACTAACCAATGTCAAAATATTTGAAAAAAACAATCAAATCAGAGAAGGCGGGCTTATGTGCACACAGAAGCGGATGAGGCTTTGGGATGTGGGTGGCCACGGCAGCACTCACTGCTCATTGAGAAGCGTAAGAACGTGAATGTGATTTCATTTAAGTGAGTCCTGTGAGAGAAGCGTCACTGACAGAGCGAACATATGAACTGCAATCCACGTGCAACGCAAACTCCGCACATGCGCAGTTTACTCTGTACTATCTTCAGTGACGATATAGCCATGTGAAGTGGCAAATTTGTCCCTCTTTTGTGCTCGAGATATTAGTGTTCGGCGACATTAAATAATTGACATTACCAAAAAGAAAATTGTTTGGTGGTTCCACTTCAAAAGCGTCGACATAATAGGATTGGCGAGTTAACCGTGAGTCGAGATAAGTGAACTCCACGGTAGTTTCTCAGAAATTAACTTCAAAGTATCGAAATAAAACCATCCCATTCAGATCATAAATAATTAAAAAGTTAATGTATAGGGTACATAACATAAAAACTGCATTAGAATGACTTACCAAAACAATGGCTATCAGGACCACAATGCAGAGGCATTTCAAAAGACAACAATATTATCCAATTCCTTTCTTATCTTCACCAAAAGAATGTGTGAAACACACATTGAGCGCTTTCTTCCCTAACACACAGAAAAACAGTTTTTCACAACAGAAATCATCAGATACTGAAATACACTGGCAGGAAAGAGTGAGAGAGAATTTTGCTTTTTTTTAGATGATACATTTAGATGGATTACATTTGTCTGTCATCAATTCTTCTGCTTTCTGTTCAGTATCTTCGGTTGTACCCATTTTGTTCACATCTAAACTTTGAATTAAAATGAAAAGATCAGACAGTTAAAAAGGTTCATTCCACCCCTGAGATGTTAACCCTCGAGCGTTCCTCTGTACATATGCTGATTATTCATGCTGTAGAATTCTCTGCATCCATGGCATCTCACTAGTAAAAGGGTTATGATTATTGTCCATTAACCTCTCCAGAATAGCATTGTACAGTGAGATGTTTAAGACTATTAGTCATTACTTTCACAAATAATTGTAATGGTTTCAAAAATATTGATATGAAAGTTTGAATACTTTTTCCATTGCTTAATGCGTATGTATTTTGACATTTGTTTTGTCCTGTTCTATAGTTATCACTACGTCAGTCATTGCAATTTCGAGAGTGAATCGTGTATTTATATGTAGATGCCATTTCTGAACTTCTACATGTGTAATTGGCCATTGTCACTCAGTTCATCGCAATCTCACAAAGTTTTACTACAATTAATAAAAAAATTGTCTACACTGCACAATTAATCATTAAGGGACTGTATTTACTCTGATGGGCTAGCTATCCAATCATGAAAAGAAAAGGTGTAAATGCTCTTCAAAACTCTTTCGAGATGGATTTAAATTTGAACGCTCCAACCACTGCAGGAGGTGATTTGAGACGCATTCCAAATGAAACCGGACAAGTGTAAATGCATCTGGTTGTTGAAAACACAGATATGAGTTTTACTTCTTCCTAAATGTAAAAAAATAAATGCATGAGAGAATATTATAGGCTATATGATAAGTTATACCCAGATATGAAATGGTTGCAGCATCATGCATCGCCGGAAATCAGTAACTGTTTCATTAGCAAACAAATGTGCAAACTGCCACAAACTAAACTGAATTAACGGTCAAAACACAATCATCTTTATTAAAAGTAGTGTGACTAAATGATATTTACAGACTCTCTTATTCTTTACTCTAAAATATCTTACTTTCGTTGACGAAAGATTGCCTTCGTTGACGTGAAGTCTGCATGCAACATGGGAATTGAAGATCGGGTTTAAATGGAAGTGTAATTGGAACCATTTTACAACATGCCTACATTTATTTTAATAAGAGGATTCAAAGTGTACGGTCAAAATTCTGGCACTCATTTTGACCGGTGAGTGGATTCTGACTAAATTAAAAACTCCTGATCAGCCATAGCATACTCGCCCCTCATACCAAACCTTGTATCCCACGGTACTGCCAGTTAGTGTGGCGTCGAAACCGGTTTATTTTAAAATAAATCAGATTTAAATAAGACATCTGATAAAATTCCTGTTTACAGAAACTGTTAAATTGACTAGGAATTTAAACTCTTTCAACGCCTCATTAGCCCAGCAATGGAACAACTCATTAAGACTTGATTCTCCTTTGGGATCTGGCAATGAAAAGGAGGGAAGGAATGTGAATAAATTAAAATTCTGGCTCCTAACAATAAAAACAATAAGCAACAGCACCCTTGCTGTGTTTAGGAAGAATATTGGTTGAGTAACCAATGGGGGGGGGGGGGGGGGGGTGGATAAAGGTCACATACTCACTACAGCTAAATATGGCCAGCATTTTTCAGTCTTATTTATGTACACAGAGTGAAAGTTATTTATCATATTTCACAAGTGAATTTCTTCACCCCCTTTATTAGGCAGGGTGTATAGACCGGGGATTGACTCGCACTGGCAGGACGAGTTGTTCTAATTCATTTATTTTCTTAGGACAAAAGCTCCCTGTAACAATGTTCAACGCTCAGGGAGGAAGGAGGACATTCAACAGACTTTAATGTGTAAAATGAACATAAATACAAAATAAACAATGGCGGCGCCGCCCACACACACAAAACACGACATAAATCCCAGGCATGGTCCTCTTTCGTCCTTCACTCTCATCGCTCCTCCTTTTATGCCTCCACTCCTCCGTGAGACGATAGACCGGTGGCTCGTAGTTGCCGCTCATTCCCAATCATTCCACCGGCTCTCGTGACGCTCTCACGGTCCCCCCTTCTTCTGCCGACAATAAATATTCAACATGGCAAGGCGAGAGTCACTATCGCGAGTAGCTCCTCATATGCAGGAGAGAAAAGTGGTGAATCTTCACTCTCAGCATCTGACGCTGATAACGTCCAACTCCTCAGAGAAAGATTGTTGCAGCGCCAGTGCCTCTGCTTGGTCAGAAGTAACCGCCCTCAGGTGTGCAATGGCACTGGATCTGAGATAAGGCCGGGTTGTGATAAGGCAGTGCCCGTCTCACACCCCATCATCAGATCCATTTGCGAACCCCAGGACCTATATCGCCGTAGAGCCTCGTATACAGCGGGGCACGAGCCCTGGGGAGCGCGAGCCTGGGCGGACTCTGTATCAGGTTGGAACGGAGCACCCGCAGTGGTAGCTGGCTCCAGTGATAACAGTCAGTGCCATGCTCTGGTCCCAACAAACACACACAGTGAGTGCGCGAACCCATAGGAAATGTAGTGAGGGCAGGGAGACGCACACTGCACAAACGTTTGATTCACCATTTTGTTAAAATTAGAGAGCCCTTTTCTTTTAAACTAGTCTAGGATAATTCAGTCAAAGAAAACTCAAACAGCCAGCACGACACACACACTCTCTATTTTTCATACAGTGCTTGCTGAAGACACTCAAAGCTACCGTCTCCCGTTTCCGGCGCATCTTTATCACCCTGGTTCGTGACGTCATCGACTTGCGGCTGTCACTCACTCATGATCGTTCATATGTTTATATAGTGCTTCACAAGACTATTGTCAAGGTATTCCCCTAGCATTCGATGCAGCACAAGTTCCCTTGAAAGGGAACTCACTGTGTTTTACTACACAGCGAATTGTTGCATGATCATACATCGACATCGACATCAACATTATGGTGTTTAAAGATCCAAGACAACAAAATGTAATTTGGTGTTATTTTGTAAAATAAAATATTAATGATAATAAAAATTATCATTTTAAATAGAGTTTAAAAATGTATTTCTTGAAGTCTTGATAAAAAAAATTGTTTATATTGTTCTAAAATGTTCAGCCATATTACTGAAAAAGGGCACAAAAATACAGATTAAAGAAAAAAAATCTTAATTTTGTATGTGCATGGAATGAGGATTCAGTACTCCAAATAAATTAGCCTCAGCACCCAATATTTTGCAGTTTGTTCTTGGGTAAAAGACCAAAAGAAAGAAGGAAAAACTTTGAAAGTCACAGCAATCACAGCTCATCTCTGTGACTTTCTGTCATATTCATGTGTGAATCCAACAGGTGGAAAATTATTAAAAGTGATTGCATAAATCTGAAGTGTATAAAAATGATTTCAATGCTCCACTGATCATTTGACTGAGATACCGAAGACTGTGGTGTTTGGTTAGAGGAATTAACTGACAAAGAAAGCTCACTGTGTTGATTCCCATGTTGTTCAAGCTTCTCAGTCTAAAGTAGTAAGTTAATTTGCACTGAAGCCTCACAGTGGGATGTTGTTAATCTTTAGAGTGTATTTGCGTGTCTAGATGTGTTTATAGTCTCATGGTGCACATAGGCTCATAGTACTGGTCCAATCAGAATCCCTTCTGACTGAATTGATGGGATATTGAGTGTTGTCTTTCCTGCTGTGCGTTGTTGAGTGGGATTTGAAGATGTTATTAGGCAGTTCTTCATCATTTGGTTGGAAAACAGTATGAGCTATGATAACCCGATTATAATTTCCACTTGGATGAACTTAGCATCGATCTCAAAACAGCATACACTTCACAAACAAGCATGTGTAGAGGGTCACTCTATCCTTCAGCACAGAGGTTGATCGGGATCTGTTCATATGGGGTTGTAGACTGTAGGCCAACAACAATGATAAATGCCAGCGTTGGAAGTGCTGTGAAATAAAAATGAACTACATGTACTTACTACAGAGTTATGGTTAGGTTTGATGTTAGTTACTCTTTAGTTATCCACAATTTAATATTATTACTATAGAAAGTTCATGTAGTCTTGTGTAACTGTCACCTTAAAATAAAGTGTTACCTAGACATATTTTAAACATAAACAATCAGATGAAATAAAATAATGACTATTTATCAGGTACAAAATCAATATGGATCTCAATTATGGTAGGGTTATTCAATAGAATTCAAATAGATACATTTTCAGAAAACAAAGTCATAAAACTAGAAACACCCTAATCAGAGTGATAAACAAATTAATCTAACAAAAAAAAAATAAAAAATCCACACAGACACAAATGATTCTGTGAATTCTATGAATGATTCTATGAATGTTTTGAACAGATAAATTGTCCCACTATTACAATTATAGTTCAGTTACCAGTTTTAATACTTTTCCTTTAAATCATTTGAATTTTTACCAAATAAAAAATCTAGTATAATACCCTATAATTTTCATTTGCCCTATAAAATGCAACATTAATTTATGATAATAAAATAAACAAGATTAGCAACTTCAAATTAATAAGAAAGGTTTTCATTGCATTGCATATCCAGATTATGTTTTAGTACTTGGTTGGAGCATCATTTGACGTTCAGTTCTCAAACCAGTTGAGAACCACTGCTTTAGCAGATGTCTTACTAATTCCACAGCAGCATTTCAACTCGAATCACTCCACGAGGGTCTTCCGTTCACAGGGGGTCAAAAACCCATCTCTTTTCTCAGTGACTTACATTCTCTCTCATTTCCTCTCAAGACTGAGATGGCTTGGTTGCTGTTTCATGGAACAGATGGTGTGCAAGCACATTACCTCTCCACAGAGACGTTAAGGAGAAAAAGACTTCCAATCTGTTGAAGTCTGGCTTTCCTTCAGACATCATCACCATGTTTTTGCATCAGCAGAATCCCCTACAAACACTTCTGTGGTTTCCAGCATTATGATATTACCGCCTGAATATTTGCCTTTGAGGCCACAATGATAAACCAAGATTAAGATCTTATTAGAAAATAATGTATCTAATTTGGTCTTTATATTTATTTGTTTAATGATACATTGCAATTCATAACTTATGTTTCACAGTATGTATAATGTAGGATGGTAGTTGTTATAGTCAGCTCTATAGTATATTGGCCACTCTGCCACCCAGTATAACTGCTAAAGATTATACGAGACGGGACTTACGAGATGGAGCATGATGTAGTCTCCTAGTCTGGGGGCGCTGTCAATACGGACCAGTATCCCATCCTTGATAGTGGTGCTGAAGCCCACCGCCAGTCTATCAGTTCGGGTGCTGGGCCTCTCGTTATTGGGCCATGTGTACGTGATAAGTCCTCCACCCTTTCCAAATATGTATATCGCTCCAGCTGAAGGGAGGAATAGAGAAAGATGGTGTGAGAGATCAGCAGATTAATTTACAATGCAATATTGTATCAGCTGTTACTGGTGGGATGTCAAAAGTACCAATATCAGTCTTTAAGCAGTATCGTTAGTACAGATTTCCAAGTCAAGTCAGTACTCAAAGGAAGCAGACAGCAAAAATCTTACGAAGAGCTTACGATAATGCAGATACAAGCTCGAGCAGTTAAAGCGCCAGTCTTTGCAAACTATTAGTCTGCTTGTGTTTGTGTAAACAGATGGGACGTGAAATTGACTGTGTCAAAATATCATATCTGTGCATTAGATCTTGCAGTGTAAACTCACTCTGAAAGGATGTTATCTTGTTCATTTTTATCAAGGAGCGCTATTGACATAGAGCACTCTCTGCTCTGGATAATTTTAGTAGCTTTGCTACAACTGAACATGAAGACAAAGTAAGGCTTAAAGAAGAACAGTGCCGCTGATTTAAACTACACGGTTTTCAGTCAGTCACCAATAATATCACCAATAATATCACAGAATGTGAGAATGTTTAGCGTTCTTTCACATTGACACTTTATTTCCAAACAAATGTAAAGTGTTATAGCTCTTCTTCACTGGTTTATGTTTGTTCAATAGGTTTTATTTCTTGTAATTGGCAGTGTTTAAGGATTCAGAGATATCTTAGTAGATGTATTATATATATTAGTATTGCAGACTATGATTGCTTTTATAAAACACATAAATAAATCCTTAGCTTCACGGGTAGAATGATTGATTGTAAGAACCCTCTAGTGCATGATTCAGATGGTACACTGGTCTAGGATCAGATTCTTGCTTTATCATTGTGGTCCATGCAGAATTTATCAGAAGTTGGTCCGAGACCGCTGTGAAAAATCCATTGCTTTTTATGCAAGTTTTAGTGACCTAATTTTCATGGTGACCTTGGCTGAAGTGTCCGGCGCTGAGCTCTGGGATCAAATGCTTGGCCTTCAAGCCTCTTAAACTGGACTCTATAGAGGGAATAGCTTGAAGTTGCCACACACACAAAAAAGACTTACAATCCTCATCCATTATACATGAACTTGCAAGTAGAGAACAAAAGCAGGCTGAGAAATAAAATCAAACATCCTTTTCCAAGTGTAATTTGACAAACATAAAAGGGCAAAGAAAATAAGTTGGACGTTAGCTCGTCAAGACGTAGGATCATTATCCTTTCACATCACACTCATAGCAAAAGATAAAATGAGTGCCAAAACTTCAGGAAGCTCCTTTGAATCACAGTAATTACCCTTCTCAAATCAGAACAATTTACCAATGTCTGGACAACCATGTAATCAATTACGTCCAGGACTCTGAGGTCCAAAACTATTAAAACATCAGAATCCTTTGTAAATATATTCTCACACATGTTAATTGTCATTATTATTATTACTATTATTATTATTACAGTGGAACCTGGTTATATCAACGGCCTTGGGGGTTTGCAAAAAAGCGTTGAGATAACCGAGGATCGAGATAACCAACAGCCAATATGGCGGTTTGTTTGAAGTGATCGGCATGATAAAAAATGTACATACACTGTATATGTTTGCTAACAACAAAAGGCATTTTTGCACCAACTAAAGGCAGATATTGTAACGGCTACTTTGTTTATGTTGGGAATATACCTTTAAGACAGCATATGTAGTTCTGTGCACGCTGTTCTGGTGTGAGCGCGCACAGGAAGGAGAGTGTTTTTGAGTGAGGAGAGAGATGGACGCTCTACCGCTGACTGTTATATAGAATCATCTACTGTTTCTATTTTCCTTCTTTTATTTGTGATGTTTGTCAGAGTGTTTTCTTTTTCCTGGTTTGTACTTACGCTCTTTACATGTTTGAGAAGAGTGTGCTGGTGCGAAACCTGGGTGAACAGTTTAATTGCAGTCGTCAACCACTCTGGCAGCCAGTGCAATATTTAACATTATACAATAAAAACCACCTTCGAAACTCGATACAAACCTTTAATTATATCCTCCAACATTGCAAACACAATTTCGCTCACAGCGTAAACACAGTCACAACACACATAAACACATTCGCTCCGACACAGTTCTGAAAAGTATTGCACACGCGGTTACTATGGTTTCTTTACAAAGTCTAAAATACTTTGTTGTTTTTTGCCTTTAACGGTCTGCTTGAAAACAAATGCTTCTAAGTGATATCAATGTAATCTGGGAATTCCTGGACAGTGAAGGGGAAGTTTCCAAGATAGCATCTGTAAGACTTGATTTTTCCACGAGTTCTTCTGTGGCTGCACAGCACTGTGCCACAAGAATGAGTGGAGCGTCATTGGAGTGAGTGACCATACAGACTGATGCACGTGCAACGCGAACTCGGTACTATCATTAGTCACGGGGATCGAAATAACTGATGTTAAGTGGCGATTTTGTCCCTCTTTTGTGCTCGAGATATGAGGGTTCGCCGACATAAAATAATCAACATAACTGATAAGAAAATGCTAAGAAAAATAGGGAGTTTGGTTCCATTTCAAAAATGTCAACATAACAAGGTTGGCGAGTTAACCGAGCTCAAGATAAGTGGGTTCCACTGTATTATTATTATCTTAGTCTAAAAGCAAAACAGAAAAAGGCAATTACTATTCCTAATTACTATCATTACAATTACAGGCAGAATATTTTGTCGTTTTTTCATAAATCATTACTATTGGTCACCTGGGGGGGGGGGGTCACCATTATTGGGGGTGGGTTTTGTTAATAATTCACCAACCTCCATTGGATCCTCAGTCAGTAAAACCTCATAACGTCACCCCTCCTCTATCGTAAATGAAGACATGCACACAGTTTGGATTGTCTCTGCTGGTTTTCAATGCAAGGGCAATTAAAGAATTGATTGTTTGAATAAGTGTTTTCTTTACTCATGAAACACTGTATATGAAAGCGTCTCAGGTTACTTACGTAACCCTAGTTCCCTTAGAGGGAACGAGACACTGCGTCGAACGCATATGGGAACGCATTAGTGTAATTGTCTCTTGAAGCGCAATTGAAACGAGGTGTGCGAGTGCACGTAGCCGAATGTGACGTCATGAGCCAGGAGCATAACTGCACGCAGCAGACTAGCAGCCAGTGTCTCGTTCCCTCTAAGGGAACTAGGGTTACGTAAGTAACCTGAGACGTTCCCTGTCAAGGGAACTCAACACTGCGTCGAACGCATATGGGAACGAGAATACCCACGCCGCCTCAGCGAACGGAGTACGCCAAGCTAACGTAGCTCACTACGAAAGGACCAAGGTTCCCAAAGCGGGGTTGAGGTCTAACTGGTAGAACCTGATAAAGGTATGTGGTGAGGACCAGCCAGCCGCATCACAAATATCGGCAAGGTGAGCCCCTGCGCAAAAAGCTTTAGAGGTAGCCATGCTCCGAGTAGAATGGGCGCGGACATGCAGAGGACACTGCTGACCCGCCAGTTCATAAGCTAGTGAGATAGTCTCGACTATCCACCTGCTTAAAGTAGGTTTAGATGCTGGAGCTCCCTTAGGAGCCCCGAAGCATACAAAGAGTTGGTCCGACCTACGCCATGGGGTCGCTCTGCGGACGTCGCTCTGCGGCTCTGCTCGCACTGGACAGACCTTGTTCTTGAACTCCTGGGACAAGGCCTGGAGTACCAGGGACAGGTCCCAGGAAGGAACCCGGGAACGTACCGCAGGCCTCAGCCTGAGAGTGCCACGGAGGAAACAAACTACTAGGGGGTCCCGACCCAGAGGTATACCACTCGGGGGTACGTGGTAAGCCGAAATGGCAGCCACGTACACCTTAAGCGTGGAGGGGGACAGCCCGGCGGCGAACCTCTCCTGTAAGAACTCCAGGACGATACCGACCTGGCAGGTCACTGGGTCTACAGGTTTGTTACCGCACCAGGAAGTGAAGAGAGCCCACTTCCGAGCATAGAGTTTCCTCGTGGATGGGGCTCTAGAGTGGAGAATGGTCTCAACGACCTCAGTCGAGAGACCCGAGCCTATGAGTCGGGCCCCCTCAGAGGCCAGACCCACAGATTCCACAGTTCCGGGCGAGGATGAAGGATCCTCCCCTGAGCCTGAGACAGAAGGTCCACTCTGACGGGAATTCTCCAAGGAGTGCCGTCTAGGAGGGACACCAAGTCCGAGAACCACACCCTGCCCGGCCACCGCGGGGCAACTAAGGTGAGACGGACCCTGTCCTGGCGAACTTTCTCTAGAACCCCCGGGAGCAGAGCTACTGGGGGAAAAGCGTACAGGGGTAGCCTCGGCCACTCCTGTTGCATCGCATCCAGTCCCAACGGAGCTGGAGGAGAGAGGGAGTAACACAGAGGGCAGTGGGTCGCCTCGTGGGACGCAAAGAGGTCCACCTGGGCTCGACCGAATTTCTCCCATATCTGCTCCATCACCTCGGTGTGGAGCATCCATTCCCCGGGCCTCGGCCCCTGCCTCGACAGGAAGTCTGCTTCCGTGTTCTGGGATCCCGGAATAAAAGCTGCCCGAAGGGAGCAAAGTTTGTTCCGAGCCCAGAGGAGGATCCGCCCGGCCAGCTTGGAAAGCCGAAGGGAGCGGAGACCCCCCTGATGGTTTATGTAGGATACCACCGTCATGTTGTCGGACTGGACTAACACATGGTGGCCCCGGAGGTCTGGGAGAAAGGCTTGAAGCGCCCTCCAGACTGCCAACATCTCTAACGCATTGATATGCAGAGAGAGGCAGGCCTCGCTCCATAAACCTTGAGCTGAGCGGTCCCTCAGGACCGCCCCCCAACCCGAGCGGGAGGCGTCTGTTGACAGCATCACGCGGTGACAGACTGGTCCCAGTACGGGTCCTTGGGCAAGAAACCAGGGATTCTTCCACTGACTCAAGGCTCGCAGGCAGTGCCTTGAAACCTTGATCAGGCGGGAAGGGTTCCCCCTCGGGGAAAACCCCCTGGTCTTGAGCCACCACTGTAGACGTCTCATGTAAAGCAAACCTAGCGGTATCACGCAAGAGGCTGCTGCCATGAGCCCCAGAACTCTCTGGAAATGTCTGACAGTGACCAGCTGGCCTAGCTTTATGTCGTTGACTGAAGATAGGATTGATGTAATGCGCACGGGGGAGAGCCGTGCTGACATTGACACAGAATCCCATACAACGCCTAGGAAAGTAGTGCTCTGCCTCGGCCAGAGTACACTCTTTTGGGCATTTAGTCTCAGCCCGAGCTCCTTCATGTGCGCGAGAACGACATCTCGATGCCGAACCGCCAAATCTCGAGACTGGGCCAAAATGAGCCAGTCGTCTATGTAATTCAAGATCCGGATCCCTCGGGATCGGAGCGGAGCTAGAGCTGCATCCACGCACTTGGTGAAAGTGCGAGGAGACAAAGCCAGGCCGAACGGAAGAACCCGATACTGATAAGCCTTCCCCCCAAAGGCGAATCTGAGGAACTTCCAATGCTGAGGAAGGATGGAGACATGGAAATACGCGTCCTTGAGATCTATCGAGACAAACCAGTCCTCGGACCTGATCTGAGCTACGATCTGCTTCAGAGTTAACATTCTGAATTTCAGTCGCCTGACAGAATCGTTCAGAGTGCGAAGATCTAAGATAGGGCGTAAGCCTCCACCCTTCTTGGGAACTATGAAGTACCGGCTGTAGAAACCTGATTCTCTGGCTGAGAGGGGTACATATTCTATGGCCTCTTTCCTCAGCAGTGAGTCTACTTCTCGTTCCATGACCAGAGCCTGCTCGGGGTTCACCACTGTTGGTAACACACCCGTGAAGCCGGGAGGATGAACCCGGAACTGAACAGCGTATCCTTCTGATACGGTACGCAGGACCCATCGAGAGATACCTGGGAGGCGCTGCCACGCCACCAGGAAATCTACTAAGGGTATCAGTCTCTCGAGACCGACCTCTGGACAAAAATATTTTGCCACCCCGGGGCCCCGGCCGAAACCAGAGAGCCGCCGGGGCGGATGCTCTAGGACCCTCCTCAGAGGGGGCAACCTGCCCAGCACGGCCCGAGAGGAGCGTGACTGGACAAAACTGCCCGCGTAGAGCACGGCCCGGGTCCCTCGAGACCCCGAGCCGTACACCGCGCTTGGCGTGTACTGGTCCACCCCTCGAGGAGGACCAGCGCTGCGAGGCCGCGACCAGAGTGTGTCAGGGCCTCTTGCTCTTAGCCTTCTTGGCCTGAAGGACAGCCCTCAGATCTGTCCTTCTGCCAGAGGGCTGCGGCTGAGTGCGGCGACCAGCGCCGCCACCCGACTGGGGAGGCTGGCGAGAAGCCACACTCTGCCGCTGAGCAGCGCGGTGCGAGGAGCTGCTGCTGGGCTGCGGCTGGCTCGCAGGCCCAGCTGCCCGAGAGCGGCGGGGAAGAATCTTCCGGAACGCTACTTCCTGCTTAGCAGCCTCCTGAAATCTCTCGACGGCCATCTTGACGGCGTCGCCGAAGAGACCAGGAGGCGTAAGAGGAGCGTCGATGAGAACATTCTTATCTTTTTCTCTGAGAGAAGTCAGGTTGAGCCAGAGATGTCTCTCTGTGGCCACCAGGGCTGCCATGGAGTGACCGATAGAACCGGCCGTTTCCCTAGCAGCCCTCAGAGAAAGATCGGTGGCCCTGCGCAGCTCGGCTACTGCCTCAGGGCCGATTCCCCCGCCCTCATCGAGGTCTGCGAGCAGCTCCGCCTGGTAGGCCTGCAGCAGTGAAGACGTGTGCAAACACGCTGCAGCCTGACCAGCCGCGGAGTATGCTCTGCCCACCATGGTGGAAGTAACCCGGAGGGGTTTGGTGGGCAGCGTCGGGGTTTTAAGGGGTGGCGATGAATGGGGGGCGAGGTAGTTAGCCAGCGCCTCCTCCACTCTAGGCATCGCCCCATAGCCGCGCTCTTTGGCTCCCATAATGGTAGCATAGTTAGCAGAAACGCTGCTATGCACCCTATGGGAGGCGGGCCGCTTCCAAGACCTCGACACCTCGGTGTGGAGGTCCGGGAAAAACGGCAAACCCCGACGCTGAGGTTGCACTCAAGCAGGCAGGTAACGCTCGTCTAACCGACTCTTAGGACGAGCGTCCCTGGGCTCAGCTGGCCACTCGAGACCGAGCCTCGCCGTTGCCCGAGTGACAACCTCAAGCAGCTCCTCAAACGCGGGTGAAGCTGATGGCGGTTCAGCTTCATCCACATCAATGCTGACTACGTCCACCTCTAATTCCTCGGAACTAGAGAGGTTCAGCAGAGCGTCATCACCCAGGTCGGAAGTAATCACCGCATGGTGCGCTTCCGAATCCTGAGTGAGCGCGGATTCAGCAGGTAAGGGAGGAGAAAAGGGCTCGCCCGTCTCCGACCCCGCTGCTAAATCCAGCTGCGATCCCCATGAGTGCAGCCGTCGCTGAGCCTCAGCTGCAGCGGGACCAGACCCACGAGGAACGCGAGCCTGAGCAGTCCCCTCGAAGACTGCCAGGCGTGAGCGGAGAGTGCGCAGCGGCAGCTGCAAACACTCTGCACACTCAGTGCCCTCGAGCGCTGAGCGTGCATGAGCTTCGCCCAAACAAAACACACAGAGAGCGTGTGTGTCCTTACCCGTGATAAAACGCGGGCAAGGAGTGACACAACGCCTGAAAGACTGTGAATCCGCCATTTCTTCAGAGGTAAGTGAAATATATCGACTTACAGCCAGCAGAGCAACTCAAACACACGTTAGCTTCGAGCGCTGTTGAAGACACTAAGCTGAGGCTGCTAGTCTGCTGCGTGCAGTTATACTCCTGGCTCATGACGTCACATTCGGCTACGTGCACTCGCACACCTGGTTTCAATTGCGCTTCAAGAGACAATTACACTAATGCGTTCCCATATGCGTTCGACGCAGTGTTGAGTTCCCTTGACAGGGAACTAATGTTTCATGTATTTGAGGAGAGAAGAAGAGTATTTTATTGTCAGGCATTTGTTGTCTTAAATAGGCTGTCATCTTTTTCAACAAAATAGCACCCATATAGCTACAATAAACTTTACAATCTGTAAGCTGATAAAAACGTAATGTGAGGCACTTACTGCTTCAAAATTCAAAATACTTGGGGTTTATTGGGAGATATACAGTTGTATACAAAGCAGCTCTGCATTTATATATACCGCTGTTGGCTGTATAGGCAGTAATGCATAAGTAGGATGAAAATAAAATGCTCAAAACTTTTCAGAAGAGAGTCAGTTCCCTTCAGAGATCCATTCATACAAACACCTACTTTTTGGATGAGTGTTAAAATGCTGCATCTGTAGGCAGCTCACTGGCTCTTTGAACAAAGCAACTGAGATCAAAGAAGCAATTGAGGAATGAACATGTTTGTGCAGTTTTTGGGGATTGTGCAGAAGGAACAAGACCACTGGCAGTTTTATTGCCACCGTTGGCATTTTCCCCACCATTCGTTTGTTATTAAGATTATAACATCTCATTTGCACATCTGGGCTTGAGAGCCCAGCTGGTTCATATTCCTTAAGGGGAAGAGACATCATGCCAAGCGGATGGGGTTGAGTCTCAGGAGACAGAGAGACATATGGGGGTGAGATGAAAGCATGAAAGAATGCATCTCATACATGTAAGACTTGTGCTGGGTCAATTTACCTTGTCCCGAGGTAATATGTCTACGCCAGGTCAACACTCTATTTTATTAGATAAATTACATGATTTAGGCACAGAGTAAAATCACGTCCCACGGGGGAAATAAACCACAGGATCTCACTCAGAATTCCTCAATGTCTCCAATTGTAGTTCTCAGGAGGATGGAGACAGATCTGAGCTCAGTCTTCAGGGAATTGTCCTCATATACTATGTCTTCTCAGTGCTGTGGGAAGCCATGAAATACTGCATCCACATGGCACCCCAGGGAACCAATTATCCCACTCAGTGGATTTGCTAAGTAACAAGAGACACCATTCAGTCCTTACAACACTACGTTTCTAATGGACCCTGTACGAGTAGGCTTAGCGAATGCCTGACACGCACAAAAAAAAAAGCTATTTAACAAATTTAATCGTGTCAGGGCTTTAAGCGATTGCACACGTCCATTTAAATACTGCCGAATTGGCAGGTAGGCTGAGTTACTTGCGTTGATAGAGTGAGGGAGTGTTTTTGTATTTAGGCATTGGTGTTAAGAAAAAGGCTAAAAGTAGTGAGATTATAATTATGCCACAAATGGACTGTTTTTAATGAATATTGAAAGCTTTTGAAAGTCTGGTGTTTTATGTATGAATTCATTATGGGTAAATTGCATCTTCTGGAGCAATACGTACCACTGTTTCTGTCTCCTTAATGGAATTTCAGGCCGGAGAAAACTTCATTAAAAAACTTCATTACAGAAATGCGCTGATAAAGGGTGATGCGTGGCAAACATTTTAAATTCAACATACTAACACACAAAAATAAAGTGTGTGTGGAGAAAATGTGTTTGACGCATAAAGGTAACTTAAGAACATGCTGTTAACAAAAATATTGCTTTCTTGAGAGCCACATTTACACATTTTCAAGGAATCAATTTTGTTACAGTCTTAACCAAATACACACTGTAGGATTTCAGCTAAATTATTTATCATTTGTAACATTGTATAATACGTTGTCATTTCATTTATTGTAAAGCAAAACAGCCACTTCTTGCATTCCTACACTATTTTTATGCAATGAAGCCAATAATAACATAGTCATAAACATATAGTCTTGTGGCCTTTAAAAGCACTCTCTTTGAAGTCGCTATATTTATCTCAGTGCACCATTTCATCTAGATAGAACTATTTAGTAAACTATTACCATTCATATGGAAAAGTGTAGTCTAGGTGGAGGACCACATGAGGCTGACATGCTGTTTGAGACAAGTCCTCGATCAGTGCATAAACTACAACCCACCAGCCTGCATTACAGGAGGTTTGCTTTTATTTGCACTGGATATCAGCATGTAATGAACTGAAGGCATACAATTGGCCTAGTCAATGCTGTTAGTCATGACCAAAAGTTAAGATCTGACAATAACAAATGTTGGTGTTGCAGAGTCTGCAAGATTTTGCTGGGTCAAATTACACAATATAAAGGAAAACAAAAACTATGAAAGACAGACAAGAGTAAAAGACAAAGGTACACCTGCCTTTACCCCGTAAACATGTAATCCTGAGCTTCTCCATTCATTTACCTATCAATCCATCAGATTGCATTCTGAAATCTCTTTGAATAAAATTGCGGTTCAACACAATGCCATCAAGGTTAAGAGTGTAAACGTCTAACACAGCAGGTCTAAAATCAGCTGAACAAGTTCTTAAGCTTGAATGGATACTTTGACAACTTTCAGTCTGGTTTCCGACCACATCACAGCACAGAGACAGCACTCATAAAGATAATAAATTATATTCGTCTTAACACAGATTCAGGTAAATTATCAGTGCTGGTTTTACTCGACCTCAGTGCTGCGTTTGACACCATAGATCACAACATTCTCCTTGACAGGCTGGAAAACTGGGTTGGGCTTTCTGAGATGGCTCTTAAATGGTTCAGGTCATACTTAGAAGGGAGAGGTTATTATGTGAGTATCGGTGACCATAAGTCTGAGTGGACATCCATGACATGCGGAGTCCCTCAAGGTTCAATACTTGCACCCCTCCTGTTCAACTTATATATGCTGCCACTGAGCCAAATAATGAGAAAGAACCAAATTGCATATCACAGCTATGCAGATGACACCCTGATTTACCTCGCGTTATCACCTAATGATTACAGCCCCATTGACTCCCTGTGTCAATGCATTGATGAAATTAAAAACTGGATGTGCCTAAACTTCCTTCAGTTAAACAAAGACAAAACTGAAGTCATTGCATTTGGAAACAAAGATGAAGTTCTCAAAGACATTGCAGATATGCTCATAGAATATAAACCTAACAGATCACTAAGATCATCAGGATCAAGTCACTTAGTAATACCCAGGGTTCACTCAAAGCAAGGAGAGTCTGCTTTTAGCTGTTACGCCAGCCGCAGCTGGAACCAGCTTCCAGAAGAGATCAGGTGTGCTCCAACAGTAGCCACATTCAAATCAAGACTCAAAACACATCTTTTTACCTATGCATTTGCAGATTGAGCACTGTGCTATGTCCGAACTGTTTGCATTTTATTTTATACGTATTATCTTTTTATTCTTTTAATCATTTTTAATGTTTTATTTTTATCATTCTTCTTTATGTAAAGCACTTTGAATTACCATTGTGTATGAAATGTGCTATACAAATAAACTTGCCTTGCCTTGCCTTGCCTAAAATGCCTTTCTTCAATAAGAAATTTTACTTCTGCCAGTGTAGTTTGTGGAACGGGCTCTTGGCTCATTTCCCAGCATGCCCAACTAGCAATTTGACAGTTTAATCTCTGTGAATGCATGACATGGAGGCAGAAAATCATCCCTCTCATTATGAAGGCACATACGTAAACAACACATGGAAGCACAGATTTATTAGCACACAAATTGGTTACATGTTTGGATTCTGTGGCTGTCCCTGCAATCCTTGGCCAATTACCCAAGATGCACAGTGAGAGTTTATGGTGCCTTTGCAAACATTTGCCCACACACATACACACACACACAGCTATCTGTGATTTGTAGATTCTAAAGTGGTGCCTCGTGGGCTTTCAAACATGCAGTATGTCAGAGGTGCAGAAAATCTGTTCTACAGGGTTCAATACAAAACCACAAACATGGAAAATACTAGAGTACAAGAAAAACGGCGCAAACACACAATCTCCAAATCATTGATGTATTTCCACCTTGTCTAGTATCAAGATTCAGACAATGGCTGCATTTCTCAGCAGGCTCTGGGCAGAAATACTGCAATCTGGAGCCAAGTTAGTGCTGGAGAGTAGTTCATGATCAGACTTTTCCAATTAAAAATGTATGGGCCTTTATGTAATCTGCATGTAATCGCTATTTGTAATCACAGTTCTTGGGCAATTAATAACCAAGCCAATTAAATTCAGACAGAAAGAAAACAGTGGTCTTTTAGTGATACTGGGGCAGCATGTTTAATTTCATTAATTGTACTTTTTACAGATTCAGTAGAAAATTGCAAACAAGTGTGCGAAAGTCAAGTTTTCTAAAATGAGGATGCAAAGTTTTAGAACAATATACTGCATGCTCTAGTTATATTTGATGTGTAAACCGTTTGCAGGTCAAAAAACAACAGCCTAATATACTACAGTATTTAGTATCCATCCAAAGAAAATTTTATCTCAAGTGGAAATATTTAAATGAAAAATAATCTATTTTTTTTTTTTTTTTTACTATACTACAGCCCAACAACACTATATATGTTTGCAGAGATTTAGCAAACTGAGGGGGAGGGGAGCGGGGAGAACTCTCACCAATAATTTGAATATTGACTAGTCAAAAGTACATACTGCACTTTTAATTATGATCAATTATGAATATTGGAATATGATTTAAGTGATTTAGAAATTTCTTTACTGCATTCAGTAGAATCCAGTCGATCAACAACATGAATGAACCCAATTTCTTGATTTTAACACACATCTCACCCTCAAGAGGTGAGTGGGTCAATCAGAAGTTAGACTTTAACTGTTCAGCATGGTGCTTTGCACATTAAATTTGATTGGTTGTTAAAGGAGGCAATTCAGAGGCAATTTCGCGACAACAAGCTAGTTTTAAAAGCATGAGATCCCACCCTCCCTTCAGAGTGTCTCTAAAGCCATACCTCTTCGAATACATGAATGAACACAAAGTACTTACAAAGCTATACTCGTATCACCTGACTGCTGCAGTACATTTGCTTTTGATAGAGTTGTCATAGAAACACAAAAATCTGCTCTAAAATCAGCAGTGTGTTCAGTAAAAGCAACTACATCTCAGAAATTAGCGCAAAGAATGCATGCAGTTCAAATCATGTATGCGAGTGGTAAAAATGGTTAAAATATAATAACAAAAGGATGGTAAATAACATTATACAAAAAATGGTTGGCTCACCATTTAAACACAAATATTTAATACGCTTTATGTAAAGTTATCTAACTAATGTACTGGCTATTGCTGTCACGGAGCAAGTAGGGAGGACTCAGATGCAGGTGAGAAGGGATTTATTTACATTTTACATTTATGTATTTGGCAGAGACTTTTATCAAAAGCGACTTACATTGCATACAAGGAACACATTGAATCAAGTCTTGCTTTCCCTGGGATCGAACCCATGACCTTGCCGTTGTAATCACCATTCAGTACATTTGTCATTTACAATGAAAAGATAAACAAAAAACATAAAACAAAATTGCCCCAAGGGGGAGAACCATACTCAACCGAAAACTAGACAAAAAACAAACAGGAAGGACCGTAAAGGAAACTGGAGAGGAATAAAACAACAACAGAGAACAGACATAAGGATGACAATGACGCGACGCAGGAAAGCAAACATGAAGGGATTAAATAGGAAACATGAGGAAGGTAACGAGCAGAACAGCTGAGAACAATCAACCCTCGGCATTTATTTGATACAGTGACTAAATTAACAAGAAATAAAGCCTCAAACGCAGATGCTTTAAAACAGCACAGTTTTTGAACTTCTTTACTTGCAAAATACACAATATTTGAGAGAAATTATAACCACAACTTGAATCTACAGAATTAGTTAATTACAGGCCGATATCGAATCTACCTTTTCTGTCAAAGATTCTAGAAAGAAATAGTATCTATGAGGATTTCCAGTCAGGATTTAGACCATATCATAGTACTGAGACTGCTCTCATTAGAGTTACAAACGATTAGCTTTTATCATCCGATGGTGGTTGTATCTCTCTGTTAGTGTTACTGGATCTTAGTGCTGAATTTTATAATATTGAACACAAAATTCTTTTGAACAATCTCGAAAATTATGTTGCCGTTAGTGGAATTGCATTAGCATACTTATCTGACCATTATCAGTGTGTAGCAGTAAATAAAGAGATGGCAAATCGATCACAAGTTCAGTGTGGAGTTGCTCAAGGTTCAGTACAAGGACCGTTGCTTTTCACCCTGTACATGCTTCCTTTGGGTGCAATTATTAGGAAGTATGCATTATCATTACGCTGATGATACTCAGCTCTATATTTCTTCTCATTCTGATAAAACGTATCAATTCACTAAATTAACGGAATGCATAACCGATATAAAAAACTGGATGACTAATAACTTTCTACAACTTATTTCAGAAAAATACAGAGATTCTAATTACTATACCAACAATTTCTGCGTGTAATAACCTAGACTATTGTCAAACCTAGGTGTGCTCTTTGATACCAATCTTTCATTTGAAAGTCAGGTTTCTAGTATCTGTAAAACCGCATTCTTCCATTTAAAAAAATGTATCTAAATTACGACAATGACCAATGCGGAAAAGTTATTTCATGTGTCCATGAGCTCAAGGCTAGATTGTTGTAATGCTCTACTGGGTGGTTGCCCTGCACACTTAATAAAGAAATTCCAGCTTGTCCAAAATGTTGCAGCTCGAACTCTTACTAGAACCATAAAATATGAGCATATTAGCTCAGTTCTGTCAACACTGCATTGGCTCCCTATTAAACACTGAATACCTTTTAAAATCTTGCAAATTACTTACAAAGCATTAAATGGTTTAGCTCCACAGTACTTGAGCAATATCTTAACACATTATAGTCCTTCACATCTATTGCAATCCCAAAATTCTGACCAGTTGATAATACCTAGAATTTCAAAGTCAACTGCTGCTGGTCGATCCTTTTCCTATTTAGCTCCTAAACTCTGGAACAGTCTTCCAAATATAGTTCAGGAAGCAGACACACTCTGTCAGTTTAAATCTAGATTAAAAACACATAACACATATGGCATACAAATAGCATATTATAAGTGTAAAATGATTGTTAGGTAGCATAATTTAGGTCAGTCGGAACCAGGAACATTTCCATAACATCTGATGTGTGGATGCTTGGGTTTCGCAGATACAGTATGAAAAGGAGGAGACAGGACAATTGTAGAAACTGAATAGAAGAAATCACAACACTTAATATTGTGGCAATAGGAAATACTGCCATTCAGTGAGAAGAGCCAATTATCTCATTGATAAAGAAATCGCAAATAGATGCACAGAAATTTCTGGCAACTGGAGAAACTGAAGTATTTTCCCATGATTGGCAAGACTGAACATACAGTAGGTGCTTATCTGCTACATCCATTATTAAAGATTCAGCACAACATTTACTTTATGTAGACTATCATCATTCTATATAAAGAAGATTTGTTTATTTTAATACTTGGTGTGCGCCTTTTTACAATATATAACACACATCTATGTAAACATCTATGTACATATCTATCACACCATGTAAAATTACATTTTTTACAATAAAATTTTAAAATTCAATGAAAATGGCCTTTTTAGTATTAGTAACGATTAGGACGTAGATGTTATAAGGTTCCATTATACAGTTTCATTTGATTTCAGTTAAGGTTCTGCCACAGAAAGCAACAGGCAGACGAGCAGCTTACTAGGTTTTGGAACAAAGACATTGACAGTTAAACCCCAACTAGTTCTATCAAAGGAGAGCGAACCTCAGAGCATTTCAAGAATAGCTTGATTTTCTATCAGCCCAACAAAAAAAGAGGATGTTCTGTTTTTGATTGTGTGTGTGTGTGTGTGTGTGTGTGTTTGAACAAGAGAGTAAGCTTTCTGCACCAAATCTGTTGCTTGCTTCTTTAAAGTCAGCCAAGCCAAAGTGTACCCCAATTCTCACAAACACACAAATAAACACTCTCTCTTTCCACCTAGACCACAGCTCTGGTATACTCTTTATTGTTAGTGCACAGATGGATGGAGAGCTGTTGTTGCCTCAGCTTTATTTCAGGATCTGTGTGATAGTGTAGCTGTTTTGGAAATTCCAAATAATATGCATGCAGCACAGATTGACATAGCATATATATATATATATATAAATATATATATATATATATATATATATATATATATATATATATATATATATATATATATATATATATATATATATATATATATATATGTGAATCTGTGCTGCATACATATATATATATATATATATATATATATATATATGAATCTGTGCTGCATACACATATATATATATATATATATATATATATATATATATATATATATATATATATATATATATATATATATATGTATATGTGTTTATGAGTGACTTTGTATACAAGCAAATCGGTGTACGAGCCTAGAAAGTCAAAACGGTGTACAAGCATTGTATCGGAGTGCAAGGAATTTTTTCCCTCACCCACTCGCATTTTTGTGTGGAAAAGTCCTAACACTCAGCATCGTCGCGCGCATTTTTACTGGAAATATCCTAATGACAGCCTCTCATAAAACAGTCACGCGGTTCCAACCCCTTTATGGGTGATTCTTAACTTGTTCATTCTTTCAGCGTCGCTCGGTTTGGCTGCTTCATTCACCACAGTGATACTTTTATAAGTGATTTACAGCGGTTTTACGGCTGATTCTCATAACATCTGCCTATGTAGTTAACTTTTCTCCACTCTCTGTTATGTCCGCGTGGTGCTCGCGCGCGTCTCCCGGTGACAGTAACACCCCGCTCCCCCCTCCTCCCTCCTCTCGTCTCTCGTCTCCTTCACCAGCAGCGATGCTGTCCAAAGCTAAAGTGCGTTACAGTAAATTGTCAAGTGTTTTTAGATGTTTATTGTCAATTATTAATTAGTGTTTATATGAGATCTTAATGGTTATAATTTTAACTGTAAGTAATAGGGTAAAACAAAAACAAAATATTTAAAATGGGCATTTATGGTCGTGAGGAACGAATCAATTGATTTTTAATGCATATATATATTTAATTCAAACATACAATGTTCAACATCGCCACTCAATCTTTCCAATGAGAGTTGCTGCTTTATAGCGACACATATGGCCATTGGCAAGGCTTTGCTTCATGGAAATGAGCAGTGTTGTGATGCAGTTTCGGCCTGTACCCACAACATGATGCATACATTTATTGAACGGATACCCATTATTGAAATCGAGTACTGCAACTGCTACCATGACCATTTAAATAACACATTATACACTATAAATAATATATACAGTAATTAGATGACAGTAGGCTAAAATAGATGTGATTATTACACAATGCAAAAAAAAATCTTAAAGGCTACATTTTCTTTACACAAAATATAATTTCTTATTTTGTCCTTTTTTTGATGGGGTGAAATATTCACGAAATTCAACCATTGAGCATTAAAGACAGAGTTACATAGAAAGAACAGATGCACGCTAAATAACAAGGTTTACATAAATACATTTTTAAATATTTGAATGTTTACAAATTCAAGATAAATGTAAATCTAAAGCTATTCTATAGCTCCATGAGAAACATCTTTTCATTGCCCAACCACACATTCATAAGGTAGCATGGACCTTAAAGCATTGCAGTAGAGGTGTGTTGGTGCATCAGGATACATGGTGACCCTTGGAGACAGAGGACGCACCGTTAGAAAGAATAACCCAAAGATGGCTGCAAGTGAAGTCTCATTCATAATTCAGTCATCTCAGGGGAGACACTGCTGCCTGCTTGGCATTCTAATGCCTTCCAGCATTGAACAGACTGTGCGCTTGAGAGAACCAGGTAGAGCAGGCTGGTATGAAAAAAAAGTATGTGCCATTTGAATATGTAATTGAGAAAAAAATGTGATGCAACGTATACTATGATAAGTACAGGTAATGGTAAAACATACGTGCAAATCATTCCTTTGGAAGAACTGTTCACATATGAAACTTTATCGTTTAAACTTTTTGACCACAATAGCAAACCATCTTCTATGGATGAAAAGCACTATGTACACAAAGTATAGAAAATCTGGATGACCTACTATATTTGTCAAACTGTGCAAAACACAGCTAAAGCTCACTGTATCCCACAATCCAATAGGATAAACTTGCCAGGTTGAAAAAAGAACCAAAAGCCATATTTACCATTATTTTCCCTCCATTGCATCTTTGTTTTTCAGATAATAGCTGAACATCACTCAATAAACTAAACATGCAACATCATACACATTCTAGCATGCCACTATTTAAAACAAAATATCGCTTACTGCATTCATTCTATATTGCACAACAGTTAAAGGGCCAGTCACACAGCCGATCACGCACGAATCACTCACAAATCACGCACAGATTGGGTTTGTGCGTGCTTGTGCGTCAAGAAATTGACCAAAGTATTCCACGAACATTCGACGCACGCCCGACGCATGAATCACTGACGGAGCGCGTCCAAACACGCACACTTCGCGAACGTTTCACGTACAAGCACTTTCAGAATCCACATTTTCAGTGGAATGAACGTGATACGTGCGCGGTTCATGCGTGGTTCATGAGTGATATGAAGGTGGGGCGCCAGTGGACGGACGTGGACGTGCGCGGTTTCGAACCAGTTCCGACGCATAAGCACTGACGGCCGACACGTGTCCCGCGCATAGTCACGCATACTCGACGCATAAACTACGCACGCCGACTCATGAATAAAGCACACCGACGCACAGTTGTGCGTTGGAAAATGTTTTAACCGTTCAAAAGTCAAAATCACGCACAAAGCGCCTTTGACACACATCCACTTACAATCACTGATGGTCCACGTTCGTTCCACTGACGAAATACGCATATGATGCATGCTCCGCGCAGAAACGAAAATCTGTTCGTGATTCATGCGTTTTCGCTGTGTGAATGGCCCTTAAATTAGTATTATGGTCAGTTCACACAAAGGGCAATAACTACAACAATAACGATAAAGACAGAGTTCACACCACAACTAAAATAAAAATGACAGAGAAAAGATATGTTGGAACCACTTTTAAAACCATTTTGTTTTCTGATAATGAATGATAAAAACATTGTCAGCCAATCAGAATCAATCTTTCTTTACAGAACTTGAGCTTTTAAAGTGCTAAGGATGAAAAGAACAATATCATGCGCTGGTGAAATGTAATATAGTTATACTTATAGTTAACTTTATAGTTTTTGGTGCGAAAAGGCCTTTAGAATTCACCTTAGTTTATGAGATTTGACTGACTACTTAAAGCTACTTAATTTTGTCATTGTGATGTCTACTGCAAATTTAACAGCAGGATGTAGCCAAAAGAGAAATCTGCCATTAATGAATTCACTCTGAACCGGAAAAGTATCTTGACATGATACGTGTTGACCTCTAGCTCTAGACATACATCTCTACATTAAGTACAATAAATATACAGCTAATTTCATTTTGATTTCTCTTCATTTTTTTTTCTTCACAGGAGAGAGATGACCTTTTCAATCTTACATAAGTGCTTTTCTCTGTCAACACTGTTTGTCATGCTAGGACACCGTTTGCTCAGCCACCGTTTGCTCAGCTCAGCCTTAGATGCTGTGTGGATATTTACAGCTAATAAAACACTGTAAACAATCTATAGTGAGAAAACCTGAGGTTCACCAGACAAATCTGAGTGGCATTTCAATACAAAGGCTGTCTTCACCGCAGAAAATCATTTTTTTTTTTTTTTTTGTGAAAGCCATTTGCAAAATGAATTACTGATGATTTCTGTCCAGTTATAGGCCTATGTTATGGAAATAAAATCCAATTTTGTAATCATTTATAAAACAAATTACAACTGGCATCACATACCAGTTAGTTAAGGCAGTTTTGAGCTTGACTGGTCTCTATTGCTGAGAGAATATATCACTGCTTTTTCAAAAAGCACTGTTGTTGCAGAAACTCATTCCATATTCAAAAATGAAGGTTATTCCAACAATATACAGGAACGAAAACATTGTGGCAGATGATGGTATTCATTATAGTGTATGTACATTTAAGAGAATTGAACCCCAATTGAACCCCTATCTATTCTTTCAGGAAGAACAAGAATTATTACTCTGGTTAAAAGCAGGTTGTATCAATGTTCTTTATGACGCTGTGAACCTGCGGCTTGAGTTCTTTGTGTATGTATGATCTCCATAAGTCCCATTCTGTCCACACACTTTGATGCCTTCTTGCTGAACATGTGCAATTTAACACACCTAGGGGCACTTGAGTGTCCTCTATTTATCCAAGAGCACTCAGGGAGATGATGAATTTGTTGCAGGGCGAGAGTGAGTGAATTTCCACAAACTCGGATCTGCGGCGGTAAGACACGGACAGGAATCGAGGGACATGGCCTCTACCTCTATTCAACCCTCGGTGAATGATTTATGGCTGATGTAAGTCCTGAATAAACACAATTATCACCTCATGTAACAAGGGACACAGTGGACCCCCCACACACCAACATGCATATGAAATGAACACAGAAACTGACCTTAAATCTTTTCATAACCAGCCAAGGCTGGTCTATTGTCAATCCACACCAAAATGTGAAATTGCTCTGTGATATGCCACAATAATTTTTTTTTCTTATACGTTTCATGTATACTTAATAAAAGTAGGATTTTGGAACAACAAGATTTTGCTCTAGATGATTTTAACTGAAGCAGCTTTGGACAATGTTACCAATGTTACTTATTCATCTTGATCTTAGAGCTACCTTCGCTACTGTTAATCATAGCTTTTTACTTACCAACCTTGAAATAATTTTTGATGTGTCTGGGACATTTTAAAATCCTTTTTCATTGATCATTTATTTCATCCAAGTTTATTTCTATGGGTGGTTACAGGTCTGACATTATGTCTATAGACAATGGTGTTCCTCAGGGCTCAGATTTAGGCCCTCTATTTTTCTATATTTACTTGTTTATCTCTACTTGGGCATCTTTTGCAATTACTCGGCCTCCATTACCATGCTGACGATATCCAAATCATTATACACTGAAAATCAGGTGAAAACCTTGAAGTTTTTTTTCTTTCTGACTGTTTCTGAGATGAAAAGCATGGATGAATAATACTCATCTCTCGCTGAATAGTGGTAATACCAAAGTTATGCTCATAGATTCCCATTATCAAATTCTCAAAGCTTGTCCACTGTTTGAACCTTGGAGTCATTTCGGTCGATAAACTGTTAAAGAATCATTTTCTCCTCTAAGAAAAATAGCAAGATTGCACCCTATGCGAGTTCTTGACTGTTCCACAAACCCGCTTAAGATCTATGGGTGAGTTGGCTTTTTTGTCTATGCTCCTAGAATAAAGTTTATTGTTATTATAATTATAAAATACTCTTTGTAATGGTGCATATTTGTTGTGTCCAAAATTGTATTCTACTGTAGTTTGTGTTTTGGGGCGATTGTGCTAACCACTGGGAAACATAATTCCATTTTGATGTTAGTAAGTTAGTTAGTCTGTAACACTGCTGTCATGCTAATATGCTAATTGTGAAAGACCTAAACTGCATAGAGTATATATACCCCAGGCTACATCTGTCCAACCTCATCCCAGCGACTCCTCCTTGAGATGTCATTGCCCATCTCGGCTCTCTCCTGGGACAGTGAGGTGTAAACAATATGAGAGAAGTGAGAAGGCACTGGGAGGAAGGGTGATTCATCTCCATTGTAAGACAATGAACTTGCCTGCAAAAATCTGTCTTGCTATCTGTTTTCAATCCTTATCAAGCTTGAAATGCTTAACGAGTCTCACAAATGCCCTTCCGAGAGGCTGACCTGCTCCCCATCAGCAAAACAGATGAGAGGTGGAGAAGAATCGATGGGAGGTCTCTGCTGAACAGATATAATTAACAGAATTCCTAAAAGCCGCTGATAGATTGATAGGGGGCGAGACGTTGATAATAAAATTGTGGAAGAGAAATATGTCTAGAATTCAGAAATAATTTGTATTGAAGATCATTTCTTGGAAGAAGAGTGTTGAAATAGAACAAACCCAGCTAAACCCGATTCAAGCTAGTCCAGGCTGGTTTGTCTTAAAGTTCACCAAAACCATCACCACCACCACCAACAACAACCACAACAATTAAACAAACTCTAGACGTGTCAAAAGATCAAATAAAGGACAGAATGACAGGTAATATTTACAGTTTGAATGCTAAGCGAACCAGTATTTTTTATTTTATTTTTAGACCAAAAGAACCAAGAGAATTGAATTATGAGTGAGAACACATCCTTAGTCTCAAATTCAAATCCCTTTTGTGTACGTGTAAATTCAAATGTTTAAGTAATTTTTTTTTTTGGCCAATAGCATTGCATATATATATATATATATAGTGATCGTTCTCAGCATAACAATTATGAATAAGTGACAATGAAAAAACTAACCCTTTAAGGAATGTATAATGTGGTCTATTGCTGATAAATGGCCATTATGCTAGTAATATGCATGCTAATAAGCAACTATAGTGTTCCCTAATCTAAAGCATTGGTGTGTTGCTCATGTTTGATGATTTTATTTAGAAAGACTTTGAGACTATTTGTATTTGGACGTCTATAGGAAATCCCAGCCTTGGCTGTCTGCTGTGTCCTGATAGCATTGTTACCTTGCCTTGGGATGAGTGTCCTATCTGTTCCTAACAAAACAGCTAAACAGCGATGTGTTTAAAATGTGTGGGTGTGTAAGTTTGGATGTTACATGTTTATTGTGAAACCAGGAGTTTTCTTCAACCATTCTCTGCTTTTAGATGCCTTCTGTATCTTTGCTCATTCACATCCAGATTTGTTTCTCTCTCTATCTCTACTTTCTTTGAAGATGTGCTTAGCTGAACTGATGAGAAATTTCAGGGAGAGAACAGAGGTTTTCAGGAGCTGCATGAAAGACAGTGGAAGAACTGGCATTATGTGTTAGTGAAACACAAGGAGAGAGACGCCACAAGCAAACACCTGCCATCTAAAGTATAACAATCCCTCCGATTCAGCCAGCGCACCTTATTGCCTACAGCACACACATGCCAATGAGCTGATCAAAAAAAGGAAAGGTGCACCCGTAACACCAGACCGGTGACAAATGTAACACATTTATTCATAAGCACAAACTAATTTTTTCAGTCAAATGTTTCTTGAGCCATTTGGGAATACCTTGACTTAGTCTGAAAATATGACAGGCCAAATGGGATTTGCTATTATTGAGATTAAACTTGACAGCTAATCTTTATACATCAGTCGGTCTTGGACTACAATGAAGAGACAGGCTGAAATGGCCACATTAGAATAAATTAATTTTTTATTATACTAGAACAAATTTTCCCTATTGGGAAATACAAGATTTTAATCAGCAAGGTGCAGTCCAACATTTTTCATCAGCACATGTTCTCTAAACACCAATAAGTTATTTAACAACAGAATAAGAAAGCCTCAATGTCAATTTTACGTCAGCATTCTTTCAAAAAAAAAAAAAAATACACTGGTGTAACTGTTAGAGCTGTTGATGAACAAATGTAATAAACTAAACAAGCAAACCAAGACTTTAGACAAACAGCAACAGGACAACAAAGTATGCCTTTAAGGCAAGTTCAAATTTGCATTTAAAAATGGTCATGTCAAAGTGTGTAAACATCACTGTGTTTCAAACTTGTGCAGGAGTGAAGCAGAAGGGTTGATTCTGTGACAGTCCTCAACCAAAGAGACTAACAGCCTCTGACAGGAAGATGGATTGACTTTACTAATGCCTGAAAAAAATCTATAGGAGGCGATAATAGGTGTTAGAACAGAATTGTATCTAGAGCCATTTTAAGTCAAGGAACAAGTGTTTTGCCTCTAAATAAAAACACAACAAGAACATGTACTATGGCATTACTGTGTTTCATATGGCATGGTGCTTTGGAAATAGAAGTGTTAAAGGGTAGAATTTCGAAACCCTTGTTGTTAGCAACACCGGTGGCCATTGAATGAACTATTACTCCTGCTCGCACTCATAACGCATACGCTCAATGCCCCAATATGCTCATAATGAAGTTCTTTATTCTTCACTTCTTCAAGTTAGAATTACCTTTGCAGTGATATACAGTTACTGAACATCCCGATGTCATCCTCACTGCTGAGAATGATGTTTAGTTGAATATGTAAATACATGCTGCTCGCTTTCATCTCAATAACAAAAACACAACATCAATGAAAGTGCTGAGAAAAGAGAAAACAGCAGAAAGAAAGCATCTGATCTTAGCGATGATGTGGATATGTATCATGTCGACAGATGAGATAATGAAAATTACAATGTTGATTTTAAAGTATATCTGAGACTGTATAGACAATATAGGTCTGGCTCTGTGCGACTGTAGTTTGAATCAAACCTTTTCTTTGCATGACACATTAACAAAACAGCACAGCATAGCTCCTCCTTCTAGCCCATTATCCTGAACATTGTGTAAGCATTCGTTTCATGTGTGAACAGGAGAAAAACTCTTGGGAGTGTGCTCATGTGCTCTCTTAGTGTCATCTTAATCACCTGGCTTGTCATTAATCACATCATTAGTCATGTCCAGCTGTGACTCATTTCCCAATAATCCCTTATGTATTTAATCCATGTGTTTCTCTCAGTCAGTGTCCATTTTTGTCAATACTTTGTTGAATGTTTCTACGTTCCTTGAGATTTGTTAAATAAATGTAAAATGTTTCTCTTTGTTCATCTATGTCCTTGTGCCTACCTACCTCACTGACACCTGACAGTAGTACATTAAATTATGGAATTAAGATTCAATGAAACAAAGTTTCACAGCAGCACAGAGTTTTTCAGAGGTCTGAACTAAAAATCGCACAGAACATGTCAACATTTATATTATTTGTCTACTATATGCTGCATTAACTTGATCCAACCCCGTTTTCTTCTTTTCAATGAGAGCAATCTAAAGAGCAAATGAGAGTGTAAATGACAAACAAAAACATCTTCTGAATGATTATTTAAGCAGCCTTCAAACAAGACCAAAGGGAAGCACACTAGCTTTAGATGATTACGTCTGCAGCTGAAGACTACTGCAGATGTGCACAGCTGTGTGGGGGTATAACTAACTGAAGTTAGTACTTTACAAGTTCAGCTTTTTTCAAACCAATGCAAATTATCCCAACAAATAGCAGTTTGTTCTGGCAAACACTACAAATTCATGTGTTGTCAGGTTCAGAAAGACAGGATTCAATCATGCCGTTTAAAAAAAGGACAACAGAAACACATCATGTGGTCTTTTTAATTAAACAGTCAGCTCTAAAAAAAATTACTTTGTTAATACAAAGCATTGTCTCCTTTTTCTGATATTAAGTTAAAAAAGCAACAACCTTGTTTATCTTATGAAAAATAAAACAGCTTGCTCATTTCGCCATAACATGGCAGGCACTGCTGGCTAAAAGATGGGTTTTTAAGGTTCTAATTAATTTTCTAGTTCAACTGGGATATGACAGGTGGAAAATTGACAAGACTTTGATAACAAAACCAATTACTAGAGACATATGAAATAATAGAATAGTCTGAGCTCATCCTTTAAATTCATTCCTACTTTGTGCTCGTCAAACTCTATTCTCTCTTAAAAAATACTATACGCTACATTAGCTTTGACATTGCATTTAGTCTTCTCAAGCACAACAAAAAAACAGACCGAAACCTAACAAAACCCCTCTCCTTCCTCTTTGTTAGGTGATTGCTCTAAAACACTCCAAAACATTGTGTTTCAACTGACAGCAAGGTATAAAAGGATAATTTTGGCTTCTTGAAAAAAAAAATCAATAAATCATTAGGTGTACATGGATGGCCGCTATCTTGATTGACAGGACGAGGCTGGGGAATAGCATCAGTTCTAGTATCTCCGGACTACAGTGCTTTAATCAGGATTCTGGATTCTGACTGGAGCTTTGAGTGGCAGAGCACTCAAGAGGACACGCTCAAACTGTGTATACAAATTAGGCTTTATTTAGGAATGTGTCATTCAACCGTGTACTGGAGGACAGCATGCATGGAAGTTTGCTAAAAAAGCTGTCTTACACTGCACTCTTGAGGGAGGGTTAGAGTGCAATTGGGTCCAAGCTTTTAAGTTTTGCATGAGGGAGTTGCTTATTAAAAATGTTATGGTCTTTTTGCAAATTGCTGAAACGACACTGAGAGGCCTCTGACACTTTTAAATGGCATACTCTTGAGTCATATGCAAGTGTAAGTAATGGTGGCATGACACTATTATATTGCGCCACGACCACGTTGTAGTAACTTAATGAAATTGTCTTGATAAATAAAACTGAAAACTAGAAATTGGGTAGTGGATTTTTAGTTTTCAGCATGCTTTGCGTTGGACTGAATAAGGAGAATACACATTGAAATTAAAAAGCCAAACGTATATGGTATACAATATTTGCTGTATACAATATATATAAAACGTCTCAGGTTACTATTGGAACCATAGTTCCCTAAGAACAGGGAACGAGACCAGAAAGAACAGGGAGCTGCATCCCCTAGGGGTTGCTTTGAGGAATACCTCTGGTATGACAGGTGTTTGAAGCAACAATACAATCATGACTATGACGTCTGTAGATATAAAAGAGGCAGATGAACAGTACGTCATCATCTTCACATCTGAAGGATTTAAGGCCCTAAGCATGGCAAAGGGAAGCAGTGTCTCGTTCCCTGTTCTCAGGGAACTATGGTTACAATAGTAAATAATAGTAAATAGTTGGGGAACAGAATACCAACACCGCCATGCTGAAGGGCATGACTGCCCTAAATAGGTGAAAGCCAGCAGTCAAAGACCCCCAGGGGAACTGTCCTGTGACCTGCAGTAACCCGGGCCGAGGCTACTAGAGAACGGAGGCCTCAAGGTACTGGGGGCCAGGACTTAACCATGCTTGATCCACACCACTCAGGACTGAGCCGCGAAGCGGAGACTAATAATTGTCAGACTGACAATGCTTGTACAGCCAAGTCTAGTTTGGGAGTCAAGGGTCACTCCACTGCAAGAGCACCCAAACCCAGTATGCCACTCTCATCACAGGGAAACCGCAGACATAAGCTTAAAGGACGGATCTACTAAAAATGTTTGAAGACACAAATATTTGCTCACAAGAGATGATCACAACAGCTACCGGCTCTAGGGCCGAGGCCTCAGCACTGCAATGTCCCAGGAAAGAGAGAGACGGGGGGAACGGAAGGTACTTCAGGCAGGGGGACCTACTGCACTCCCCGCCGGGATAACTCAGTCAGGCTTGTGGGAGCTGCAACTAGGGGAACACGCACATCCGAACCTGCGTGGACCTGTATGTCCTGTTATTCCTCAGTACGGGAGAGTTAGAGTACTAAGACAGGAGACAGATGTTAGGTGTCGGGGCTTCACAAAAGGGTTGGGGTTGGCCTGAGTTGCTTCCTAACATTGCTTACGCTTCCCCCGGGCTTCCCGCCTTCTTGATTGCCTACTGCTCAAAGGCGGGGATGCACAAGTGGCGGTACTCACCTTACAGCCTGCTCGCAGATTCTCAGATCTGGAGAGGCCAGCCCCTGGCGTGGCCTGAGACCTGCGCCCGGGGTGCCAGGGTATGAAGGACTTGAAAGGCGCTGAGTGCACCCTCGCTTCCTTGAACCTCAAAACCACTGCCTCAACAGAGGTCCCAAAGACCTCATGAGGTGAGACCGGCACATTGAGAAGGAACTCTCTCTCTTCCTTCCTGATGTCAGCCAGGTTCACCCAGAGGTGCCTCTCCGTATCCTCCATGGCAAAAGCTGTTTGCTTGGTGGCACAGAGAGCCACATCTGTAGTGCAGCGCAGCTCAGCCTCAAGAGAGAGAGCCCCTGGCCCTGATCCAAGTCTTTAAAGAGGTCTGCCTGATAAGCCTGTAACACCGACATGGTGTGCAGGGCTGCACCGGCTTGACCCGCTGCCACGTATGGCAGGCGCAATGTCTCACGCAGCAGTTTTGACTGCAGGGAGGGCACCTTTACCGTGGATGCTATGCCTACTGAGAGATAGCTTGCGAGCATCTCTTCGTCTGGGGTCGATCTGCCACTAGGAGGAAGGCAAAGACACAAACAGATCCCTCGAGAACGGAGCGCACATGATCCTCACCAAGACATAAAACAAACATGTGTCGGGTGTCATCGGGTGTCAAAAAACGCTGACACAGATGAAAACAGCAAAGATAGTTGTTTTCCTTACAGGCCATCGTGATAGACAATAAAACAAACAACGCTGTCTCACTGAAGATTTTAAAGATGATGACGTACTGCTCAGGTGCCTTTTTTATACCTGCAGTCACACCTGAGGTGACGTCATAGGTGGTTCATTGTCATAAGTTTATTGTCATGATTGTATTATTGCTTCAAACACCTGTCATCCCGGAGATATTCCCCAAAGCGACCCCTAGAGGACTTTTCAAAAGGGAACTGGAAACCAACACAAAAATGCTGATTTAAAAAAAAGCAAATGTCTCGAACACAGTCTCTAACCTCCCAAGGGTGCAATTTACCACCATTTGAAAAAGTTAATTCTATGCAATGAAAGGCATTTGACAACTCTTCCTAACCCACGGGTAGAAAATGAATAAAATGAATAAAACACACACACATGTTGGCTGTCCATGTTTTATGGGGACTTTCCATAGAGATAGTTATTTTTATACTGTACAGACAGTATCTTCTATCCCCCTAGACCAGAGGTAGGCAACATCGATCCTGGAGAGTCACTGCCCTTCAGAGTTCAGCTCCAACCCTAATCAAGCACACCTGAACCTGCTAATCAATGTCTACAGGCAGGTGAGTTTTTTTTTTCAGGGCTGGAGCTAAACTCTCCAGGACAGTGGCTCTCCAGGACCGCCATTGTCAACCCCTCCCCAAGACTAACCCTCCTAAACCTACCCATCACAGAAAACCTTCTGCATTTCTACATTTTCAACAACAACAAAAATCACTTTGTCTTATTTATATGCCGTTTTCCTCATGAGGACCAAAAAAAGTTTCCCACAAGGACAAGAATTTTGAATATTGCCAACTTTGTGGGGACTTTGTGTCCCCATAATGTAGTGTTTACCAGGACCACAAACACACAAAGTTTCCAAATCTGTTATACCACACTAACTGAATGATATGTCTGCCAGCAGCAATGAACGCTGCTATGGAAGCACACACCTGCGATCAAAGAGTCAAAGACTATGTGTATGGATTCAAATGGCACATTTAACAGCCATTACCAAATGCAAATTGTCCCCTAAAGCTATCAGTATGACTCCCTTCTCGTGGACCAGCAGCCAGACTCTCATGATTAGCTAGAAAACAGCCTATTAAAAAAATGTAAAAGGGTACTCCTCTTATGCAGTATATTTTCATTTCTGCATTATCTGTTCCCATTATAGAATCAGAATTTTCAAAGATGAAATACTATTAATTAGTGCATCTTTTTAAAATTGCCACATTTAAGAACATTGTGGTGAGTTTATAAAATAATGTCATTTCTCTGAGTGAACGTTGCTGGAAACAGTTTGAAAAAAACGAACAAAAATTTCTGAAAGTACCATAATCAGAATCTGAATCAGAATCAGAAATAATGATAGCAATGATATATCAATGATATCATTAGAAATAATGATAGCATAAAGAAAGTAAAGAAAATACCACAAATAGCATAAGCATTTTTTTCAAGTTAAAGACCTTAAAAAATACTTAAATGATAATAATAACAACATATGAATGATTCAAAAACATAGATGGTCAATCACCGACTGTTTTACATTTACATTTTTTTTTTACATTTATGCATTTGGAAGACAATTTTACCCAAAGTAACTTACTTTGGATTCAAGGAACACATTAACATTCTAATTAGTTCTTGCTTTCCCTGGGAATCGAACCCATGACCTTGATGTTCCAAGCACCACACTCTACTGTTTGAGCTACAGGAAAGCCAAGTTTTGCTACTTGAATACTACTTGACTACTTCACAATTTAAAGCATGAAAACATTTTAAGAATTCATGAACAGCTGAGAGGTAAGAAGACTAGAAAAGGAGACAAACAGCATGAGATGACATCAGTGACAAACATTCAGAATGCAAATGAAGTGAATGAATGCGACAATAATGTAAAATGTACAGATTTTGACTGCAAATAGGATTTTCTGGATAAAATTCATATCTTTAAATTTCATATTTGTGCCTCGTTCCTGTTGGGGTGAGATCAAGAGAGGATCATGATGAAGGGCCCCTCTTTTTTATCTCCCTCTCTAGTGTATTTCCCAAGTGCCCTTCAGGTCTGGCAACAGTTATATTGGACCTGCTACAAGGGTTCAATGTGCCATATGTGTCCTTGGACCTACTCCCTCATTGGAGTGGTCACCTTTAAGAGTCCATTCCCCAAAGAGCATGTCAGTTTAAGCACACAGCCCTTAGCAGGCAGTATTCAGTATTCTCCTCTAATGTCCTACAATGTCCCGCAGTCTCACTAGTGTCATTAGGGAGTACCTGTTGGGTTAAGAGCAAGGGTACTGTAGAAAGTGACAGAAAAAAAAGAGATAAAGACAGACTGTTATATTGGCACACTTCTGTGATTTTTGAAACCATTAACGAAGATGAAATCTTAGCAAAACATTGCGTGCATTAATATACTTATTTGGCAATAGGTTAAGCTTTTCAATATATTATATCTAGTGAAATTATGGCTTGACTGGTTACCTCTCCTGCACACCAAATGCACTATCCAATAATCCTCTGATTAAGGAATATCGCTACATTAGAACTCATTAGGTCCAGTCACATGCTGAGAGTCCCTGCTGCTGTTCCCAGAATGAAGACAGATCACTACCTCTCTTCAATAGCCTACTCTAACAGACTCTAAACCACACTGTAAATTCAAACAGCCAAATGTTGTATATGCAGTGGTCTTTGGTATCTTCTCTCGGTACAGGAAAAAAATACTATTAAATAACATTCGCAAAACATTCCCTAAAGCTAAAGTATAGGTTTATAACCACAGACGCTGATTGAGAATCATATCATACATTATTTTGCATACAATTGCATGCGCTATAGTCACCGACACTCTATATATACTGTACTGGAAGCTATCTGTAATGTTCATTTAGGCTTTAAGACAATTTTTCAAGACAATCTTTCTACAGTGATGAAATATTAACCTGTGGGCTGCCCTGGCTTGTCTGAATCGTCGAGGTTTGAGTTTCTGAGTTGGCAGACAGCACTGAAAGAGAGCGACAGCGTCATTGGGGGAGACAGTGTGGCGTCTTGAGCCGTGACAGATCCTTCCTATGGGGTGAGGAGCAGGACAGCTAAGAAGAGGACATTGTTTTATGTCCTCTGTCTGTCCCTGCTCTCCAAAACCCAAAAGCGAGTGAAAGAGAAACTCAAGAAGAGAGATGAGAGACATAGGTTTCAACAAAGACATAGTTATAGAGAAAAATCAATTTAATGATCTTTAACGAGGGCTGCACAGCAGAATTAAAAACTATTAATCCGTTTTTTTTTTATCTTAACATCATATGTTAAGATTCAGCTCACATCTTAATATAAATATTTAGTAATAAAAAGTATTATTATATGAAGCATCTTAGTTTTTTTTAAATATATTTACTGGGAAGAAGATAAATACTAATTGGACTTCATTTATGAAAATGGAAACTTATTTTACTGTTATGCAGCAAACTCCATTAACAGCAGTCTCCAAAAAACAAAAGGTCTTTGTGAGTTTTTATCATTAGCGTGTACATGCTTGTTTTGGATGTGGGCACTGGTTTGGTAGGAAAAATATTGTTGTGGTAGGATAATGGAGAGTAATCACATAATTTGTAAGTTAATGAATGGATTTACGGCCGCTCCAATAATTCTTCTGCAGTAATATTGGACTCATTTTGTGATTCAGCGTTAATAAGTTCACTAATACTTGCTGACTGGAAACAAATATGCAGTGTGCATGCGAACACTAAGGGAACTTTAAAACTAACTGTCATGGGTAATCACAGGAGAGTTCTGGACCTCTTGAATGAAATGGCACTTGCCCTGCACTGCCATAATTGTCTTAGATGCATCAGTTAGAATGTTGTGTTTATGAACTGTCATGGTGTTGAATTTAAATGCCGTAATTTCCTGTTGCTTCTGTTTTAATTTGAACTTAGTTTAATTAAAACTTCCCCCCTTACATGTAAAGTGCTTTGAGTTCATGATAAACCGCTATCTAAATGTACAAATTATATGTATATATATATATATAAAATTGTAATATAATTACATGTTTTCTGCAAAGAAAATATAATTTAATAATTTGAATCCAATTTGATAATTTTAATAAATTGAATTTTCTGATTGTGGCATTTATAAATATAAATTGACAAACATTTTTTTATTTAAGTTGTACAACTAGATTTCACTTTTTCAGTCCAATCCCGATAATTACATTTTTGGTTCTTGCCAATACTGAGTATCAGTACCTGTATAATATATATTTTTTAAATTTGCTTTCACTTTAAAAGTTGCGCCTATTCAATTTACTAATGCATTTTCTTTCTCCATTGTTTTTGTTCACTTTTGCTTTATTTGCTATTGACATATCTGAGCTAAAAAAAATTCCAGAGATGTCTGTGAAAAAGGAACGAACGCTTGAAAAACTCAATCCACTCTACACATTTCACTTATAAGCACTTATAAGCATTTCACTTACAACTCATAAGCAGCTGCAATATGTGAATATTTAAATTATTCTGTATTCTGTTAATCAGAATTGGTGTTTGGTATCAGAACATTTGTTGCAGTTTTCTCCCTTCATAAAAACAACAACACACTTTTAATGACAGAATTTAGGTTTCATTTGTCCAGGTAACTAGATAAGTATGTATTCAAACCTCAACTTCAAGATTCAGATGAGTCTGTTCAACATAGGAGGTTGTGTGTGCTTTCTGTGAGTTGTGTGGTGGGTGACAGGCAGTTCCCTTCTCCTTCTGCCTCGCTGAAAACCATCACATCAAAGTTGAGATCATAGTCAGTGCTTAGGCACAATGCCCCCCACTCCCCCTTGCTAGCGGGGTTTGAGTGAGCCAGGCGCTGAGATCTGATAGGCCCATGTGTTCCGAACGAACTATCTTCCCTTTCGCTGTCCCTTCCTCTCACACTCTCTCACCCCCGCATTTCAAACCACCGTAACATCAAAACGACAGGCCATCTGGAAACCGTATCCAAACACAATCATTTACAACGATGCTATGATCCACAACGGCAGACTTGTGGCATTAACAAATTAGCTGACGAGTTTTAATCTATTACTAAACTAAACTTTGGTGGCAATGCATTACGTTCACGGCATAGGATTTAATTTTATACAGCACTTAGCTGAGGTGGTTTTTACTGAAATATAACCAAGACCGAATACTCCCTCCCTATTTTGAGTGGCTATTAGCATGGCAGAATGATTTCAGAATCAAATGTAGATTCAATGAGCATAAAGAGCCACTCGTCCAATACAATTCCCCTCCTCAGTTGTGTGAGAGAGACAGATTGCTTTTCGATATGATATTCAACGCACGTGTTGTAAAAACATGGGAATAGATGCTCAGAGATGTTTGGAGCTATTCTGGTACAGCGTGGAATGATCTGTCAGGGGCAATGCATCACTCTTCCTATTAGCTGTGTGTGTGTGTGTGTGTGGGTTTGAGTGTAACAGTGCACGCATACAATGTATAAGCGTCTGCATGTGCATATTTGCAAGCACATGTTCTGCATGCATCTAGTTTGTGCTTGAAGTCATATAGACGCACAGAGAGCCTTCTGTTGTGAAAGACAGTGGCCGTTGGCTCTTAGAGTGGGACAAACAGAAGCAGACTGCATCACATTTACTCACAGAAAAACCATCCAAATCCCTTTCATCACTGCAGAGGGCAAACACACACACATTGCGTTTGGGGTAACACAGCACATAATCAGATTCCTCAACTGCAGAGGACAAACATACACACACACACACACACATTGTGTGTGGGGTAAAGCGGTACATAATCAGATTCTTTTTTTTAAGTAATGTACAATATTTAGTAACTGACAAATGAAATCTCCCCTTTCCTCAAGTACTAAGATATAAGGGTATATTTTAGGTGCACAAGAATTGTACGATTTTTAGTATGCATAATGGCAATTGAGTTATGCTTCTCAGTGACATTCACAGTATTTTCTTTTGGCCCAGTTCTTTAGTAAAACATTACCGTGGCAGATCAGAAATTAAAAAATAAATCCCATCTGTTTACATGCACTTAACATTATAATTGACTTTGTTTATACAAATGTCTCCCCAAAAATGTTTTCACTAATAAGTGCCTTAGACGACATTGTTTTTCACATTGTATTTTTTGAAACCAGCCATTTATCAGTGGTAGTGAATTGAGTCTGTACTCGGTATTACTGCTACTGCAAACTGGTATTGTTACAGTTGTAATAGTTTTGGTATTGACTTAGTACTGAAATACTACTACATTTGACATCAGTAAGGTCCCTGTGAGGTGAAAACCTCGTATCTCCTCGCAGTTCACTTTTGGTGAACCTTTATGTCTGTCTGTGGGATTTACAAATATTTAACCGATGAAGGATATATTAAAGAGTTTAAAACTGACTGAAAAAACTTGACTGAACCTTGCAACTACATTGGATCCTCAAACTGGCTGTGAACTCCACTTGCCTCTATCATGAATGCATGCAGTTTGCAATGAAAGGTTAGATAAAGTAAAGTAGTACAGCCTATTCTTTACTCAAGCAACACTATATAGACTATTTAAAACATGATGTATTTTAGCAGCAGAAAAGAGAATTTGGCTTAAATAGGCTGTGCTTATCTTCAATATTGTAATGTCAAACTACAGAAAAAAACTGAGCGCCCACGTAGTTTATAAAAACATAATGTGATGCACTTGTTTGCAATTTGATGGTCAAAAACTTGTAACTATTTGAGCTTGATTTTGGTAAAATATTGTGGCGAGCAGGGTGGGACTGAGAGCCATGGGAGCAGAAGCATATAAGGAGGACTGAAGGCAATGAAGGAAGCTAGTTATAGCAGCCTAGAGTATTTCAGAGATGGAAATATGCTCTTAGACAAATAAATTTGCTCTGGAACAAGTAGTAAATTAAAAAGACCAAAGACTGCCCATTTGATATACACAAAATTAATTACACCTCATGTTTAAACACTAAGAGCCAGTGGCAAGTTCTGGCCGATGACGTCCTGGAATTGTCAAAAAAGCAACCGTATAATTATGGTGTTTGATCATCCACCATGACTCTCACTGTGTGAAATGTTGCAAGCGGGGTGATTAAAACAGAAGGAGAGAGATGGAATAACCTTAGACAGGTTAGTGATTGCCACAGAAGCCAAATAGAGACAGGCAGTTGATTCAAAATCTGCCTCTGTGGTCTTGTGAAGGAGAACAGGATGTTCAAGGGTGACCTTCGAGGTCACATCAGTGCATTTCATAAATTACCTCGGTGGTTTCACTGATGTAGACAGGCCGTTCAGTAATGACTGCAGTTCAAGAGCGAGATTATGTCTGGGAAGACCGAAAACTCAAGGGCGGCCTCTGTTGTTGCATGAGAGCAGACAGGAAACTCAGGTACAACTTCCGTGATCACATCAGGGCATATAGAAAACTCAGTTATAACCTCCTTAGACACATCACGGCAGACAGGAAGTTTATAGTTGGATGCCAATGCATGGAAGGAAGATGAAGGGTTTGCAACCCAGACACACAAAATGGCCATATAATCATAAAGGGGAGTGCCACTTACAGTGGGACAACCTCTGAGACTCCCAGACTTGAGATCACCACAGAGAGCCAGCTGCTCGGACAGACATTAGTGAAACCGAACTAGAAACCATTCTCAAATGCATTGGAAATATCTTGATAGTTTCAGATGCAATGTTCATGACAACCATGACAAACACTAACATAGCATCCATGATGGCTGGAGACTTTGCCATGGCGGCCATGACAGCTGGAGTCAAGCGAGGATCATGCAAAGTCATATCCCCTAAGATAGCCCTCCACAAAAATATATCATAAGGTATACCCTATCCATAAATGTAAAATATTAAATACACCAGTTCAGTAAAGTCCTTTATATATTCCTTGCATGATCTGTCTGACTGGATTCAGCACGAATGCTGTGAGATGAAGCAACAAGAGGGACTTCAAGATCCAAGACATGAACACAGCATCAGCAAACAAAGACTAGCCAGGCATGACTTAAATACACAGGTCTTAAATACACAGAACAACATAAAGGTATATAAAAAAACTAAAGACACAGAACTGGGATTATGACTGGTTCTAGTGCTGATACTGGGGGAATATCACATGGCTAGAAAAGGTTCTCGGCCAATCAGACTTGATAACCAGAACTATATAGTTTTGTGTGTATGTGTATGTGTATACATATATAAATATCGCTTTGATTTTTATGAAACTTTGTACACTGTTTGTATCTGCTGCTGTGCCAGCACCACCATTCCTCAGGAGTATGTGTAAGTCCACCTGTGTTCATACGAGACTGAATGTGATCTCCTCACCACTGGCAGATCAATATGCCTCTGAATAATCTATGATCTCCAGAATACTTGCTTCTCGCCATTGATCCAACATATCGATCAGGCCTTGAATGCTTCATTCTCCTCCAAGAGCTCTGTAGTCTAACACTGGCTCTTTAAAAACAGTACTTATAAGTCTCACCATTCATTTTTCAGAGAATCTCCAACCCCTTGCTCAGCAGTCGAAAAGACTCTTTTGTGTCCCTTTACAGCTGTTAGAATTCTGAAGAATCCGGAGACGCTCTACTACGCACCGATGCACAAGAGATGCTAGACAAGAGCATCTCTTAAACATGAATGGCTGTCATACACCAAAGGTTCTGCTGTTGCAGTAAGGATCACGATTGTGTTTATGCAAGTGTGTGAAAAATATTGGATTTAAATGTCATTATGGATTTATGTGGGTGCACACAGAACCATCATCCCTCCCACACTGTTTGGTGATATGGAAATTGCAGGGAGTGATGCCATGTCTTCCGAATGTCCTAACACTAATTCCTTCACAGTCTGAGGTCAGATTACTCCGCATTCACCTTATCTAAAAAAGACAATAAACTGCACATTACATGGACCTGTCTGAAACCTTTCAAATTTACTAGCCACTAATGGAAGCTTAACAGTGCACAACAAGCGATACATTTACATCACTTATTTAGGACCATTTAATCAATTTGGCAACTGACATTTCAATGAGCAGCATCACGGTTGCCTTGTACCGAGCCCAAGTGCGATTGTGTCCCCCCCCCCCACTCCTCTGCTGGCCTGCACTCACATTGCACTTAACGTTCTGGTTCGGGGAATGCTTTCATCGTTACGATGCAACTATCTGGTTGGAAGAAAACAGGAAGAAAAACACTTTAGATAATAAACTGACATATAGATTTATCACTTATGAAACACAACGATTTTTACTTAAAGGCCCACTAAAGTACAAAGTTGGTGGTATTTCACTTACTAATTTTGTTTAGCTTCCCTTCTTCTTCATGAAAAACACGCACGCATAGACGTGCGCACACACACACACATATACACATTTATCAACATATATAGAACTGTACTTTCAGAACTGCTTTAATTCTACGTGGCATTGATTCAAAAGGTGCTGAAAGCATTCTTTAGAAATATTGGACCATATTGATAGGATGGCATCTTACATCTTGGAGATTTGTGCACATACACATTCAGGGCACGAAGCTCCCGTTCCAACACATCCCAAAGATGCTCTATTGGGTTGAGATCTGGAGACTGTGGGGCCATTTTAGTACAGTGAACTCATTGTCATGTTTAAGAAACCAATTTGAAATGATTCGAGCTTTGTGACATGGTGCATTATCCTGCTGGAAGTAGCCATCAGAGGATGGGTACATGGTGGTCATAAAGCAATGGACATGGTCAGAAACAATGCTCAGGTAGGGCGTGGCATTTAAACGATGCCCAATTGGCACTAAGGGGCCTGAAGTGTGCCAAGAAAACATCACCCACACCATTACACCACCACCACCAGCCTGCACAGTGGTAAAAAGGCATGATGGATCCATGTTCTCATTCTGTTTACACTGGATTCTGACTCTACCATCTGAATGTCTCAACAGAAATCGAGACTCATCAGACCAGGCAACATTTTTCAAGTCTTCAATTGTCCAATTTTGGTGAGCTCGTGCAAATTGTAGCCTTCACCAGGAACACACCCCTAAATGCACTGAAGCAAATGCCATGTGATTGGTTGATTAGATAATTGCATTAATGAGAAATTGAACAGGTGTTCCTAATAATCCTTTAGGTGAGTATATAATTAACATGAAATAACAATAAACAATGCATACTCACAAATTACATAAGAAATTATGTAAAACACAGTTAAGTAAAGTTATCTGACCATTTTGATTCAAATTCAAATCAACATCATTGGAAGTTTTATGGCCAATTCAATTTAAATGTACACTCACAAACCGAAATTCTGAATTGTGCTGTGCATTGACGTGAGCCAGTCTGGCTGTTTAATATATACATATATATCCAGACATTTGTGTGAATTGTTTGCATGCATCTGCAGGAGGTTTGCAGATACAAGAAAAACACACACAAATCCACCATTATCCACTATTATCCAACGAGTATAAGAAAGAATGGATGAAGACATGGACAGAAGGATGGGGATGGTTAGTGAGGAGGTCAGTCACCGATAATATTATCCAGCTCACAGCGCTAAACCAACAAGACAGCGGTTTGAGTGTGTGACTCACATCCTAGCCCAGAACCATCTCTGGAATCATTTCCTCTTCACTGGGCTGAGCTCATTGAGAAGACAGAGCCGACCCAAACTGACCTCCACAATGACCCAAACCTCCAGCTTCCCTAGCATGACTATAATGCTATTGCTACCACACTCTTCCCAGAGACCTCCTCAGAATTAATCATCATGACAGATGTTTTCCTTCATGGAACAGAAGAAAGGTGGATGGATATTGCAAAGCACAAATGTTGGCATCAAAATTTTGAAAACAGCAAGTGAGATCTTTTACTTTAAAGATTCATGTAGCACATGAGAGAAGTTCTAAAACTGCAAAGAAAAGTACAAGCTCAAGACACTAAGAAAATACACAGAGCTGGTGGATTATCAGGATTGATGGAATTTGTGGAAGAGGTAGCAAAAGCCTTGGCTGTTCGGGTTGTAGATTTGATTACAAATGTTCTTATTTCAATCTAGTGGAAGCAGTAATACTGATGGCTAACAACCCATGAAACAAACTTTCGTTTTGTGTTCGTTTTTATACCATTAGCTACATTTCAGTGCTTCGAAAAGGTATCCATCTAGAGGTGGAAATTCATTGTGGAATATTGGGTTCCATAAAAGTGAAATTAATAAGGTCAGGTTTCGAGTCCGTCTGACGACAAGTGGAGTGCAAAGGAATATTTAGAGAACAACATTTAGCCTCTGCTGTAGAGTTACAGTGGAGGGGATGGGCAAAGGTCAAGAGAGGAACAGTCTCAATAGGGATTTTCATCGATGGCCTTTAACCTTCCATGTCGCACTTCTTCGAACACTTCTGAACAGCTAATAATGCACACTGGGCACGATTCCCTGAGTCCAGCTACTTCACCACACCACTGAGTCTAAATTTAGACCAACGTAATGATGACAATCTATAATTACAAGGAATGCTTCTGTGACATGTATTAATTGGGGCCGTTATTGCAATCAGTATTCTGTGGCAGGGGTAATGTTCATCTACCGCATTTAAAAAAGTCTGTTAACTCAGAGCAATGAGCAATGCACTTCACAAAGAGTGTCAAGAGTTTGATTCAACCATATGTTGAAGGCAGCCTAAGCTTGTTATGATCCATCTCTGCATGCAGTCATTTAATCAAATCCCATACCGTTGAGTAATCAAGTTAAATAAACTCTTATGGGATTAAAGTTTCACTTACATAAAACCACATTTTGCCTGATTACACTCTATATAACAGTTGAATTATTCAATTACGTATACATTTTTTTTCAGCGCTTTCTTATCCAAAGTAGGTGACAACATGATTCCAGCCATCAGTGCCGTAGCTGGTATAGCTGGGGCCCCGGTTGCTGTGGGTCAGCATGAAATCATGTTATAGACATGACTACAAGCCACATACACACTATACTTACTCACTTTTGCACAAGCTTGGCTGCAATCCTCAATGGACAATATAGGTAAAACCTTCATTGCTATAGCAACCAAGAAGTGGCTTACTGGTTCAGAAACTGTTACTTTCTGAGGCTGCAACATTATTCTTATTATTTTAACAGCAGCTTTGCACCCCTCTTAGATGCCCGCCTCATGTTTCCTGTGGGACCCCGCCAAATCCCGCCTCAATATCTTCACACTACATTTTATAAACCCTATTAGACATTTCGGCTAAGCTTGAAGTAGACACAAGAGAATTACCAACAGTCTAGGGGAAGGAAATGCTCGCTGAGAGACATGATAAAGTGACATCACTTGAAACCAGTTAAAACATCACATGTGAACATGGATTCATCACAAAAAAACCCTAATACATCT